>WAAD01027441.1:109174-121356 GCA_013389945.1 Fregata magnificens | reverse complement strand
CCACCCTCCCCAAATCCGTGCGGCAGGGCCGGTGTCAGTTTTTATTTTTAATTTTCTGCTTGGCCGGGATATAAGGCAGCACCGTCTGGGTGCTTTTATCCGCTACGGTCTGCGTGCTGCTGTTCTTCGTCAGCCGCCGCGCCAGGGGTCCACCACCACCACCACCACCAGTGGAAGGATGCTTCGAGGGTGGCCCTGCCAGCACCTTACGGCCGGGCTCCTCGGGGCCATCATCCCCCAGGGACACCGTGCTGTCACCATCCTGGTCGTCATCGCAGCACAGAGCGTGGTAAAGCACCTTGTCGCTGAATCGGACCCGTTCCCGCGTGCCAGCCGGCCGGTGATGCGGGATCTTCTGGCCGGCTGTTGTGCCGAAGGCTTCCTCGCTGGATGAATCCGGGGTCCCACCACCCCGGGGACCGTTGGTGATGGGGATCCCCCCATTCATCAGCCGGTAATCGGGCTGGCGAGCCAGCGGGGGCTGCGGCTGAGGCCGGGGGGGCTCGGAACCATCACCCGGGTCGGAGGGGGTGGAAGCATCCAGGAAGGAGCAGAATTCCCAGCTGTCGGAGAGGATGTCGGAGGCAGCGAAATCGAGGGGTCCCAGCTCGAAGGCGCCTCCCCCCTTCTCACTGCTGGAGGTGCTGCTGGCTGTCACTGTCGTCCAGTCATCCGGCTCCAGCTCGAACTCGAAGTCAGACGTCAGTCGGTCGATCTGGCTCACCACCTGCGGACAGACGGATGGACGGACGGGCAGAGAGGAGCCACCAGACAGGACCCTCCCATTTTTGCTCTGTAATAACACCACATCCCTAAATCTCTGCCATTTCCCCCGGCATCACCAGTGTGATGAGTTGGGAGGTCTCAACCCAGGTGGAGCTGCTCCGGATACCCCCTCGGCAGGGACCGAAGCCCACCCGGTGGCACAGCGCCTAAGGGCCCCGAGCAGGCAGTGAAGCCTTGGGTGCCCCTGGGTGCTCGGTGTGGCAGGATGGGCCCTTCCCAGGCTGGCCTTGGGGTCTGTGTTGTCCTCTGGGAACCCTGAGTGCCACCCCAAATCCCTGCACGTGTGGTGTCCCTTGGTCCCTTGCACCCATCCATGGGGAGCCACCTCCTCTGCCTGGAAAAGGCAGCTCCGTGGGTGGGGAAACTGAGGCAGGGGGTGGAAAATGTCCCAAGGCTGTGTGACAAAATGCAGAGCAGCACAGGAAGGTCAGGGGCTGTGGGGACAGTGCTGTCACCCCCTGCCCTGGCTGGGATGCTGACGGGCTCGGTCCCCAATCCTCCATCTCTTGCAAGATGCTGAGTATATCAAGACCCGCGGTGGCTTGGGGATGGGGTTGTGGCCCTGCCACGCCGCAGGGGACAGACCTTGCATGGGGCATGAATAAAACAAGCCCTTAGAAAATGAAAAATAATAGATGTAATGTCCTAGCTGAGGTTCAAGCCACAGACGGGGCTGGAAGGGAAAGGAAGGGAGGAAGGACCTCCTTCCTCCTATGGCTCCCATGGACTACGGTCTCCATCTAATGGCCTTGCCAAGGTTTCAGATGCAAGAGGCTCATCACCCACCTTCAAGTCTTTAATCCCATCCAGCTCAAGGGCTGCCCAGCACCGAGCACAGCACTAATCCTGCCTGGGGGGTCCCCAGTCCCACCCAAGCACCCACTGCCCTGGCATCCGGCTGGAGCCATTGCTGTGTCTCCGGGAGCATCGTGGTGTTTCTTGGCTGGTGTTTCTGCATGTATATATGTGTGCGGGGGTGTGTGTGGTTTTATTTGTGTGGGAGGCAGAGCACGATGCGAAAATTCAACTCGGCAGCAGTTTGAAGCGCATATTTTTGGCAGGGTTGCTGGCTCGCCTCCCCCCCTCTCCGGGGGAGCTGGCAGAGGGCCTGGCAGGTCCCAGTGCTGCCAAGCAGGAGGTGGGCAGCGGCAGACAAGCGGGGGGGTTAGGGGGAACCCCTCGATACCCCTCGTACCTGTTTGTGCACCCAGTTGATGCATTTTGTGCTCCCCCCTCGTCCCCAGCATGGGCATCTGCGGGCACTGGTGCCCCCCAGCACCCCAGGGCTGTGTTCCTCCTGCTGCTCCCGGGCCCCCCCATCCTGCACAGGGAGCATTTGGGAGCAAAATGCCTGTGCTTAGCTTTTTCTGGGTGGTTTCTCCATGTATAAATGTTTTTTTTTCTGGTTATTTTTCATTATTGTCTTTTTCTCCCCACCTTTTTCCTTCCGCTGCCCTTCTGCATGTCCTTTCCTGGTGGAAATCAGCCACAAATTTCCCAAAATAATGGAGGGAAGACAAATCAATGGGCAATACCTTGCCAGACACATTTCGTTTCCTTCTCCTCATGTCACCAAAAAGCCCTGCCATATCTCCACCAGTCCCACGGTTCATCAATTGGTGTTGGACCTCCTCATCCACCAAGAATAATTAATCATGGCACATCTCTCCATCATTTTTATGCTGCTGTTATCCCATAACTCCATTTTTTTGAGCATTTTTGCTGGGGGAGACTGAGTTCTTGGGCTCAGACACCCCATCCCATCCTTGTGTTGGGTGGCCAAGGGTGGGCACCCCAAAGCTGCTGTCACAGCGCCAGGTTGCCCTTGGTCTCTGCGTCCCTTTGCTAGATGCCAGCGCGCAGAGGTTTAGGTCAACACCATAAACCACTGGAAATGCACCACAAAACATGGCTCGGCAGGACAGACTCCTTGCAAAGCCCTCGTGGTGGATGAGGAGGTGTGGGCAGAGTTAAGGGTAATTTAATATGTCTGGGCTTCTGAAACCAGGAGCCCGAGGGGATGATTACACTGCCAGCAGCTGAAGTGGCTCTGTTACACTCTGCTGACCTAATTTTAATAAAATTCCCATATTTGAGCTCCAAATTTCACTTCGTTCGATAACCCTGCCCATGCAGCTCTCCTGCTCTGCCAAGCTGTCAAGGAGATGGCACCAAGGATGGGGGACCCCAACCTCCCATTTGCTTGTTGGGGGGATCCAGCCATAGGCACGCAGCACCTCCTCTTTTAAATCAGCTGCAGGTCTCTGCGGGACATCTCCAGGCTCTGGTTGCAGCGAGTACCATTTCTCGGGTCACCAAATGCTGCGTGACAACCTGGGGACAACCTGGATGAGCATCTCTGGAGGACAAAATAGTGTCACCTCCATGGGGACCCAATCCCAAGGGGCACGGGGGTCCGATACAGTTTGGGTGAGGGTGATGGGACTGGATGTGTGTGTTTGCTGCTTCCTGCAAACATGGAGCAGAGCAACTGAGGACACCTTGGACGGGGAGACCCTTTCTGAGAAGGGACCGGCTGGCGTCACCAGGAAAATGCAGGTTGTAGGGCTGGGGACGGCTGCCCGAGAGCATGTTGGACATGTCGGCAATAAAAGATGCCAAAAAAACATCTTTCCAGGGAAAAAAGGGTGCAGTGGAGCCTGGATGAAGTTTGGGTTGGAAATGAGAGGAGCGCTCCAACCATCAGACCTGAGCACGTGGTGACGGGCTCCAATACACCTTAACGGCCCCGATCAGCCCCACCTGGGACCCCCACCCCACCCTGCCTATGGCCCAGGAGCCCATATAAGCTCAGCCCAGGGCTAGAAGTCCTCTCTTGAGCTGTGCTGCATGGGGACCTGTCCCCAGCCCCATGAGTGCTTTCTCTCCTGGATGGACCTCTTGAAGGTGTGTTGAAGCCTATCCCTGGTCCTGCCTCAGGGATGGACCTTGGACCTACATCATGGCACTGTCACCCGGAGGGACTTTGGGTCCCCAAAGCAGGGTAGTGCTGGGGACAGTGAGCTGAGTGCTTCTCATCCCAGGCAGCAGAAGGCAACGGGCTTTACCTAAGCTCCTCACCCATGATCTCTGACTTATTTTTCCTGCCTCTTTGCCCACGCAAGACCTCCAGAGAGGACAGGCAGGGACCCATCCATCCTTCGAGCTTTGGCTTTGAAGGGTGCTGGGGGCAAGCTGGGAGCATCCGTACCAGCACCCGCAAGAAAGTCTTGAAATTAGAAAAGGCGATTTCTTCTGTTCCCAATGCACCGCGAGACTTCTTTTTTAACTCTTCTTTTTTTTTCCCCTCTTTTCTTCAGGGGAGAAAGGGTGAAACTCAAGGAAAAGAAAAAAAAATTATGACCTCTTCTTTCTTGGTGACAAGAAAGAATTAGGAAAAAGGGCAGGAAATGAGCTGTTCCTGGGAAACACCCAGCTATTATTATTTTTTAATAAGGCAGCAAATGATTCCGCTGAAACCCTCAGTTAAAAGGAGATCACCTCTGTTTTCACGAAGGCTCAGTGACACAAAGCTGGGCTCAGGGTGAGCATCTCCCCAGGCTTCGAGTTGGGTCCCTGTCACCCAGGGTCCCTGCTCCTCCTCATCCTCATTAAAGGGACCCACTGCAATTCAGGCTGGGTGGGTGCCAGGAGGAGTCACGTCCCCATCCCGGTCCTCGTCCCCACCCCGGTCCTCACCACGGCACACAGGGATTAGTGTCACATCAGCGGTGGCTCACTTGGGGCTATTTTTAGGAGCGCTTTCTATTTTGAACGGGTGGTGGTAGTGGCAGTGGTGGGGGTGTTAAATACCTATGTGACACTCGGTACCCGCTGAAGATTTAAATGCAAAGCAGGATTTGGTCTTTTCTCCCCTCTTTTCTCCTTCCTGAGGCAGGCTGTCAAAGATTTTTAGCTGAGGCCATCACTGCTGGCAGAGGGAGCCAGGGTGAGAGCGATGGGGAGGGAGGGATGGATGGACCAGACCTGGGATCGGGTGGTTTGGGGTGAGACCCCGGTGGTGCTCTCATACCTCAGTGAATTGGGGTGGCTCTGTCCCCCTACAAGCAGGCGAGGAGGGGTAAGGTGTCCTCAGCATGTGCTGGAGGTGCCGTGGGGGTGACCGAGAGAGGACGTGGCCCCATTCTCCCTCGCCTTTAGGTTTCACCTTGCTGCAGAGAGCCACCTTTTTGGTGACAGCAGAGCACCCCTCGTCAAACCAGGGCTACCCAGCAGCAGGAAAATAGGGAGCAAAATTAATTCCCCTTGACCTCGTGCGTGGTGTCACCAAGGGGCCTCATCCTGCTGCGCCCGAGTGCCCTGAAAGCAGGCGCTGGGTGGCCAAGGGATGCTCAGCTCTCATCCCAAGCGACAAGCTTTGAGCAGCTGGAGGATGAACCAGAGCGAGGCAGAGGGATGGGCCCACGTCCCCACGGTACCTCATAGAGACGGGCACCGAGCAAGGATGGGCTAAACCGTGGCGCCGACCAGTTCACCCCCACCCCAAAAACCAGCTCCCACCGTTCAGCCTAACTGGGAGTGCTGGGTGCTCCCCGCACCCTGCCATTGCTGGCAGCCAGGAACTTTCCAGATAAAAGCCTGGATGCGCCAAATCAGGTGTTTACCTCCCTAGCTGAGGCAGATGTTGAACATCTGGAGCATCATTGTTTTTTAACGGGATTTTTGGTTATCGGCTGCAAATCAAGCACGGAGGTTTCTGGCTTAGTGGCTCCGGCTTCCACATTTTTGCCACGCTGTTTCCTATCGAGGAGCTAAACCTCCTGGAAGCTCGAGAAGATGCTGGAGAGGCGAGGGACGAGGCGGGAGGACAAGAGCCTTCAAAGGCTTCGTGGCTGGTAATTGGTTATGCATATATTCCCGAGGCTGGGGAAGGAGCTGGAAGATGCTGGCATCAAAGTGGTGAGATCTAACGGCCCCTTCATCCCAGCACGGCCTTTGAAGCGGATGGGCGAAGCAGATCGGCACTCGGGGTGGGTACTGCTGGGCAAAGGGGGGGTCTGGGGTGGGGAGATCAAAGCGGGATGTCTTTGCCTCAATGATGTGTGTGTGCCCCCCTGGCTGCCCTCCGGCAAGATGCAACTGTTTTCCCAACCCAGAGCAAAGCACCTTGTCCCCAGCCGGGCTGGGAGAGGAGCAGGGATTTTTGTGCATCCTCCCCAGACGCCACGCGCCCTCGGCTGCTGGCTCGGTCCCCATCCCCAGCACCCGCTGAGCACCTCCAGCAGCACATTTTGGGGTCCAAAGCATTTTCCCATGCTATGCAGCTGCTTTCCCAGGCTGGAGCCGACCTGCCTGGCCCTGCACCCTGCTTTGCTGCCAGCTGGCACACCGAGGGGATGTGCAACAGGACTGCGTGGCCCACTCAAAAAATCCCCAACCCTATTCCCAAAGCATCCCAGAGGCATTTGACACCATCGCCTTGAACATCGATTCCTCCCTCCACGGGGGAAAAGAGCCACCCCAAAGCCTCCGGCAGA
Organism: Fregata magnificens; assembly: GCA_013389945.1. Classification (NCBI taxonomy): domain Eukaryota; kingdom Metazoa; phylum Chordata; class Aves; order Suliformes; family Fregatidae; genus Fregata; species Fregata magnificens. The sequence continues at coordinate 115,072 of WAAD01027441.1, read as the reverse complement.
GCCCCTGTGACCCCACAACCAAACTCTCCCGGAGCAGGGACCTTCCCGCATCTCCCAAACCACTTCCCGGCACAGGCAAGGTGAGTAAATATTTAATAAGGAATAAATGATTAATTGGAGCTTGCAAAGAGAAGCTGGGTTACAGGGGCCGCTCTTCCCTGAGCTGATGCTTATAAATGAGCTTGCTGTGGATCTCAGGATCATTTGCTAGATCATCAGCCGCTAAATAGTTTGAAATCGTTGTGCAGATCTCTAAAATATGTTATTATTAGAATAATGTTATTATTAGAATAATAAGCCGCCTTCTTGCCATGAACTTTCCCAAACGTTCCCAGCTAATCACCTATTGATTACAACATTATTAAGGTATTTATTATCATAAGGGGTTGCAGGGAGGATTTTTCCTCTTGCTAAAGGCTTGGAGGGGACCCCTCGGTGCTGCTTCCCTGCATGGTGGGACCCCACTGCTCCTGTGTCAGGGGGTGCAGTGGTGATAGAACCCTTCCCATGGGATTTTGGGGGGTTTGCACATAGGGAGACTCGCACAGATATTTGTTTTTATTTCCCACCTCTGAATATACCCCATGGATGGTTTCTGACACCCAGCACTAATCAAAGGGATCCCCCAAGGTTGGGAAGGAGCTCAGCCTTGCAGTGGAGATGGCTGGGACCTCCTGGGGTATCTTCTTCCCCGTGGCATCACCCTTATTCCAGCGGGAAAAGGCTGGGGCTGGCAGGAGGCGTGTGGGAGGGCAGGCAGTGTGGCAAGCGCTCGGCGGAAGCGCCTTCCCTGCCTGCCTCCTGCCTGACTTCTACTTCCAGTGTGTGATTTCAATCAAAGATTTTAATAATCATTTTCCCTGCACATAATACAGCCCTGTCTTGGAGTGCTGGGGAATAATTATATACACAAAAGGGAAAGAGGGAGGGAGGGAGGGAGGGAGAGTGGGAGCGGGGAACTGGTAAAACAGCATCCTGAATCAAACGGACATCTGGAATGACAGCCTTCAGGTGGGAACCACTCCTGGGAGCTGGGGATGGTGCCTGAACGGGGGTCTGGTCCTACATTGCATCTTCATGGATGGGCCAGTGGAGCAGGGCTACCCTGGGATCCCCCACTGAAGTCTTCCCCCAGAGCATCCCACAATCCCGGCTGAGTCCAGGACTCAGAATCTCTGCTGAAGCAGGGACAACCTGGGGGAAAATCCTTATGTGAGCCAGAGCTGGCTGTGCCTGGAGCTGGCAGGTGCTTTTGGAGCAGGAATCATCCCACACAGGGGCTTTGATGGCTTTGGGGGTTACTTTTGTCGAGGTGGTTATGACCCTTCTGCTTCTTCCAGACCTGCAAAGTCCTGGTACCCAGCTCCTCTTGCAAGGAGAACCTGGAAGGAGCAGGTGCAGCATCACCCAGTGCCCTCCAGCATCACCCAGTGAAGGTTTTCTGGCTCCACAGGTGCCTCTGGTGCAGCAGGATTGGATCCACCGCTGCCCTCACTGAGCACCTCCAGCCCCACACCCCAACCCACCAGCAAAGCCCAGAGCAGAGGAGATGGCTGCAGGGATGGACATTTCCAAAGCCTCCATGGCATCTCCATTGGAAAATACACCCCTATCACAAATGCCAGGGCCCTGCGGGTACTAATGGGCTTTAACGACTCTGAGCAGCCCCTCCTGGGACCCCCACCCGTCAACCCATTTAGGCTCAGGGCCATCAGTCCCTGCCTGGGGCTGCAGGGCTGCCTGTCCCCAGCCTTGTCCCCATGTCCTGGCCCTCACCTCCAGCTGAGGAAGAGCATCACCATGTGCAAGGTAGACAACCACAAGTGCTCTTTTTTTTTTCCACTTCTCTTTCACCAATATCATAAAGCTTATGATTTGCCAGCCTGGTGTCTACCACATACTTTTCTGAGTGGGCTTGAAAGAGATTTCCGCATAACATGCTCCCGTCGAGCTTGCTCTGAGTGATTCAGAAGACCAGGGGTTGAATTTCCAGAGCCTCTAATGCCCAACATCTGCTTGGCTTGGGAAAAATCAGACCTCTGTGTCTTTGGAGTCACTGGAGCCCGGTCTAGCCTGGTTGGAACTGTGTGTTTCAGCTCTGGAGCCTGCTTTTATACTGAGTTTTATGCTGGTTTGTGTAAATTCAACTAATTGCTGCGAAGTTATAGGAGTATGCTGTAGGAGTTGTTGAGAAGGGTTCATGTTTAGGACCCATCTCGTGGTGCGGACCTCGTGGCTGGCTCTGTGCTGACCCGGCCATGTTGCCCCATGATGTGAGGGAGTCTTCCAGGGCAGCTATGGGACGCAGCCTGGGAGGTCACTGGTGCCTACGGATGTGCCAGCTCTGTGGAAAAATCATCTCCAGGCCTCAGCACTTCCCAGCACCCTCTGGAGAAGCCATCTCATGGGCCATGGACCCCCTCCCTGGCACAAGAGCAGGGTCTCCCTGGGGTGAGGGGCAGAGGATGGGTGTCCTCTGGCTACCCTCTGCTCCTCAAAGCGTGGGGACCTGCTGCATCCGGCTCAGCTCTTCCACCCTCCAACATTATTCCTCTTCCTTTGAGCCTGCTTCCCAAAACACGTCCCCAGGGAGAACTGAGAACACTTGACCCTTCCCCTGTGTCCTCAGGCCACCTTTTCCTCTTCTCTGCTCCGAGATGCCGGTACAATCTGACTTGGGCAGCCTACCAAGGATGCTGCAGGGATGCTCAAGGACCTTCTGGCCCCAAGAGCTGGATGGGGACCTTGTGGAGCCACCCGAAGCTTGGTGGCAGGCACAATCCAGCCTCAGCTGTGAAATGGTTGGAGATTTGCCCTGTCCTGGTCCTCCTTATCCCCCTGATTCCCTGGCAGGAGGGATACTCTCATGATCGTGGTGGTCCTGCCTGGCCTTAAATCCATGGGCTCAAAGGGGCCAATTGCCATCAACCTCACTTTAAAGGCCTCTTTAAACTGCTGGAGGAGCATGAAGTGAGCTCAGGCTAAGTGGAAAATAGCCCTGCCTCCCCATTATTACTATTATGACTATTTTTAATCCATCAGAGATTTGTTGAAGGGGTTTTGGGCTCCCCCATTGGTGTTGTGGGAATCAGGGGGGCTTTTTGCTTTGGGTGGCCGGGTTTGCTTTCTGCTGCAGGAAGGACTGGCAAAGCCACGAGAGAAAGGAAAGTCTCTAGGGATGCCACGGCCAGGTCGAGCCCTCACGGGGACCCAGTGGGGTGGCATGGCGGGATGTGGCATCCCCCCCCGGCTCTGGCTTTCCCGGTGGGACGACCTCCCTAAAATCTCCCAGACTGAGCGGAGCCATCCCAAAGGAGGACACTGCATCCCAGGGGATGCTTCAGGCTGGAAGATGTTACCTCCCTGACCGCAGCTGCATCTGCACCGAGGATGACGTTGGTCCACCTGCATCAGCGCTCGCTCGGTGGCACCCAAATATCACCGGCCCATGTGGGGCTGCTCCATGGTGGTCCCATGGCAAAACCTCCACCGATTTCTGCCCTTCCTGGGGGGAGATGAGGTTTCGCACAGCTCTGGATATAACCCCGTGCTTGACTCAGGCCACGGAGAGGATGCAGATGCCCGCCTGCCCTATTGCAAGAGCAAGCTGCCACGCCATGCTCAAGGCTACCGCGTGCTTTCCATCCACCACTTCCCCATCACCTGCCCCATCCAGGTCCCCTTCCCCTCCACCTTGGAAATGTGTGGCCCAAACACTTGAGCCACAGAAATATTAAATTCCCCACCAAACCGACTCTGTCGTGCCTCCACGCTGGGAGGAAACTCCAACCACACTTTATATGTGTGTGGGTTTTTTTTTTTTTTTTTTTTTTTGCAGGAGCTATGGACCCTGACAGCCAGGCTGCGGGACAGCCGGTTGCTTTGGCCCCCTGCCCGCTCCGTGGACCCCCCCTCACTGCACCCAGGGCTGATGCCATATCTTTGGTGCTCTCTGCAATGCGAGAGGGGCTCACCATCCCCTCTCCACCCACCTCCCTGGTTTGAAAGGGGGCTGGAAAACACACCCCAAGCCCCCCACCAAGGCAGAGCAGAGCTGACTGTGGCATGGTGCTGACGGCACCGGCTCCCCAGCCTCAGTGCGTGACCCCACGGTACTTCTCCCACCACCAGCACCCGCGTGGCCGGTGCCTTGGCCGGGCCCCCTGACCCTGAGCAAACCCCGGTGTCAAGGTCAGAAGCAATTTTGCAAACCGTGTCTATTTTTTTCTCCCCACCATCTTTTTGAAAATCCTATTGCACATCAGCTGGGCTGTGCCACCCCAGGTCCCTCCTGGGACTGATGGGTTGCGGGTGCTGAGCTGGCTCTGCTCCCCCAGCCCGGCCCCAGAGGTGGGGGACAGGCAGGGGGACGGGCACCGGGCACCCCCATTTGGGACCAGCAGCTACCGCGACCCGCGCAGGGATGCGATGGCACCCCGGGACTTTCCTACCTCCCGGAGCTCCTTGGCCACCTCCTTGAGCTCCTGTAAGATGCCTTCCAGTTGCCCGATCACCATTTTCATCCGACTCCTAATCCTTTCTCTTTCGCAGTTACTCTTGCTGCTGCTACAATTGCTGCTGCTGCTGCTGGGGTGGTCACTGGGCTGCCTGTCCTGGCAGGTCTGGGAGTCCATCCTTCCCTACCGGCCTCGGTTCCCGGCCCCAACGGCTCTGTCCATCCTGCTCCCCCCTAGCCGGGTGGCCTGGCGTCCGCGCAGCCCCTCTCGGCCGGGGAGCTTTCAACATCTTAACGTTCCCCTGCCTCCAAGAAAGTCCCAGCCGCACGCTCGCCTCCCTGCGAGGTCGGGGGGCTCCGGTTCGGAGCGGGGAGCAGGGTCAGGATGCACCATGCGGAGTTGGGAACGCTGCAGAGGGGGCTCAGCCAGTGGCCGTGGGGAGATGTGGGGTGGCCATGGGGCGAGCGGGGGAGGCAAGTACTGCCTGGTCGGGCGAGCGGGAGGAAGAAGAGGAAGAGTCCCTTGGATGTCCCAGGAAGCTAAAATCCAGCGGTTCACGCCTTGCCTGCTCCCCGATGCCGGGGAGGGGGACACAGGGCTGGGTGTTCCCGGGGAGCGATGCTGCTCCCCGCGTCGCGCCCTCGCTCCGGGGTCGCCAGCTCCAACGCTGGGTGGTGGTGGGGGGCGTCTCCCAGCTGGGCGCAGGCGTCCTGGGGAGCCTAGGGTCCCCTCCTGCAAGGACAGACAGACAGACAAGATGAGGGAGCCATCCCCTCCAGAGCCAGAAAGCTGGGGGGGAGCCCTGCTCACTCCTGCCTTGCCTCGATCTCAGCCCCGGCATGAGGACAAGCCCCCGGGTACCCCCACAGCGGCCCCCCCTAATTGGGGGGGGCCAGAATGGAGCCTGGCACTGTCCCTGGCCCCCTCCCTCTTGCCCCCCCCCCCAGTTTGAGACCTGGAGACTGGGCACAGCGGGGTCTCGCTGAGCCAGATGGATGGATAGACAGACAGACAGACAGCCGAGCAGCTCAGGAACTTACCGTCGCGATCCAGACCCTCCTTGGCTCCAGTCCAAGCTCTTCCTTGTCCTTTTTTTTTTTCCCCCCCCTTCTCCTTTCCTTGCTTCCTCCCCCTCCTCCTCCTCCTCCTCCTCCTCCTCCCTCAGGGCTTTTGCGTGGCACAAGAGGAGTCCGGGGGCCACTTTCCTTCGGTCGCTGTTGGAAGGGGTGAGACGTTACCAGAGGTGACAGCCCGCCGTGGGGGAGGGGACACGTCCCGGGGGACCCCTCCGCTTTACGGGGGGGGTCAGGCAGCCTCCTCCCCCCCGCGGGGGCCATCCCACCGCCATCCTCCTCCCGGGTTCAAGCCCCAACCCCGCCTCAGTCGAGGAGGGGGGGCAAATCCCCCTCGCCCCCAAATGCCCCCCACCCTTCCCTCGGGG
>WAAD01027441.1:14387-108859 GCA_013389945.1 Fregata magnificens | reverse complement strand
GGCCGAGCCTCCGCCGGGCGGGGGGGGCTTAAAGGGGCCGGGAGCCCCTTTGCGAGGTGCGGAGCGGGGAGGGGGGCAGCGCCCAGGGAAACTGAGGCAGCGCCGGGGGGGTCACTCCCTTGGGGGGGGGGGCTGTGCCTCAGTTTCCCCACTCGGTTCCCCCCCTCTGAATAACAGGCTCGTAAAGGCTGGTCTCTTCCGAATGCAAAATGTCCCCCCCACCCCCGCGGGTCATATTTGGGGCCGATTTCTGCAGGATCTGTAAAAAACCACCAGCGCGCCCCGGACGCAGGAGCATCATCCTAGCAAAGGTCCCTGCCGCAGGACGTGCCTGGGAAGGAGGAAAATAACGACGACGGGCCTGTGTGTGCGTGCGAGGGGGGGTCTGGCCTGGGGGGGACCCCAAAGAGGGGAGGGAATCGGCCCGAAGCAGGGATCCAGCCTGGGGAAATCCAGCCAGCGATGGCAGCGAGGAGAGTTTCTTGTCCTAGAAGTGAACGGCGACGATAGGTGGCAATCCCAGGTCTGCAAGAGGCGAGACAGCGTGTGCGCGTACGTGTTATTTATTGCCTCCTACCGGGTATGTTCAAAAGTGCTGAACACACTTTTTGGCATGGACCGGAACTGACTCATCCTTTAGCTTGTTGTGAGATGATGCTTTGGGGGCTCTTCCGATTCCCACGGGACATTCGGGTCAGGGTCCAGCGTTGGATGGCAAGAGTGCTGGGGTGCGTGGCGGATGTCGGCAAGCAATCCCTCAGTGTGCAGCCTTATAGTAATGATATTTTCCAGGGTAACCGCATGGCCGGTGGGAAGTTTTCAGCACGAACTTCCTCCATGCAATAATTTGCACCTAAAGCTCAGCCGGGGGCAACGCGGCCACCCGGGTCCCCGACAACCATGACACTCTCTCCTCTGCTCCCAGGCTTTGATTTTCTCTAACAGCAGGCTAACACCAGCTCACGCTCTGCCTCTGCTGTTAACCAGGCAGAGCCGAAAATCAGCGGGGATATTAGGACAGTAGTTTGGGGGAAGAGTGGAGGTGGTAAAACTGAGATGGAGGTGCTGCTCCCAGGAAATCCGCCTTGGACTGGCGATGTGGGACTGGGTGAGGTCTCGCCTCCCAACACACACAGTGGATCAGGCAAAGGCGATAAAAGATATCAAATGTGTTTGGCCAGGGGAGGACCTGAATAAATCCCAGTGGGGGATAAAATGAACGGCTGAGGTGTGGGCTGGGGAGGAAACACCGCTCCGTCCATGATGTGCTCTTCCCCTCTCCCATAGGCATCTGCTCGTCACCTCTGTGATGGGTACCGGTAGCCCAGGGAGTTTCGGTCCGAGCCAGGTTGATAAAAGATGCTTGAAAATACCCTTTACCAGTGCTGGAGAGTGGGACCCTGAGTGTCGGTGCTGCCCAGAAACCCGCCTTGGAAAGTCCTGTCCATGGTGGTGAAGCTAAGGCAGCAGAAATGACCCTGCAGGGATGTCCAAAGCCTCCAGCATGAGGTCAGAGGCCGAAGCCGTGTTTCCTACGACCTTCTGAAACCCTCTGGATGGTGTCTTGAGGATGTGAAATGAAGGCGTGCCAGCGAGCTCTACCCCTGGTAAAGGGGACAGAAAGGCTCAGCCTTTACGAGACACCCGAGAAGCCAAGCCCGTAGCATGCTCCACCCTTCGCTCCTGCTTTCCTTTGCTCCAAAGCCCGGGGTGGACACCCTCAGCTGATCCCATGCCGAGGGGCAGCCCTGGCCCCAAGCACCTCCAGCACTGGGGGGCAAAGCGGCGGCCGTGGGGAGGGATGTCCGTCTGTCCTGCCTCACTCCTGCTGTGAAAGCCGCCGTGTTTCCAGCTGCTGTTGCGCAGCGCAGCCCAGCTGCTGGTGGATTCATCATTTGTGGAGGAAGAATAGAAAGAGGGTGTTGGGTTTTTTTTTTTTTTTAATTTATTTTCTGCTTTTATTTGCTGCTCCACGAAGCCTGAATTCCTCCCCGCGACGAACTCGGCAAAGGACACAGCTTTTAGGGGGAGCCTCCCCAAGGATGCTGCTTCCTGCCTGTGCATCACAGCCCAGATTCGGAGGGCCATGGACCACCCCGCTCTCAACACCTCGTGTCCCTTGTGACTGATCTGTGTTCCCCATCTCTCTGCCAGATCCTGTCCTACCCCATCCCACCTTCCTCGGGGTCTCCCAGAGGAGTTGGGGGGATCCCCAAATGCTGCTCAGCTTTGGTACCGTACTGATGGAGGGTCGGGGTTTCCCCGTGGGAGGGACACTGCCAGAGCGCGATGGAGAGAGAGGAGCGGTGTTATTCCCACCCCCCTAATCTCTCTCCCTCCCTCATTCTGCAATCTTTATTTATGCCTTTCATGAGATCTGATTTACTGGGGATTTTCCCATTCCAGCAGGAAAACTGCTGGGAGGGGATTTCTCTGCAAAGCTTTCGAGCTCGCAGGCATTTTATTTTCCAGGGTCATGCCAGGCTGGTTCCTGCAGAGTGGCTCTCAGCTCAGCCAGGCTTAGCAGGGGACCCCCATGGCAGAGGGTCCCCTCTGTCCCCCCGAAACCTCCCGCCGCGGCCCCGGGATGGAGCCGGTCCCCATCGTCACGCTGCTGGCAGGTGCCCTTCGCTGCTGAGCCTGCCGATGTGTCGCTTCCCCGCCGTGACTCACTGGCACAGATGTAATTTCTAATTAAATAGCGATTCTTTTCAGAGCCATTTATTTCTGTTTCTTTTGTATTTTGATTGGAGTGTCAGTCAGTTTTTCACCAGTTTGTCAATTCCTCTTTCCCTAAAGATTAGCTAGGAGAGATGTGAGAATACAGAAATATGTGTTAGCAGCGCTGAGCCCGGGAGCGCCTGGGGTCCCAGCTGCCTGGGGAAAACCTGCGGAGAAAGTAGTAAGAAACCGAGAAGGAGAAAGAAAATAATCCCCTAAGAAGCCTTTGCTTCAAGAAATGTTTCAAAATCTGCCTTTTTTCCCCATTTCCATTGCCCTTCCCTGGCCTGCAGACCTGCAAGTCCCACCCTGCCATGTTCCTGTGGCAGCAGACGGTGCCTCCTCCTGGGAGAAATCCCGCTGGATGCTCACGGTGAAACAGCTTCCTGGATGGACTTTATCCTTGGACCATCTGAAACATAGGACGTGGAAACTCATCTCCGAGATGGTCCAAAATGTGGTCCTTGACGCTCAGCATGTGGTTTGGGGAAGAAGGGGGCTCCCCTGCCTGCTAGGGTCTTGGCTCTCCAGGGCAAGGGCTGAGGTGAAATCGAAATCCTTGCTCTTGGTGATAATTAGGGATTTTTTGGTGAGATGGTTCCTGATGGGCTCTTTTTGGGGACTTGAATCCATTGCTCACAAGGAGAGCCCAACAGCTCCAGCGCTGCCTGCTCTGCCCGGCCTTGGTGTCGTGGTCGGCACCCTCAACACCACGCTCCAGCTCCAAGCCACACCGCGGAGGGCCCAAATCCCCAAATTCCCAGTGTCATCCCAGCGAGCAGAGCATCCTTGAGTTTCAAATCACAGCCTGGCCCTGGTGGGGATGAGGAGTCGAAACTGCCAGTGGTTCTGAGCAGCGATGGTTTTGCTCAGCCAACGTGCTCAGGCCATGTGTTGCAGCTGGGTGATTTCAGGTCAACTTGTTGCTCTTAAGCGGGTAAAAAAAAAGCCTATTAAAATGGAGTGGTGACACGGGTGTGACCTGTAAAACCCTCCCCTTTGCTGGGAATGGGATATGGGAAAATTCACGACTGCTTTCCAAAGATGTTTTCGAAATGGGAAAGTGCTCCTACCCTGAGAACAAGGTTATATTTTAATGAATTTGTGTATCCTGATGGAAAATGTGTGTCGCACCGTGTAGGGCTGTTGGCCTGTGTTATACTGATTTGTCCAGCTCTTGTATCAAGCGCTGGAGCAAATCACCACCCCAGCCGATAGCTCAAATAAACCCAAAGGCCCTCAACCTCCCTCCCCAGGGCTTTTGGCCCAGATACATCCCACCCAGGGAGAGTGGGACCATTGGTATAAAAGGATTCAGGGGGCCTTAGCATCCCTCTAAAGGGTCTCAGGGCAAGGGAGTTTCTTCTGGCTTGGAGGTTTTTTGGCAAGAGGAGGTTGTCCCTATGCGAGCTGTGGAGGAGCTGGCACCGGTGAGCAGCGAGTAACCCCAAAGTGGGGCTCTTCTCCCTGGGATTTGGTCCCTTGGGGTTACTCTCCTGATTTCCAAACTCTTTGGAGGCTGTGGAGTCTGGGCTGCTCAGATCTACTTTTAATGAAGCTTTTCTCTATTAATGAGGTCCCTGCTGCTTCAGGGCTGAGATGGGGAGGGATATGGGACTCCCTCCATCACCAGGTCAGCTAAAAGCCCTGTGGAGAGGCTGCTCTTCCCCTTAATATTAAAAAACTTGGTCTCAGACGGAGACAGGGCATCTCCATCATTTCCACCCTGGTCTGGGATTTATCCCTTATTTGGGTGGATGGAGCTGGGAGCATCCTTGCTTTCACAGCCAGCGGGTCCGGGTGTCTCTGGGTTCGGGGAGATGTATCTGATCCCCTGTAGTGGGGGAAATCAATGTGGCTTCGCGCCCTTATTAATTTCTCATTGAGGAAAGTGTGCAGGGCTTGCATTGAAGTATGAAATGAAGTAGGCAGGGAGTAGGGAGAGCAAATATTAGCACTCTTAATGGCCTTTTGTTTTACTAGCAAAACTGCTATTAATCACCCCAGCGAGGGGAGCTGAGTCTGCTCAGGGATGGCTTATCTGTGCAAACAGCGCTGGAAATCAGCAGAGGGGAGACCTCTGAGCATCTGTGCTGGCACTTGAGTGGGGAGCAAGCATGGGGTCTGCTGGAGCTGGGGGTGCCCTAACTGGGCAGCCTTAAAAAGGCACATTTTTGCCTCTGCTAGAGAGATAGAGGTGTCTGCTGGGAGGCAAGAGGCTCTACGGGGGAGCATGGGGCTGAAAACCCCTGGATGACGCTTCCTGCTGAGCTGGTAGGTGGCATCAATGCTCTGTGCCTCAGTTTCCCTTTGGTTTCTGTGTTTGGGCTGAAAGTGCTCCAGGAGAGCAGGGAAGGTATCGGGAGGTTGGTAGGCAGATGGCACCAGGGACTGGGGTGAATAAAAGTCATTCTGGCCCTTAGCCTGGGCTCAGAGCTGAGCCCCTGGAAAGCATCTGCTGGGGTCAAGCATTAAAGCACCTTTTCTGCCATCCTCAGCTTGCACATGGCTGTCTTGTTTGGAGTTCGGCATGCTATATTTTAAGTGGAACTCTTTCATAAAGGTGCTGATTTTATGTGTGGCTCAGCAGGTTTTGTGCTCCTCTGCAGTTGCCCAACAGGGAGGACCGGGGAGGTACCAGGGATGCAGCAAGGCTGGGCTTGGAGGAGCCCCGACAGCGGCCAAGGGCTGTGGGCCAGCACTGGAGCTCAACAGCAAAGCGGATTTTTCCAGCCGCTTTTCAAAAAAACCCTACCCAAATAAATGCTGAAAGGAAAAATAAGCCTTTCCCCAAAGCTTTGGAAGAGGGTTTCCCAGCTTCCCTTGCACTTTCCTTTCCCTTTGAGGGACGCGGCATCAGCAGCGATGTTCTGTGAATGAAATGCTGATTTGGCCCAAAATTGCATTCCCCCCCCCCCGCCCATTTGACACCTGCCAGGACAGTTATGCCTGAGCAGGACGGTGCTGGGGTGGGAGATGTCCTTGGAAGCTCTGGGCTTGGTCCTGTCCTCGGGGGACCCTCTGCAAGGAGAATACCAAGCAGGTGGACCCGACCTGCGTCAAGGGGACCTTGTGCTAATCTCATTTTTGTGTGTTGCAGAGTGCCTGCCTGCAGGATTAGGCCAACTCCTTGGGCTTCATTTACATTTTAAAAGCCTTGTCCCTGACCTTATCCGAGTTTCTGGCTCTCCTCCTTCCTCTGTAGCTCCGCGGGGACCGAGCTGTGCTGGCGAGGGCTCGGAGATGCTCTGGTGTGGCCAGGCTGGGGAGATGGCTATACATAGGAAGGATAAAATCAGCCGGTTTAGGGATATGCTGCCTTGTCAGCTTTGGAGACCCCAAATAATTTTGGGGGCTGTTGGGTCTCCAAAAGCAAAGTTAGATTTGCAGGGCCAAGTTTGCAGGAGCCAGCTGAGCATCCCTTGGGACCAGCGGTCCTGGCAGAGCCCGGCCACAGCGATACTTGCTGAGATGACTTGGATTTAAGCATTTCTTGATATTCCCTGATAATTCCACCCCAGACCTCATCTGCTTCCTTGTTTGTTTGGATCATTGTGGTGCTGGGACGGGGAGGCTGAATCTCTGGTTGCTGTATGTGACCATCGCGAGGGCTGGATGTAATTACAGCATCTTCTCCCGCTGGGCTGGTATCTTGGTGTTGAACCTGGGAATGTGAGAGCTGAGCCCTGGCAGGGGAAAGGTGACCTTGTTTGCCTTGCACGGGAAAGCTTCCCTTTCAAATTCTTCATGATTTATGGTGTGCAATGATAAATAATTAATCAGGGGGACCTCTGGCCCCGGAGGGCGGCGGTGCAGCGAGTGGGCTGCCGCAGAGTTGGCTGCGGGCACGGGGATGCGGCTGGTTCTGGGGCAGGACTTAGGATGGGGGACAAATGCTGCTTGTTTTGGCCACCACCTCCCTCTTATTTCACCAGTCAGAAGCTTCCGATACCTACCTGGAAATATTACCATTAATGGAGTAATTAATACTAATTACTGCTCCTGTCTCACTCAGCAGTGCCCATTCCCGTGGTGTCTGCTCCAGGAGGGTCTGAGCTATCCTGTGGTGCTTCAGTTGTGATTCGCTGGTTAGCCAAAACAGAAATTTCTATCAAAATTGCTTTCAAACTAAAGCTTTTTTGCAATAGGAATGGAAAAGCAAAATCACAGGGAGTTTCCGCATGCAAATCTCCTTTTCTGTGGTGGCGGCTTGTTTAAATGCTGCAGCGACACAGCGTTGGCATCCTCCAGGCACAAACAGCTCTTTGAAACTTGGACAAAGGCATGGAAATTTTGGGGTTGCCAAGCGTTCTATGGGGGTTTTTAGGCTGAAATTTTTTTTCCTGGAAAACTTTGCCTGTCTCTGCTCCAGGGCCCTGCTTAGCATGGTGAATTTGCAAATGAGAACCCTTTAATCTCAGTAACAACCGAAGGGTTTTGTGCCTTGGGGCTGGGTGACTCCACTAATGTGGTGTATGAAAGGCTGTTAGAAACCCCAAATGTTACTGCTGTTGATATTTTTGGGCGGGGAGATGTATTAAATCTGCTTGGTTTCATGGCAGGATTAATTAGTGGTGGACAGAGCTGCCCAAGGTGGTCGGAAACCCTCGTTTTAATGCGCTTTTTCATGTCATATGCCTTGATTGCTCTTGCCAAGATAACCTTGCTTGTTAAAAAATATGAAGCATGACATTATGCCCTGGCTGTGGCTTAGCACATGGGCTTAGCACGTGGACTGGGTGCCCAGCACAGCCTCATACAAGAAAACAGAGAATCTACCCTGTCATGTGAGTAAAGGCCAGGAATAGCTTAAAAAAAGCTCAAAAACCCATTTTCCTCCTTCTCATGCTGCCAATTTATGCCACAGCCTGGTGCCATGTCTGCTTGGGGCATCCCTGGCCAGGCTGGGGGGAAATTTTAGTGCAGGATTCTCCGGAGTAGGGATGATTTCAGCTGCGTTGGGTTTCCATGGCGACCTGCGCAGCATCCCACGAGCCAGGACCGCGCGCTAATGCACACCCCAAGATGCAACTACCTGGGAAATTGGGGGGTGGGGGGTGGGGTGGTGGCTACATCTTTGCTGAGTCACTGTTGGCTCATATTTATAGGCACTGGCAAAGCTCGCTTTGGGATGCTAATAATATATTTTGTTAATCAGAGGCCACAGCGGAGAGCTTCTTGCCTTCTAATTCCCCACTGTGGCAGAGCTAGGGCTTGTTAAAAAACCGTGGTGCTTTTGGGGGAGGGGGAAGCCAAGAATTGCCCCCCAAATCTCCTGTGAGCTGGTGGGGAGGAGGAAGGGGCTTGTGCATCCCTCCTGAATTTGGGCTGTGACCCTGGGAAAGCCCCTTCCTTGTGCCTTGCCTCCATCACCCTGCACTGTGCTGCAGGGACCCAGGGATGCGGCCAGGCTGGAAATACAGCATCAATGAGGCCAGACTTTGCTCTGGACTTTACTTCTCCAAAGCTGGCAAGGGGTTCCTTGCATTGCTTGTCCCTTCCCTTGGGTCACCCTGTGCTGTTGTCCCTGCTGCCACCTTCACTAAACCCACTGGGAGGTGACCGCCACAGGAGGGGAGTTTCGATGTGGCCGTTAATGTTTTGCAGCAGCTTTTAAGACACAGCGGCAGTTTTGCATAAAATAATCCTCCAGATGAATATTTTAAATGGACTTTAGTAAGATGCTAATGGGTTTTCACAGTTGATGAAATTAAGGCTGTGTTCCCTCAAACCTTGAGGAACTGACTTCGAAGGGCTTCTATTTTTTTTTTTTATCTTGCTGCTTTTTTGCAATTCCTCCTCTGGTTGATGTTTGCTTTCCTCCTTCCATTAAGAAGTGTTCATTTTGGTGCCCCCTGCCTTGGTGGGATGCTCCCAGGCTAGGTCTGTGGCAAAGAACATCTGGAAATATTCAAACCCCGCCTGGACGCGGTCCTGTGCACCCTGCTCTAGGTGAACCTGCTCAAGCAGGGGGGTTGGACGAGATGATCTCCTGAGGTGCCTTCCAACCCCGACCATTCTGTGATTCTGTGATCTCAGCCCATCGGAAGAAATATGGGGAGCTGCAGGCAGGGTTGTGTTGGATTTGGCTTGGTGAGGAACCATCCATCCATCAGCCTGGTGGAAAGGGCTTTGTGGCCTAGAGAAGTTTGGCATTTCCAGATTTTTTGGGACCATCTCAAGAGCTTAGGAAATGAAGATGAGCGAGGGGCTGTCCCCATTTCCTAGCTCTAGTGGGAAATGAGAAAAATGGGCTTTGGATATCTGTCCCTTGTCCTTCGCTCTGCTCCTTGCCCTGGGTTTACAGCTCTTCCACCAGCAGGTCCTTCCTACCATCTGCTGTTGAGTCTTGGTCCTCATGTGGTTGTGGTTACCCTGAATTTCTACCCCTTGTTTGTTGGTTTAAAAGCAAAAGCTGGTGTTCCCGGTGCCAGGTGAGCTGCTTGAGGATGCATGCTCTCCACGAATGGTGTGAAGGAGGAATTTAATTCCTCTGCTGATGAGCCTGGCAGGGTTTAATGGCCCCTGCAAGAGTTGTATTGTGTCTCAAAGCCTTTTTTACTCAGCACTGCTTGCAGAGGAGAGGCTGGGGGAGCTGGATGAGCACATCTAGATGATGCTGAGAGCCCACCAGAACAACATGTGGCCTCTTCTTCCTCTCCTTCCCCCATCTTGAGTCCCTCCAAGAAGAAACGGGGACCCTGCAGGGCATAGGGCATCCCGGTGGGCTGTGTCTGCCTGGGGACTTCCCAGCTGCTTCCTTGCCGCAGTCATTCATAGCTTTCAAAATCATCCAGCACATGTTCCAGTTTTGGTCTCCTTTTTGTTAGGAACCTTTTCGGACAGGCTGAAAAAAATACAGCTGACTGCTTCTGAGCTTGGGGGAAAATAGACGTAACTAATGCTGTGACTGATTTATTTTTTTCCTGTAAGGGCTGGGATGTGGATAGGATGCCATGAAGAAGTGCTCCTAACCCTGTGCACGCTTGACTGCTCTTCTCGGCGTGCTTAGAGACGATCTGTTCCTCCTTGTGAGCTGGAATACACTTGATGAAAATGCAAAGGATTTAAATCTTCATAACTTGAAAGGATTAGAGAAATTTTCCTGAAACCTTCTTTGCTTCAGAGATGATGGTGAGATGCGTGTGCCGGTGCCTGAAACTTCAGAAGGCATCACTTTAGTTACGCGGGTTCGAACTTTCTGACTCAAAGACGTTTCCTACAAGGCTTGGATTACCCATCGCTATCTGCCTTGCTCCCTCTCTGCAGTGAGAGCCAAGTGCTTAAGTATAGAAGCAACTGCAAGACACATATATTGCTTCCCTTAAAGCTTGTGGGGAAAAATAGGATAGTTTGTTTAAACAGCTTTGCGTGTGCGTGGGCAGGAGTGAGGGAGGGTGCTGTGTGTTTGGGTGAGGTGGGAACGTGGCGCTGGAGCGTCTGAGCTGTTGCTGGTGGGGGGTGTGTGTGTAAATTGCACACGTGTGTATGCTTGGATCACCTCGTGTTTTGGCTGTGGTTGAGTTTCAGCTCTGGGGGTGATGGGCTGCTCGTGCTCTGTAGGGTTTCAGTGCTGCTGGTGCCTCTGGAGGATGCTCTCCCCACTCCGATAGCAGCGTATCTGTTTCACTTCTGCGCAGCAAAAGGAATGCACCAGCTCTTCCCATGCTGAAAGTCAGACAAAATTAACCCTCGTGTGGAGCTACTGGCTGGTGCCCTGTGACAGTCCTGTGAGCTCTTGGCTGCGCCCCCCCAGCATGTATTGAGGCTTTGAAGCTGTGGTTGGGCAGCTTTCTGTTGTGTTTGGGGTGCACGGCACCCTGTAAACCCCCAGGGGCTATGGGTGGGCCCTGCACCTTGGTGTGATATCCCCTCCACAGAGCATTGCATCTTCTGGAGGAGGACAACCTGGACAGAAAATGGGATGGCCGTCCTCCCACAGCATTTGGGTGCTGTCTGGAGGTGGAGGGCTGAGGGTGCTTATGGTTGGCTTTGGCTGCAGATTGCCATCTCACTGGGTTTTTTTTCCCTTGCTCTCCCACCTCAAACCCCCACCTTGAGGCCTCCCTGCCCAGCTGTAGGGAGGGAGAGGAGGTGCTGGGACCGGGCAGGAGGGCTAGTTTTATTTTGGAGGCACATCCCATCTGCCCAGCAGGAAACCCCAGGGATGCTGAGGCTGTAGGAGCAGGAGCACCACAGCCTCTTGGTGGACCCTGATGCTGGGACCAGGGCTGATCCAGCAATTTTTGTGTGCTCCCTGGTGCACCCGGAAGACGGGTGTACCGTTACTTTGCAAATCCAACAGCTTGGAGATGTCCCACAAAACCTCCCCAGCCCTCACCGTGTGGGTTTTGAGGCTGAGACCCCTCAAACTTGTTTCATGCAAAGAAGTGGGAGGGCGATGAGGAGAAATGGGAGCTCAGAGGCAGTGGAGCAGCTCAGAGGACATGCTGCCCTTCCTGCTGGTGTGGCAACCCTGGAGACCAAAGCGTGTGAGATGTCTCCTGGACCTTGTCCTTGCCCACCTCTTCCCCCTGCAATAGCTTTGGATGTGGGATGCTCTTCCCTGCTCAAGGAAGAGCTGTCCTGGGAAGAGGCCCCCCAAAGAAAGGGGCAGTCCTGGTCTTCCCTTCTATCCAAAAATGGTTGAAACCCTCAGCTCTGATGTATCTCAAAAGGAGAGTGTCTGGGATGGGCTCTGGGAAGGAGAAACTGGGCTGTTTGTCCCCAGCAGTGTCCTCCGATGAGCTCAGGGGTGAGGAAACGCATCAGGAAAACCAAACTGGGATTTGTTTTCCCCTCTCCTCTCCAGCTCCCTTGTTTCTGTTACAAAAAAATCAGGTATTTTTAGAAACTGTTTCAGCATGTATAAAAGGTGACCAGCCGAGGCTCTGCTATGTCTCCTGGAATAATGCTACTGGGCAGGAATTACTCCCCGCTCCCGGGATCAGCATCTGTCCTGAGATGAAACAAGTCACGAGGGCTTAAAAATAGCTTTGAGAGGGTTATGTCATACCACTAGAAAACAAAGGAGAAGGGGGGGGAAAGACCCAAATGCCACAACCTCCATAACTTAGTGCCTGGCAGTCCTGACTCCTCTGATGGTAATTCCCAGAGCCTGTATCTGTGTCTCTGCACATCCCTTACAGGAGATTTATCCAGAGGTCATGCATTCCCTGTTTTGGGAAGGCACAGTGGGACAGCAAAAGAAGTGTACTGGGCTGGGAAGGGGAGGGATTAAAATAAAATGAGCCTGTAAAATCATTTCCAATATTCCATGCTCTGTCTGCTTGTTTTAATATTTCCCAGCTTCTGCTGCTGGGTGCATAAAAATATAAACTTTTACAGTTTTTTCCCTGTCCAGAGACATTAAATCTGTTTTTTTTTTTTTTTTTTTAATGCTTCCTGAGGGTGTTCAGAGCTGGATGAACTTTTCCAGCCTGCTGCAGGCTTTGATTTGCCTGGGACAGATGCTGAACAAGTTGCCCTGCATGGGGACAGCTATCCCGGGCATCGAGAGGGCACATTTTCTCACTGGTAAAGAAGTTGAGAGTAACTTTGAGTTATTCTTAAGTGATATTAGTATGGCTTTTAAGTAGAAGACATTTACTGCCGGTAGCTCGAGCTTAGGCAGGAGGGGAGCAGCTGGAGCATGTTATGGGCTAGGATATGAACCATGGTGTAGCATCTCAAGGGATGCAAGAACAGACAACCAGACAAAAAACCCCCAACCCTGTTGCCCTAATCCTGCGCTTGCAAAAGGGCTGAGCGCACGTTCTGGCTGCTCGGTTGTGCTTGTGGTCCCTGGGCATGGATCCTTGCATTGCTGGAGGATGAAGCTTGGATGAGCAGCGGTGGGAGCAGGACCAGACTGGCCTGGGCTACAGCATGCACTGAATGTCCCTTCTGTTCTGCTGCTCTATTTTTCCCATGCTTTGTGGGGTTTTATTTTTGCATTTGAGTTCCCCAGTCCTCAGCATGAGCATTGCATCTCCTTTAGCTCTTTTAGTTTGCTCCTTCCCTGCGCTGCGTATAAAGACCAGCCCTGCTGACCCCCTTCTCCAGCCATGGGACCTCCCAGGCAGGTCCCCAGGAGACTCCCCTAAGGTGGCAGATCACCCCATTCCCACCCTCTTATGTTATGAGCACAAGACCAAGGCAAGGAAAATAAAATCTTTGCTCCTAAGCCGTGTATTCCAGTTGCTCAGGGTGGCCATGGGGCTGGCCTGCCCGAGTGGGGAGCTGCGATTTGTGTCTGCAGCAGCAGGTCTAGGCAAGGGGGAGATTGTGAAAACATCTTGAAATGAGGGGTTTTTTGTAGCTTCCCTGATCCAAGAAGCTTCAGGCTTTTCCATGCTCTTCACCCTGAAGCGTACATTCTCCTCCTGCTTGCTGCAAGGATGAAAAGGAGAAAAAAATCCCATGTTTTGGGGGGCAGAGACTCGTTCCCAAAATGCCTGAGGGCTTCCAGGGCTTGGCATCGCAAGGCATTCAGCTGCTTCGTTTCCTTCTCGTTCGCAGGTGGAATAAAAGCCAATGTTTTTGTTGAGAGGAAAGCTGAACTGTGAGAACAGGGAAGGGGGCAGTTGGGGTTGTCCAAGCGGATCGGAGCATTGTGTTCTCCTTTTGCCTTTGAACAGATGTGTATCATTGTGCCTGCTGCAGCACAAAATAAAAAATAGAGCCGAACCAAATGCCTTTTCAAAGGAAATAATCTTCTCATGGGGTTCCTACCTTGGGAAAGAGCTTGTTCCCTTTCCTTCCCACTAATACATGCTGGTAAAAACAGCCTGTTCCCCCTAGAACAGTATTTCCCAGCAGGGATATGTACAGACAGGAGGATTTTTTAGCCGGCTTTTTATCAGGGCGAGTTAAATTCTTTGGAAAATGTCACCTTATGAGACTTTGTAAGGTCTGGCCAGGCTGACGGTGCCAGGGAGCAAAGCCAACCCCTTGGATGAGCCTGCTGGGTAATGTCACCTGGGTGTAATGACCTTGGCTCTCGTGTCAGTGTGTCCATGCTGCTGTCCTGGCTGATGTGAAGGCTGGGACATGAGCAGGTTAGCAAAGCTCTGGCGAGCCCAAAAAGCAACCTTGATGTAAAAAATGTCTTTGGTTTCCTTTTGTCTTTGAGTTGCAGGGGAAGCAGGAGGAGAGGGGGATGCTGCGTGCGGGCAATGTGCTTTTGTCAAAATTCACATGCCTCGGGGGAAGGTGTATCTGGCCAGGGCTGAACATGCTTTGGATGGTGGTTTTGGTTTTTTTCCCCTCTCAGCAAAATTGAAAACTGCTTGCTGACAGATGAAAATGTAAGATCAACGTCTTCCCCAACCTGCCTGGGGAAACGGTGTTTTGCCCCGTGCGGGGAGGAGCTGGGGCTCTGGAGACCCTTGGTGCACAGTAAAGGCTGAGGTTTGGATCAACACCTTCCTCCTGGTGCCTTGGGCTGCAGCTTGGCTTTGGCTCATCCTGGGTGGGTGGTTTTGGTTGATGAGAGGCACGTGGCCGGCAGAAGAGACATCATGCGATGCTTTGTGGCCCTTGCAAGCATCATCTAATGGTCCATAGAGGGTCTGCACTGGGATGGAGGGACCAAGGTGGGCTTTGGGTGCCCGATGCTCTCAGTCATCTCAGAAACCACCTCCTGCCCTGTGCTGTTTCCCCCAATCTCAGCAAATGCAGCTGCTTTCCACAGCCCCAGGAGCCACTTAAGACCTTATGGGATCTCTGCTCGGGTTTGTGGCAGTGGGGGAGGTTAAACCAGGGAGTTTTGACCCTGTAGCTCTTGGATTATCTGATTGTGGGTCTAGTGGCCAAGCAGCAAGGCTGTTGATTAGTTGTAAGGGTTTTGGGAGGGGATTAGGGTTTCTCAAAGCTTGGGCTTGAGTTTGATGCTGAGTGATAAGAATTGGGGGTAGGTCAGGGCTGGATGTGGAAATGCAGTGAGGGTTACGTAGGACATGGTCCTCCTCTGGCTCAGGAGTGAGGTGACAGTACCTGGGTGGTGGGAACGTGCTGGGAGAAAATATCCATGTGCTTGCCATGGTCCTCTCCTCCTCTGGGTGCTGCTGATGGGTTAGATGGGTGTTTGGCCAGACCCTAAGCAGCCATCACATAGGTCCCGAGTCCCCTAGAGGACCTGTGGTTGGGTGCTGGGAAGAAGTGGGATAGGGCGTGCTCTGAGTCTTATGGTCCTGGCAGTGAGACCCTGGGGATGGGGCAGGGGGAGGGGAACCCCTACGCTTTTGAGGCTCCAAATGAGGTCTCATTCCTCCCCTCTGCCCGAGCCCTCCTTTAATGGGAACACGTGGTGAAACAAGGGTTGTTAAAACTCTCCCTGCGCTGGGGCTTTTGATCAGGGAATTATTAATTATGTTTGAAAGCAAAGGAGAAAGACTAATGAAGGGGAGATCAAAGGGAGCAGTGAGCAGGCTGAGTTCAAAACCAGAGCTCACCGTGGGGGCTGCTCTGCAGGGACCTGCCCCAGGATCTACCGAGAAGGTCCTTGCCCTTCTCTGGACTGCCGAAGGTGATAGGGCATCCATTAGAGGTTGATCTCCACCAGGAAGTGCTCTGTGGTGTGACCTTGGCTGCTGGCCATGCTAATCATAGGATCAGAGGAATGATTACTAATTATTTAGCTGTGGAAGGGCACAGGGCTTTGCAGCTCTTGGGTTGCGCTGGCCCAGAAACACGATGGCGGCTCCAAGGAGGTTGTGCAGCCCACAGGTATCAGGCAATGCCCTGGGGAGGAAGGGGACCAAGGGATTGGGGAGAGGTTAAGCTAAAAGATACAACAGGCACAAGAACAAATGGGGAAAACCCGATGGGGAATATATTTGTGTTGGAAATGTGGAGAAAACGTACAGAGGATGGACGGATTGGCAAATACGTAAAGCCACTGCGATGGAGAGATGCTCTCGGGCATGCTTCCTCGCTGCTGAGGACTGGGAGCGGGTACTGCCTTGATAATTCATTTGCTAGTTGATGGAATAAAAAGGTAAATATTTGCCTTGATGAACTGTGTCTGGCCATGGGGGCTGGTTGAATAACAAACCACTTACAGATACTTTGGCCATCAGCTGGCAGGAGCTTTTAGTAGTGTAACCTATGTGGGAAGATGATTTGACCAGCAATGGGAGCTCCTGCAGGCAGGAGCCATACAGGAGGGTACCAAGATGATACCTGGGTATCATCTGGTATGTGATGATAGCTTCATCTCTGGTAGATGCCTACTTCCCCAGCCCTGGCCCTCCCATCACAGGTATCTCATGCTTGAAACAACCTCTTCCACCCCTTGTTGTCCCTCCCTCATCCTCAATTTTCCCCTTGTTGCCTTCATCCCTCCTGAGCTCCCCATCACAGAGCATAGACCTGTTTTGCCTTTAATAGGAAAGAAGCTCCTCCTTGATGTGTCTTAAATAGTTTGTCTTGGGCAGGCAGGATTCCCCCAGGAGCTGTATATTTTTAGTGCCTGATATTGTTTTAATCATAGCGAGGAGTGTTCTTGGCAAATATTATTTTGGGATGTGCAAAATTAGTGATCCTGCTGTCAGGGAAGAATCGGACAGCAGCTAACAAGTTTGGAAGCATGAGCTGGGTGGAGGATCCACCATGAAATTAAAGCAGCTTTGAATTTTTCCCTCTTCCATGAAAACTTTGTCTCTTTTTGTGCCCTGGGCTTTTATCAGAGGTAGACAACCCAGTTCCCCGATACTTTTTGCAGGACCTGGTTGATATGTGCCTGGGCTCCCTGGTGGCTTTCTTCACCAGCTGTTTCCCCATGCATCAAGTCCTGCAGGATTTGTCTGGGTTCTCCTACTGGCCTTGCCTTAACCCATGGGGCAAAGGGCTGACCTGATCTTGTACCCCACGGGGCTGAGCAGAGGATGGGTTTGCCTTTGGAGGGGTCTTTGGTTGTTCTTGCAGCTGGGCAGCTCTGCTCTGCCAAACCCTGGCTGACTTGGTCTCCTGCACCTCTTGAGTCTTAGGAGACTTTGCCAAAATGTTGGGTTGTTTGTGTCCTGCATCCTGAGAGTCCATCCATGTTGTGTTTTCCAGGCTTTTTTGGATCCAGGGGTGAGGATCCCAGCACAGTCTCTGAATGCTGCAAGGATGGCTTGAAGGGATCCCATGTGTTATGGGGGCAGCAGTAGGGGTTGAGGCTTCTTTGCTGGGCTACTGGGAAGGTGCTGGGAGTGGGAGAGCTGCTGCAGCCACCTTCTGCATCCTCCCAACACCTCTCCAACTCTCAGCTGTGATTGCAGAGCAATCCCCAAACCGGAGGGGTTGCACAGCAATGGGAGCTGAGAGCAGGGTGGAGAGGAGCGGGGGCTTTCTGGTTAACACCGATGATGCTGTTTGATCCTCCCCTTTGCTTCCTTGAGTTTAAACGTTGCTTCGCTGGAAGCAGCAGCAATCAGGGCAGGGAGCTGCTTTTGGCCTCTTGCAGCTGTGGCTCCTGAGTGTGGAGTGGAGCATGGTACATGAGCACAAAAAAAGCAAATATGGGGTTTTTGGGGCTGGTTTTGGGGCTCTTGTATCTTCTTCCCAACCCTGGGTGGGTGAATGGTTGTGGCTGGCTGACAGCCAGCTCCAGACCTGCTTTTCTTCCAGGGCTTGCTCTCTCATTTCTACCCAGCTACCGATTGTCTGGACAATTTGTACACTGATGTGTCCAATTCTGGGCTGAAACTGCCCCAAATGAGAATCAGCCTGATCTTATCAAATCGTGGGTCAGATAGATTGGTGATGCTTCAGCTTTGCCTGGGGGGCAGCTGCAGGTTGAGCCCCTCCTGAGCACTGGTATTTTTTCAGAAGTTGGGGTTGTGGGGTTGTTTTTGCCAATGATGACAAATTGTAGCATGTAACCAGCTGGTGAGGAGAGGAGTGTTATCAGCATGGGTGATGGGTCCTTGAAGCCCCTCATTTGCCCCCAGCCTGCAAAGTGACCTTTGTGGGTGCCAACCTGGGGTGTGTGTCGGTGTTAGGGGTTCCCCAGCTTGGTTTCCTCTCCAGGTGCTCCCCAGGGCTGGCTCTGCTGGGGTGATGATGCTCCAGACTAGTATGTATATGTAGAAGGGCCATGGTGGTTTGCATCTTCTGTGGCTGGGCATGGTGGTGAGCAGCGAGGCATCATGGCCATGCAAGGGCAAGTGGTTCAGGTGTCTGCCCCTGCACCTTCTCATCTCCAGCTCCTGGCAGGACAGCTTGTTTCAAGCAGGTTTTACATCTTGTAGTGGAAAGTGGATGCTGAGTGTTACTAGCAGTGCACTCTGCTCTTGGAAATTACTCTTCTAATAACTTGCATGAATAATCCTTTTTTCTATTGCTTATTTATAAATGATTTATCAGGACCACCCTGCTTTGGAGCGTCTGGGTTCAGCATGAAGGGCCCAGCAGCAGATTTCTTTTCTTAGACTTGGTGAGCACCGCTCTTGGTGCTGGTTTGCCACTGATTGTAGATGCTCCATCTGTTACTATAGAGTCTTAAGGATGACCTGCATCATCAGACGCTTATCCTCAGATTTAGAAAGCCCACAATGGAAAGAGGCTAAAGAGGAAACTGAGGTCACCGTGCCCTGGGCATGCTGTCCGGAGCCCACCCTGGAGGCTTTTGGTAGAGGAACAGGACCTGCACCCTGTGGTTTTTTTATAGCATGGGTTCCTCACCCTTGGCTCCTTCATGACCACAGAGTTTTGCCTCTTCATGTCTCAGCAATTGTGATGGGAAAGCCCCGTGCTGGCCAGGTGCCTCGGGGAGCATCACCTTGTACTTGGAGGTGAGGGATGCTGTGTAATCCCATCCCAAAGGGCTGCCCTGCTTCTGGCCTCACAGCGAGGCCCCTGATCCCTCCTGCCCCTCTCGCTGCCTTTTGCATCTGGAGAGGATGGCTTTTTATTACAGCAATTTCCCTCTATTGCATAGCTGGCGCTGGGGAGAAGTGCTTTTGAAATATAATTTGTGCATTAGCTCCAGAGCTCACTTGCGTTTAAGTGATGCTCTTGCTGGGGAAATGAAGGGGTTTAACAGCCCTGAGGATGGATGCGGAGCCATCTGCGTGCAGCCGAGCGAGCGCCTGCCCAGCCTGGAGCTGCCTGCGAGTGAATGGTTCCTCTTGCAGCAGGGGTGAGCTTGTTCTGGTCCTTGCCTCTGGCCTCCATCCACTGTAACCAAACCTTCACCCCGGGCCACCAGCCCTTGGAAAATCTTCATACCCTTAGCGTAAGGCTCTGGGGTCCTTGGCACCTCTCTGGGTGTTGCCACAATATTTTGGAAGCCGGTGCTGGTTGCACCACTGATAGATGCAATGTCAGATTTCCTGATTTCAGATATTTTTAGAGCACCCAGGCAGCCTGTTTGCATTTCTGGGCAATGAGCAGGTGCTTTCCATGCAGCTCCCCAACCCTTTCTCATCTGCTGCCCTCCCCAGTGGCACTGAGGAGGCCAGCTTGTTCAAACAGATTGGAGTGGAACATTATTTGTAAAGGTCCTCGGCTGCAGCAAGGGAGAGAGGGGAGTGACACCAGGGACTGACACAGTGTGGAGCCACCTGGCATGGGGTGCCCTGGAGCAAGCACTGCTGCTGACAAATGATGTGTTTTTGTAGGGCTTGTCTCTTTCTGAAAGAAACAGCAGGACCGTGTCGTGGCCCCCATGATCCCGCTGAGCTGGGAAGCTGGGCGAGGTGTGCAGCGATGCTTGGCTGCCCTCAGAGCTCATGGCGGGGTCAGGACATCGGGGTCTGCTCTTGGCTTGACCATCAACCCATGTCTACCCTTGCGGTGTGGTTTCTGTGTGCTTGTGTTAGGTTGACTTGCCTCCCAGGAAGAGGTTGGGGGGAGGATTTGGGAATGAGTGCTCCCATAGCATTGCATGGCTATGAGCTCCTAGGCTGTGCTGTACAGTCCCATCTCAAGTCAAGTCACCTGCTATGTCAAGGTACTCCACTATGTCCATGCAACTGGTGCCTTCAAGCAATTTTAAGTCAGGCACCCAACACCCTTCATCTTGCCTAAAGAGCTCTGAAACATTACTTGCTGGATTCAGTCTGCTCCTCAGAGCACTAATGTCTCCAGAGATCAGTTGCAATCAGTTCAAACGACCCTACGGATGTGGTGACCAGACTGTCAGCAATGGGGAAAGGACCCACCTGGAGCGAGACGAGTGGTGTTTGCAGCGTGGTTTTGAGTGAATGTTTGTACCTGGAGTCCCCATGTTGACAACAACTCCTGCAGGCAGTAAAGTCATGCTGTGAGCATCTGGGTAGGTCTAGACCCTGCCCAAGCTTTTAAACTTAAAGCTAGAGGGAGAAAAGGGACTGGATTTATGGAGCTGTCCTCACTAAATGACCCTCAAATTCCTAATTTACAAAATGGCTCTTTATATACAGCTCAGATCTTCACCAAGCTAAATCAAAGCTGGTGGTTTTAGTGTTTATTGGCATGATTTAGGGTGTGGCAGCTTGCTATCAAAACCAGTGGCTGCTAGCACAGTGAACCAAATCAATCCTTCCCTGTTGGAAAGTCTCTTCTGCTGCTGCTTTCAGTGTTGTGCTCTGTGGTTGGTGACCACAAGTGCTCTCTGCGTGCCCAGACACCCAAACCTGCACGTTCAGAGCAAGCCACCCTGTGCTTCTGCATTTCAGTAACAGGACGGAGCTCACCTCTCACCCTCTGTTAATGATATTTCACAAGGTGATATTACAACCAGCTGATTAAACAGAGGATATTTGAGTTGAAGAACGAAGACAAGTCCCTGAAGGTGGCCACCACTCTCTGTGCAGGGGAAGATCATTTTGTTTTGCCAAGAGGCCATGAAAATGAACCCATGTGCCAACCCCTTGGAGCTGCTGTCCCCTGGTCCCCCCATGGGGACCCATCTGCAGCCTGGGTCCACCCAAGCATTGGAGGGGGAAAGTTTGCAACCAAAGCCGTGACTCAGGTCCTTGATCTGGAGATGAGACCCATTTTCCTGGGGATGGCATAGGATCGGGGCAGATGCTCTGCATTGGGCAGGATGGGGAGCGGAGCTGCTGGGATGTGGTGTTGGTCACCAGGGAATGATACTGCAGGTGGTACTGGATCAGTTTGCTGTGTAGGTGCCTGTTGGATCTGCAGGCACTTCAAGCTTGTCCAAAATTCACCAATTAAACAAAAGCCACAGTTGCAGAACCATCCTTTGCTGCCGGCCGCTCCATTTCCAGGGGCAAGCTGGGGCAAATGGCACTTTTCCAATTTCCAATTGGACCAAAATGCTCAGAGCTGAGAAAACTGTGCACAAAACAACTTCTCTGGGAAGAAAAACAATTATTTTCCCACCCGAAATACATATCTCTGGGTAATGCTAATTGCATATCTCTGAATAATGCTAATTGCACGCAACCTCTGTGAAGACATATGTAGATAATAATACCTCGGTCTTCAAATATCCTCTTCAGAAATCTCATGAATATGACTAAAATGCCTCAATTTTGTCCCTTTAAACACTCCCCGCTTTATCACGAGGCTAATGAGCGTGGTGGGGGGCGGAGGGGCCAGCTTCCAGCCGGCAATGTAGGTTGTGCTCCAGTTTTTCTTTCTCTGATAAGCAGCTGTGGGACCTTCCTCCTTCCAAACCTATTCATGCCTGGACCCACGAATGCAGCATCACAGCTGATGGCACCGAGCAGTGGTTTCATGAATTGAAGAAGCGTTGGAGCTCGCTGTGAACCTTCTTCAGCCCATGGCTGTAGATATTTGTGCTGTCCAGATATCAGGCTTGGAGGACTTGGCCGGGAGTGCTTGTTTTTGGAGAGAGATGGGAAGATGGGTTGAGTGATAAATACCTCTTTTGGGGCTGCTTCTTCGGCAGCCATGCAGAGGGGTAGGACCAGGAGCATTCTGGCCATCTGGGTGGCCTCTGATGTTTGTCCCACGTGCATGTCTCCAAATCGAGACCTTTGCTTTTCTAGATGGTCTCAAGGACCTTCCAGAAACTAGTTTCCCCACTCTTGTACTCCCCATGCCATTTCTCTCTATGCCCCCAAGCTCCCAGGGATGCTCAGGGAGGTCCCTCGCCACCACTGTGGTCCCCTCCCAGCCGCGTGAACCCTGTATGCCAGCGCTGGGGCGGGGGGACACACGTACAGCTCATATATGGGAATCTAGCTGTCTCTGAGACTGGTAAATATAGCTTCAGTGAGAGTATGTCTGCATGCGTATGACAGTCTGTGCAGCCAAGCTCTATTTTTAGGAGTGCTGGCAAAGGACACACACACACACACGGATCTAATCACAGCTTCTCCCAGGCAAATGTTCCCTTTCTCTGGGTTTCAAGCCATGCTTATCAATTTCCTCTGCATTGTTTCCTTCCCTTCTTCTCTGACATGACAACCTGCTGTGGGGAGGAGGGGGAAAATGAGCCGTGATGGGAAAGTTGGCAAGGGGAGATACCTGGGTAGGAGCAGGGTCTGTCCCCCAGACTGGGGGATGCTCTTCCAGCCAACAGCCCCATCCTCATGGGTGGGCTGGGGATGCTCCCGGGGCTTGGGGGATGCTCCATGGGCTGGGTGTCCCCTGGGACAGCTTGCTTTTCGGGGAGCTGGGTGGAAAGGTGGGGAGCACCGAGATGTCCCCAGGATGCCCAGTTTTGCTTTGTAGGGTGATGGGGGAAGAGCATGGTGCAGGGAGGAAGGCTGGAGGCTGAGTGATTAAAAATGACCATGCTCCGGGCTGTGATTTAGTGCTGTTGGCAGGAAGGGACTGTTAATTTATTAAGACTTGCAAGATGTCCAGCTTTTTTCCCAGTGTGTTTTCCTCTTGGTGTGGCTCTCCAGGGAGGGATGACATCGGTGACGTGTCAGTAGCATGGTCATGGGAGGTCCTGGCTTGTACCCAGGCTCGGTTGTGGTATGTGCTGGACAACCCCAAAATTTCCCAGTGCCTGCGAGAAAGCAGCTTTCCATGACTGCTGTTTGCAGCTCCCCTTGGAACAAATATTCTGATTTATTTAATTCACTCCAACGGCTGGGGAAGGCACATGTGGTTGAATTTCACAGGGTGCCGACCTCCGACAGCCCCACGTCTGGGGGGTGGTAACACCCGTGCCAGGTCCAAGGCATAAATATTTCCATAAGCGATGCACCTTGGCCAAGGAAAGTATATTTTTCCCCCGGCTGATTTGCAGGCAGTGGCGAGACAAGCTTCCCAGGGTCTCTCCCTGACTCATTAAGTGGTCAGAAGCAATTAATTTAACCCCTCGCTTTCTCCATTTGGAAAGACAAGGGATTATTAATTGCCCTTGGAGGTGGCAAAGATGGATGAAGCCAGTTAATGCTCACCCTGAGCTTTCAGTGCAGTTTCTGTTTGCTTCAGATAATGAAACTAAACCAGTTTGATCCCCCAAATTCAGCAGAAATCCTGGCATTTTTAGCTGAAATGCTCCTTGTCCAGCCTTAATAGAGCAAGTAAAAATTCATCATGGTCTAAACAGGACTGTGGTGTGGAGTCTGCTTTTGGGGCAAAAACTGCTTTTCAGAACAAGCTAAAAAAATAAACCTTTTTTAGTTATGTGGCATAAAGATATAAAGAATGTTCTGAAGCAGGATTACCATTTTTTAAAATTCTTGGTGAACAAGACCATCGAAATTGTCCTAGCAGATACATTGGTGCTGTTTGCTTGAACAGGACTTTGACTTTTGATGTTCAAATGAAAAGTTTGAAGCTGTTTTGTCAAGCAGAAAGCCATCCTAACTAAAAAAAAAAAAAAAAAAAAATTAAAATGCCTAAATAGGCCATTTTTTTTCTTGAAATTTAGCAGAAAAAGGTGAACTGCATGTGTGCCAGGCAGTTGGGGTCAATAAATCCCCCCTCCCCCTGCCCCCAGGAAAAAGGATGGTGGGGGCAGCCAGCCCGGAAAAGCTATTTCTAATTCCAGGCTTGAACCAAAAAAAAAGGCATCACGGGAGATATCGGGAAAGAAAACAGCTCTTGGCCAATGCCACCCCAAGGCCCTGTCCCTGGCAGCCCTCTGCTCCTCCAGCTGATCCCCAAAGGAATATAATTTCTAAATGGGCTTTTTGCTTTCCTTTACCATTTACCATAAACACAGCTTTTTGTCTCATAGCAAAGATGCACTTTTGCTTTTATAAGCCTGTCTTAAGCACCACTTCTTACATCAATGGCTTTAAATGAAAAAAAAGAAAGCTCTTTTGAATACAAATGTGGCATTTACTTCCTTAATGCCTCTCTTGCACTAAGCTACCTTCAAACCCATCAGAGACACTTTAATATATTGAACAGAACTCCCCTCATTTTGATGCTAATGCAGCATTTCATGCAGATAATGTGCTTGAATCATGCACTGAAATACATTAAAGGTGAAATCTAGAGCTTCAAGGAACTGCTGGTGGCTCAGCTCTCTCCTCCTTCCCCGTTTGCAGGCCAGGTCTTGCCAAGCTCTCTGGCAGGTCCAAGGCCAAGCTTGTCCTATACAACTTGGTTAATGTCTTTTATTAAATTAAAAAACCAAGTCACCTGATTTGTTAATGCCATTTCATTGCAATGGGCCATTCACTTGTGGGACTCCTTGTTGCAGGATGCTTTGGAGGACAAAATGGGCTTTGGGTGAAAAGGGGCTTCACCAGCTCATGGAGGAGAGGTCTCGAGGGGCTTTTAAGCATTGTGGTCTGGGTTCAACCTCCAGCATCCCTGGGCCAGGACATGCTAAAAGCCAGAAATGAGTTTTTAAACATAGGAAGAGCATCTCCATGCTCTTGGTTTGCTGCTTGCAAGCCTCCACGTGTCCTCCTGGCCTCCTTTGGAGGTAGGAATTGCTGATCCCACCTGAATGGTTTATAACGTTCCTGTTCTCCTAGCGCCTGATAGCATCGGTTGGGTGTCCTCCAGTGATGGGAGAGTGGCTGCTGCTTTCATTCACTGTCCGGAGTCCAAAATAATAATAAAAGCTCCAAATTTGGGTCAATGTGAACTGAATATTTTTTGGAGCACAAAAATTTTTTTTCAAGTTTCCATTTTGGGTCAGCAGATGTCAGAGAGCCTGACAAGAAACTCCTCGTTAAAAAGAAATTAATTTATTTGTGGAAACCTCATTTTTGTTTTGAAGAAATCAAAGGCAGGCACGTTGAGGTTTGGAAATACTTTCAACTGTGCTTTTCTGTGACTGTGCCATTAAAAAAAAGTCTGATTTCTGCTGAAACTCTTGTGATCTGGATCTGCAAATGTCTGTGTTCCTCAGAGGACCTTCCTCATCCCAGGTGGGAC
Organism: Fregata magnificens; assembly: GCA_013389945.1. Taxonomy (NCBI): domain Eukaryota; kingdom Metazoa; phylum Chordata; class Aves; order Suliformes; family Fregatidae; genus Fregata; species Fregata magnificens. The sequence continues at coordinate 83,875 of WAAD01027441.1, read as the reverse complement.
ATGCGTGTGTCCAGCATTTACTGCCCTCAACATGGTCTAGCAGCTGAATAGTCCCCTGCAAAGCTGCTCGCTGCTGCAAAGGGGAGCAGGTGGAGGCTGTTCACTCTGCTCTTGCAAATTAGGTTAATTCCTCTTAATTACTGCCACTCACTAATGAGCAGCCATCCCTTCAGTGAAGCCCAAGGAGGGGCAAAGGGGGGCTGTTAGCTGTATTACACACCCCGTGGAGCAGCTCGGCGTCTTCCCCTTGCACAGGAGAAGAAAATGTTGATGCAGAGAGCTTCGTGCTCGGGGCTTTTTTCTGTTTTCAGCCTCAGGAGGGGGGATAGTCCCTTTCCTGTCCCCACAAGGGTGCCATCATGTTTTAGTCTCCAGCTTTTGCTGTTCTTCAGGTGATGACCCCAGTGCAGACGTGCCTGGATGAGCACACTTGCTGCTCAATCACCTTGATCATGCTAAGGGGCACGGGCTGGATGCGACCATCCTGGTGGGATAAAGATGGGACCCCCCAGCTTGTAGGTAACTCCAGCGTCCAAACTTAATAGGCTGGAAGGAACATGGGTCTGGAGGACACCCAGGTGCAGGTCCTGGTGATGATGTGACCACTGAATGTGTCTCCTGGGGGATCTAAAGAAGCAGAGAGGGGAAATGAAACCTTTTTCACCACTGACATGCTCAATCTGCTTTGCTTTGTGGAAATCTTTTTAAAGCAGCTCCACCCTTGCTGCAGCCCTCTCTTGGAGGCTGTCCAGTGGCTCTGAGAAGAGGTGTGGTCCCTGGTCAACAAGACAGACTAAACTGGAGGTAGAGCTGGGTGGCTTTGCCTTCTCTCCTGCCTAAAGATAGATCAGTCCAGGTGACATGACCCACGCCAGAGCATCTCACAGCCCTTTTCTCACTGGCAGGATGATCTCTGTCCTTCTGCCAGCCCAAAGTCCACCCAGGACAAACTCAGGGCCACCAGCCCTGAGACTGGGGACAGAGCTTTGCTTGGGTTGAAACGCTCTAGTCAAACACCCATGGGCATCAGTCCTGATCTGAACCATCCTCTGCCTGACAAACCCATCCCTCCCATTACGATAACTGCTGCTGACACTTCAGTAGCACGTTTCTTCCCAAAGGGATTCCTGTATCACTTCTCCTGCTGCTGCAATGTGGCCACCAGCAAGGCTGGGTGCCTCTCCCTCATCCTCCCTTGCTGGCAATCAGGGCAGGAGGATGCTGCTCAACATGTCCCCGGGCAAGGCAGGAGAGCATTGCGAGAATGACTCAGAGGGCTGGAAAAGCAGATATTTTGGAAGGAAAAATGTGGGTGAAAGCATGGGGATGGTCTCTGTTGCCTGGTCCCCAGGCAGGCCCTGGGGTGAGGTGCGAGTGGGGCATGTCAGAAGGTCACCCCAGACCACACTATGACTTTTTCTCACATCAGTTCATCTTTAAAGAGTTTCAGTCCTGGTGAAGGTGCAGTGCAGCCTTCGGGGTCTCAGTCTGTGCTGGAGCAGGGATGGCAGAGGCAGAGCTTTGCCAGCGAATAGGGTACCCCAAAGGGAGGGGGTCGCAGGGTCTGGCTGCCCCCCAACCTCAGCAGGAGGTCTGGGGGAGATGATGGGCAGATATCAGGGGAGTTGGTGTTTAATGTGCCTTCCCAAGCCAGCTCTCCCAGGCTGATGCATTTTCTGTGTCCTGGATCTGCTCCCTGTCCCTGCTCACATGTGTCTTCTCCTTGTACGTGGCACCTCAGGTCGTGGCTGAGCATCTCTGGTCCATCAAGTCCTCCTGCTGCTGATGCAGATGGCTACAAACCAAACGCATGGAAGGAGCCTGGACAGGACAGAGAGATGCAATTTCCTTTCCCAAGCTAACTTCAGGTTTAGAAGAAGCGCTGCTCTGTCACCACAGGAGGTGGTGGAGGGAGTGCTCAGCACTGAACAAATCCTTTCTGACAGCCAGGAGATGCCATGGCCTTTGCGATGGAGCCGAGCTGACGGGTGGCAATGCTCCCTGGGTGGGTTGAGCCTCCTCTTCCAGTGCTGCTCGGTGGGAACTGTGCCCGCAGCAGTGTGATGCTCAGAGCTGGAGTTAGCAAAGGCAAGCTTTGACCTGTTGGAGAGGGGCTTGGACCCCTTGGGGACTGCTTAGAACTCTCTTGGAGGGGCTTTGCACTTTTGCATGCAGGGTGCAAGCTACACCTATAGCTTGTTGTCCTGTTTTCAAGCCTTGTTGCTGTTTTTATCCCCTTTCCCCAGTTGCACAGTGTTGGATGTGGGTCCTGAGCCCTCCACCGCAGCCAGCTCAGCTGGTGCCATGTTCAGACCCTGTGTCCTGGTGGACCTGCAGCAGCAACTGCTGAGATTCATGTGGTTTGGCATCAAGATGGAGGAGATCTTAGGGCTTTTTTGAGCACCAGCGAGAGGCTGGGCACCTGGCGAGCATTGCTTGCCATCCGCAGTCCCAATTTGGTGCAGCCTTCAAGGGTTCTCCTCTCCATGAACCAAGCAGGATGGCATCAGCTGGGCACTGAGATAGCCACTTCAGGGCTGGGAGGCCTTCCCCCAGCAAATCACGGGGTTCTGGGGGTTCCCAGCCAAGCATCCCCTTTCCCTGGGATTAGCTGAGCCCCTCTGCCCCATGCCCACAGCCCACCAGGCCTTCTCCTCGCCCCCACCAGGACCACCAGCCGAGCTCATTTCCCCAACTAAACATTATTAGTCCTTGAGCAAAGGGAGGAGGGAGGCGGGGAGGAAGGGTTTTTATTGGGAAGTTGTTTGTTCCTTAATTGAATTGCTCCCGTTAACAGCAGCAAGGAGAAGAGGAACAAAAAGCCAAACGGGAGGTAAAGGCTTTTAATTCACTTCTGCTCGAGAGGAGCTAATATTAATAAACTTCTGGATGAAGGGATTTGCAAGGGTTTGTTAGAGGGATTAACTCCAAAATGGTGATTAGATTTCCCAGAGTAAACTCACTGATAAACAAGGGAGATGGTAAGATGCAGATGGTGTCCCCGGGAGGAGCAAGGTCCCTCCCAGCTGCCAGACCCACTGCGTGGAGGAGCTGCTCCAGGGTAGGGGACTTCCTCCACGTTTACCCCAAAACCAAGCAGAGGTGATGTCCTGGGTCCTTCCTAAGAGGGCCTCGACGTTCCTCACTGCGAGGACCCTGCAAACCTGAGCTCGGATGGAGGTGGCACCATTTAGAGGCACCATATGGACCAAGGAGCAGGATCTGGGAGTTGCTTGGGTGTCCATCCTCACGGTGGTCCCACCAGCCAGGTCCCATCCTGGGGACAGATGATCAGAAAAGCCTGGCCATGTCCATCCATGCAGCTTTTTCCCTGAGTACGATATGTGGGCATTGGTGTTTCAGGGGTGTGGGGGGCACTGGGTCAACCTTTGCCCTTGGGGGAAGCAAAGGAGGAAATTCTGAGATCTTTCATCTTGCCTTTTTGTTTTCTTTTTAATGAAATGTTTTGTTTCTGCCATTCTGGCACACTGCTAGTTTCAAAAACAACCGGCTTGACTTTTTCCTTTTAAATTATTATTTTTTTAATTTAAAAATGGATCTAAATAGAGGATATAAAAGCCTGAAATAGCACATGCCACGCTGGGGCAAAGAAACACACATCATCCTGAGGCAAAGAAAATATCTCTCCTTGTTCTCAGCCCATTTTTTTGCTCTTCAATTTTGCAGAAGCTTTCTGCAAAAGTTTCTGTTTCAGGTCTACCCAAATATATTCCCCCTCCAAGTTTTTGGTTTGTTCCCTGAATTAACTACCCATGCTTTTACCTGCTCCATGTGGAGGTAGACACAGACCTTCCCCTGTACCTTCTCTCCTTCCTCCTGCAGAGTCCAGCTGAAAAGTATCAGTACCAGAGGGCTGATTTGGATGGACCCCTGCTGCATGCTCAAACCCTGCTCTTCAAGCTCCCAACATCCATCCATCCACCATCCGCAGCAGAGCCTCTACAAGCCACAGGAGCACCTAGGAAGTTTTTTCAAGCTATGTCTGCCGAGGTAGGTCTGTGCAGGGTCCCATGCTATGCCCTTGCAAGGACCAAGCAAGGGGAAATCCACCCTGAATCTCAGCCAGGGTTGCCGGGGTTGAAGGAACGGCCTGTTTGCTGCCAGCGGTTGCAATCAAGTTGCTCTGCAGATACTGGGACCAGCGTGAGACCCTCTCTGGTTCATGGTGGGCTCTTAGGAATGGGCAAATCTGCTCAGTGAGGGAAGAAAGAACCAAAAGCTGGGCCAGAGGTCGGTGTTGGCTGCGTGTTGATGGTCTTCAAAGCGCTGCTTGCATGGTACAATGACTTTAGCACGTGGAGGCACCCAGCCGTGTGAGCACTTCACAAACAGCAGTCTAGCCATTTTTTCCCCTAACGGGGTGAAAAATTGATGCTGTCCCTGTTTCACAGATAGAAAAAGGGGCCCAGAGCAGCCGAGATCATCCAAAACAGATGCCCAAATCCGCTGCTCTGCTGGCCAGCCCTGGAGATGTCCATCAGAGCAAATCCTGCTGCAGTTGAACAGCTACGTTCCAGCATCAATGGGCAATCTGAGCTGTTTTGAATTCATTACACAAGCTTGTGTCCTTAAAGTGGAATANGGGGGGGGGGGGGGGGGGGGGGGCAGAGAACCATTTAGAGGGTTGCCATCAGCCTCCAGGTGTCAAACTTTATCTGCTTCAAATTATTAAGGTCAGATAGGGAATGCTATCTGAGGTAGCGCTGCTTTGGTGCCTTCCCCCCTAAATCCTGCCTCCACCCGCTGCTTCTGACAGCCTGAGCTTAACACCCGCACTGAGTTTATGAAAAAGTAAACAAAAAATCCAAACCCAGCAAAAAAAAAGCCCTTGCAGGGAGCTGGGGGTGCTTGGCCAGGGTAGGGGCGAGATGGAGAGTGTGAAGAAGGGGTTTAGTCCTTGCTCTGCCCTGGGAATTTGGGGACATCACTTTTCCCCCGGGGTATTAGTGATGCCTTAGGGATGGGATGAAGCTGGAGAAACGCGATTTAGAGAAGACAGGATTTACCGTTCCTCTTTCTCTGATGCATCCTGGATTTATTAATCTTTTTAATGCTTTCAAATCACCCAGAACAAAATGTTTTGGTGTTGTTTTCTTAGGGCAGAGCAGAAACCTTACCCTTCTGGGATGGGAAGGTGTCCCCATCTCCCATCTGAATATTCATCATTCCCAGCTTTATTCAACAGGACAAGTCTGCTTTCTCCTCCATAGCCTGTCCTCTTGCTTATCCCTTCCTTTCTCCTTGCTCTGCTGTTCTCAGTGCTCAGGAAGCCCGGAGAAGGAGAGTCCTGGCAGTCAGGATGGTTTATAGCTGATGAGGTCCTTTGGGGAGCCACGGCCAGAGGCTCACAGGGGGGACGCGGGGATGGTACGGTTGCTTTTTTCGGGATGCTTGTGCATTGCTGGCGATCGGCGTCTGCTGGCTCTGGGGGTGCAATGACACACAGGGACCGGCAGCCGGTGACTCATGGACAGGTGCTGTGGGATCCTCCATAGGAAATGGCTTCAATTTGCTCCAGTGAGGATGGGGAGGCTGGAGGGAAAGTAGTACCCCCACCCCCCACCCCGATCACCCCACAGTGCAGCCACGGCCCCCCTCGTGCTCGCTGGTACCCCTCTTACCCATCCCTGGAGATCCCAAACGGGCAGCACCGCATCCTGACCCATGCGGTTTGCAGGATGTCCTCAGCAGCTCCTGCTAGCCCTTGTGCCCAGGGTGTCCCCATCTGTCACCTGCTTTTGTCCCCAATGTATATGGCTTTGAGGACGGGGGGGGTCTGGTCCCTCTCCTGGGCTCCCCCAGGGATGCTGCCCTCTCCCAGCATCCCGGACCTCCTGGCTCAGCAATCCCTGGTCCATGGGGCCAGAGGAGAGCCCTTTCTAAGGTTCCTTTCTCCCCAGGGAGGTATTTAAATCCTCCCCACATGCTAAAATGGTGCTGCTGAACGACAAGAGCACGTCCTGGGATGAAGGCAAGGGTACGGCATGTGTTTCTCCATCCCAGAGCAGGCAGGATGGAGGGTTATTGCCACCTCAAACCTGCAGCGATGCTGGAGCCTGTTCTTGCCAAGCAACCTCGAGACTATTTTTTTTTTTTTATTAGATCGCAAGGTCGGTTGATAAAGATAACTTGACTTAATGCACTTTGACTTCTGTGAGGCGTTTGACTTAATCGTGCATCCCAGCCTGATAAAAATCCAGCACCGCACCAGCCCTGTGCAGCCCGTGTTAAATGGATTAAAAGCCGGTTAATGGAGAGATCGTCAGTGTTGCTCTTCTGCTCTTTGCTATATTTGTCACTGAGCTGAAAAATGATATAAAATAAGTGGTGGACATATTTGCAGATGCTGAAATGTGGCGGAGCAGAAAGGGGAAGCAAATAAGCCGTTAAATAGGGATAGCCCCGGCAGTGCAGAGGGCTGGGGCTCTGCTGAAATTCATCTGCTGTTGTAACACCAAGGCAGACCTGGGGATGTGAAGGACAAACAGGAGGGGATGTGACATCTGTGTCCCCAAGGAAGGGCCTCAGTAGGGGGATAAGCAAGGCTGGAGGTGCTCACAGGGAGGGAAATGGGATATTTCGAAGCAGATGGTCTTCAGGTGGGAGCAGCACCAACAGCATCACGTCCCCAGCATCCGAATCCATTAGTGGTGCTGGTGGGGAAACCGAGGCACGGGGAATCCCTGCAGCATAAGGACTCCGTGGGACCCCGTTTCTCCAACCCAAAATCATGTAATACCTCTGCTTTTTATTTTTTGGGGGATGTGGATCCAGGGCTGCCCCTGGGGCTGAGCCTTTCCATGTCCCTGCACAGCGGTGGATGCCAAAGCCGAGCGCTCCCTCTGATCCTCCATTTCTCTTGTTTCCTGACCCTGCCACCCTGAATTGTTGGAAAAACACCTCTTAATTGCCAGATGCTCACTTCTCTGCTAATTAACCACCTTGCAGGCATTTAGTAAACGATGCTCTTTTTGTTCATAATTTCCAGGAGAGGGTGATTCCTACCTCCCAGAAGCAAACTCATTTTCACCTACCGGGAAACATATTTTCTTTTCTTTTTTAAAATTTGGTGGGCTGAGAGAGCCCGGGTGTTTTATGGAGAGGCAGGCCCAGCTCTGGAGGGTGGTTTGATCCTGCAAAGTGCTGTTTAGGGATTCAGGGGCTTCATTTGCTTTTCTCCAGTCCCTTTGGAGAATCCCGGAGTCAGCCCAAGCGCTCTGCTACCTCCGGTTCTCAGGCTGCCCATGGACCCTTGCTGAGGGTTTCCCCTGGTTTAATCATGTAGCATCTCCATTTAATTTTATTTAGGTCCTCTCCTGGGTTTTAGGGTTCAATTTTGGGTGCGTAAGGGGGAGGCATCATTCCCCTGGTGTGGTCCTTGCTTAGCTGAGCTCCTGTATCAACAACTCCCTGCATTGCTTGCACCCATGCAGCAGAAGGGGAAACTGAGGCATGAGGCCAGGAGCACCTGGCTGGGTGGCACCTGGTCTGTGCTTGCCTGGGCATCCCACGGGGGAGCAAGCAGCAACCCAGCCCTTATGTCGGGGAGGGGGATGGATCTGGCCCCCCAAAGGGGAATGAAACCCCTGGGGTCTGGCGAGGCAGGTGAGCCAGGGCTGGGAATCACATTCACCCAACGCAACTCATTTCATTTGCGGTCCCCTGCAGCAGTTTTCTCCAGCGCAGAACCACTACACCCATTTCCAACTCCACCGTCGCATTGCCGATCGATATACCCCATCAAAAAATTGGTGGCGAAGCTGAGAAGTTATTTCCCCTCTGCAGAATTGTCCGTGCAGGAGCCAAGTTCAGCCTTTCTATAAATAGCCCTGGCTGCAGTCATGGTGTTGTCACCGGCTCGTGTGCCACATGGTCCCTGCCCCTGAGCCTGGCTTTCCTAATTCAGCACGTCAGCTCACACGCCGGAGCAAATGATGTTAGTCCTTCACTTCTGAGAGCCCGGGCCAGCCTGCCTTTAGTATCCCACCCAAGGCATTTACATGGCTCATCCCTGTTGCAGCCGGTGGCCATCACCTCCTCGTCAGGCCTGGCGAGCAAGGTATTTCCAGTGATCCAGAAGGAAAATTTCCCTTTCCCTTGCAGTCTTCTGGCACAGTGTTTGCATGAAATATTGAATTTTAGAGTGCTTTTCCACTCGGGGAAAGCAAAGTGTTGGAGCAGCTCCTTGCAGCAGCATCCTCCACGAGGAACAGCATCCCTGGTGCTAGAAAAGGTGAAATAAGTACGCTTAAACACACCCAGCCACAAATCCCTTGCAAATGCCAAACCCTGTGGTCCCCAGGCTCTGTCGCATGATGTTGTCCAGCCCAAACCCCTTCCTGTGGGGCTTGAAGAGCCTGCCCCGTCCCCCTCCATCACCCACCGGCTCCGTACCGTGGGCTGACTGCTTCCCACAAGGGAAGGTTGATGGGAGAGGCTGTAACTCCACCAGTGCTCTCCCAACTGATCTTCAAAAGTGCTTTGAAGTTGGGGAAACTGGTGAGGATTTTTCTTTCTTTCCTTTTTTTTTTTTTTCTTTGGGTACTAAACTTTAGAAGTTCAGTTTTTAATGAGGAAGGAGCTCCGTGGCGTTCATCAAACACTGCTGGCCAGCAGGACTCGGGAGCAACAGCTGCGCAAATGAGAAGGGAGATTGAAAAGCCAAAAAAAAAAAGGAAAGAAATTCCCTTAGATGAGGATTGAAATGTCTTGGGGCAACCCCTGGTGAAACCATCTCCTCCCTACGCGAGGTGTCCCATCGCGTGGGGACATGCCTGCTTTGCCGGGCCAAGGACAGCCAGCAAGGGGGTGGCAGAGTCTTTGCCAGCACTAGGAGGGTTGCAAAGAAATCCTATAAAATATTTAAAATCTATATTTTTTTTATTTAGATTATGATTTAGAAAGAGAAATGTTGCTCATCAAACACTTTTAATGGTTACTCGGATATAACTCACACCTTTTTCCCAGCAAAAGCACCCGAATATAGCCAAGGATCCATTTAAATTACAGGCAGGACAAAACATAGGAGGTTGCTCCAATTTAATAAGAACTGTAATATGGATATTACTCTCCCGGCTTTGTCATATAATAGCTTGTATTATTAAATTCTTCACACCCTGGGCTGGTTTTGTTCTGTAAATTTGGCGCTGAGGTTGACAGAGATCTTGGAAACGAGCATCTTCCCCAGGATCTGCCCCAGGGCGAGGGCTTGGCGGGTCCCCCTGGGCTCAAATGATGTGTTTTTGGCAGCTGGCATCCAAAAATGAGAATAATATTAACCCTGGAGATATGTGCTGGTCTCTCCCTGGTGAGGTGATGGGAGCAGGGACTGCTTGGTGGCTTTTTTGGGGAGTTCTGGAGGAAGCAGGGTGCTCTGCATACGTCTGTCTGTCCTGTCCTTCCTTCCACGAGGTTATTCCACTGCCCGATTTTAACCAAATTTAGGAGAGAGGTTGGTATCTCGGGGGGAAAAGTGTCTTGGGTGCTGCTTATTCGCAGCAGGATGGCTCCAAAGGAGGAAACTGTGGGAGGGAAGGTGCCCAAAATGATGCGCCTGAGCCTTTTCTGCTGGCCACTCAATTCAGAGCTGGGAAACAGAGATTACAGGCTCTTGCTGGTGTTAAAAAAACCGGTGGTCACACATTTTTGATTCATCAGGGACAGGAAAAAGTCACTTTAGTAGAGAAAAGACTCATTAGTGCTTGCTCATCCTCTGGTCCGGTCCCTGGCTCGTGCAAGAACTTTTCGCATCCCTTGGCTTTGCCTCTCCAGATGCAGACCCAGGCTTGTCCCGCTGATGCTGCATCCATTTTGGTGCATTTAATGGCCTGAAATTGAGCTTTCTAGTTGGGGTTTTCTAATTGCTGCTGCTGCTACAGCAGCTGGGGTGGGCTTGGGCCAGGACCCCAACCGCCAGCACCTGTGGGGTGCTGCTGTGGCTTTGTTAGAGGGCTGGGGGAATTGGGGGCAGCTGTATGTTTAGGGGAGCTGTAGTGCTACAGGGACCCCTCCCATGTGCCATCACCAGTCCCCTGAAACTGGGGTATTATGTAGTGAATGGGGTGTAAGTAAGGGTGGGGTGCTGGCTGTTATGGGGGGCATGTTGGGTCGGGGGGGCTGTGGGCTTGTAGGCTGCTGGGCACCCCCAATGGTAGCCCTACCCTGGAAAGCACCATCTCCCTTGGTGGCTTCTCCTGGAGGTGCTGTGTGCCCCTGTCTCCATGGAAGGGAAAGCCCTGATGCATGGGGACACTCTGCCCTCCCCTCCAGCCCCCCCAGGTGTGGGATAACCACATAATCTGCTTTTCTTGCTGTCTGGGGCGGGGTGGGTCTGAAACTCTTAGAGAGCCCTTTGGTGCTGCTAACATCCCCTTGGGGAGTGGGCTGGAGCTGAGCATCCCCAAAATGTGGCTGCTGCCAGGCACGGGGGCTGCTTGGCACTTCTGGGGCATGGCTGTCCTTGCTGGGATGTGGGAACTGGACCCCGGATTTGGATCTGTGGGATGGGGGTCCCTGCCCAAGCGATGCCTGCTGGGCTGAGAGGTCAGGGTGGCCCGCCGGGTGATGGTCCCCCATGTCAGCCCCACACCGGGGATGCTCCTGATCCTGCTCGGTGCTGTGTCGCCATGGCAGGAGGGATTTGGGGTGGGCCACGGGGCAGGACCCGCTTGCAGGCAGCACTGGGATGAGAGGCCAGGCTGGCTCATGCCGAGCAAGTGCCGGCACAGAGCCTGGCAGCTTACCCATTAGCATCCTGCTACAATGAACTGGGGAATCGGTGGCCACCCCCATTTTGAGGCAGAAACCCCTCTTTGCTGGCGGGGCTTCAGAGGATTTAACTAATTCCCTGTAGACCTTGCAATGAAATAGGGCTCCCCAAAACCATGACCTGAGGTAGATGTTGGAGCTTCATGTCCCCCCCCCAGCCATGTTTCAGCCCTGGCAGGGGATGTGATGTCCCATGGGGATGGGAGGGAGGTACAAAACTGCCTGAGCCGCTCCCCTGCCCGCAGCTTAGGAAGGCTTGAAGGAAAAGCAGAGGGCGAGAACGGAGCTGACACGGGGTGAGGAGGGAACTCTCAGGCCAGAGGTAGAGAGTTTAAAATAAATAAGCCAAGGCTTGAGGAGATGGGATCAAAGATGGCACTGGTGATGCCTTCAAGGTAGGAGCAGACATGAAGGGAGGGAAAGAGCACGTCAATTAAAAAAGTTTATGGTCCAGCTTCCTAATTACTCTCTCCTAATAACATAATCTGTTTGCGAAGCTGGGTAAATGGCTGTAAGAGCTCAGGCAGGTGGACAGGCATCCCGGGCACTGTCCCCCTCTGATTTCTCACCTAGGAAAACCCAAAATGATTTTGCAGCACGAGAAGATGGTAGCTTTAATTAGTCTTGCTTTTTCACGACATTTTAATTTTCTGTCTGGATTTGCGTACATCTCTCTAAGTAAGCGGCTTAAGGATGGGGAGGTGGGAAAAACACGTCCGTGTGGTTCAGAAGGAGGAGTGGGAGCTCAAACTTCTGCTTTGAGTTTGTCCCGGTCTTTGCTGAGCCACCTCTTGGATGCTCCGCTTTCGAGGAGAGGGAAGAAATCAAACCAGCTTGTTCATCTTTAGCCGAGAAGATGCTGGCACCGGCTCTCCAGAAAGCAAGGCTTGTTTTTCTTCCCATCAGGTTGAGAAGCCTTTAATTAACAGTTTAACTAAATATATTTTGCATCCCACCTGAGCAGGCTCTGCAGGGGCACCCCCAATAAATTTTCGGGATGCGGGAGCCTGGCTCTGTCTTTGCCATCCGTGTGTGACATCCAGGAGATGAAACCACCCTTGGACCTGGAGTAGAGCCTGTCCTGGAGGCTCCAGCCACGAAGATCTGCTTGCTTTGGGTTAAAAACAGGAGGGAGAAGGGATTAAACCTTTCGGAGCCGGTTTAGGGTGTTCAAAGGGAGATGCAGAGGATTTTTAGGGCATGGAGGTGTTGCTTGATGCTGCAAGCCAGTGGTGACCCTGTGCCAGGACCTGCTGCAGCTCCTGCGCTGGCTTGAAGGGGGAAATTCAGGCAGCCTGAGCACGTACCCAAACTGATGTTGTTTTGGCCAGGAAAAAAACCAAAATAAAATAAACCCCCCAGGTTTAAGAGCTGAGGCAAGAGGAGAACGGAATTACCACGTGCCTTTCAGTGCTGAGTGAAAACAGTTTTCCAAGGTGTTTGGGAACTGTCCAACCAAGAAGAGCATCCTCTTGGGGAGCGTGTCCCCGTGTCCTTCATCCCCTCATCGAACAGAAGAGCTGGTTGTCTGCGTGGGGGGATGCTGGGGGAGCTTTTTTGGATGTGAGAAAGAAATCTGTGTGCCTGCAAGTGGCTTCAGGGTTTTATTCATGGACCAACCAAAATCTTGCCAGCATCTCCAAGGGCTTGAGAATCGGAATATTTTCATCCTTTACCACTTGTTTTATCACTTTTTTTCATTTAGCTACTCTGGTCTCCTTCATGTATCTGATTTAATCGTCATCCCTTGCTGTCACGGTGCCTCAGTTTCCCTTTTAGTGCCAGGTCTGCTCCCTCACCTCTGCCTCATATAAAGGTACCGGCTGCAATGCCAGCTCAGCTGTAGGATCCAGCCACCCCTTAAACACTTCGAATAAGCAACATGGAGAAAAAACATTAGATTTCACCACCCCATGATCAGATATGCCTGGAACATATTTCTCAGCCTTTTTCTTTTCCCCCCTGCCTGACTTCTCCCAGCTGGGCTGGGAACAGGGCTCTGCCCCTCGTCGCTGATATTTAGGGTGACATTTCCCACGAAGGGGAAAATCCTGCACCGTGCCGCATGTTTGCATCCGAAGGGAACAAGATGCAGCAAATAAACACAGCCCCAGCATCCCCCCCGTTATACAGGTAATTTATTCCGTGGATTTCACGCTGCACAAAGCACCTGGAAAATAGCTGTGTGGGCTTTCCATATGGGTTGCTATTATTTTCCAGGGTACAGAAAACAGATTGTTGGAAGAACTCCCTGTTCTGTGGCTTGTGCTATTTTATTTTTTAATTTTTTTTTTTTAAAGCAGAGCAGCAGACAGTGCTGTTTCCTCTCTGCTGAACGTTGTTTAGAGATTGCTCCTAGTACAACTCGAAGCAGGAAAAGGCTTAGAGCTTTTAATTAAAAGCTACAATCTGCTCTTTCCTCTAAATGCAAAGTCTCACCTACAGGATGGGAAGAAAAAGAAGAAGAATAATAAAAAATAATCCATTTTTACTCCATGAAGAGGGACTGAGATTAAACTGTGGGGTTGCTACTCTTTGCAAACCAAGTCGTGTTGCTCCTTGGGGATCTCAGTGGCAGGTGGGGATGGTTTTGGGAAGCCCACGGCTCTGCTGGGATGGGCGCATCGCTGATATATTTATTATCATATAGGCTCCCTTTTCTTGAGCATCTCCCCCTGCCTGAGCCTCCAGCAGCCGTGCTGGGCCTGATCCTACCGAGCCCCCCAACCTCACCCGGAGGCTGTTTGAGTCTCCTAGGAGGGGGAACCGCAGATGTTTCCCTGGCCCGCCGGCTGTTCGGCAGCATCCATGCATGGCTAAAGAGGTCAGCTTGCTTTTAAGCACATCACCGAGCATCTCTGTCTCCCCTGGGATGCGGGGTAGCGAGAGGAGCCCGTGGGGATGGAAGGGAGCTTTTGCCGTGGTGGCTGAAGATGCTGGAGGACATGGGAGGTCCCCGGGGGCATGCAGTGTCGGGAATGCAGGGGTGAAGGGATGCTCCGACTCGATAATCAGGGAGTTTTTATTTGCGGTGTAAACGGGCTGGCTCCAAGGCAGGGAGAAGATGGGCCTCCTATATTTGGCACAGGGGAGAGTGTCTAGCTCTGTCTGTCGTCCCTCCATCTGCAACGTCTGGCTCGTTGGGGTGGTGAGCCCCCGGCTCGGCGCTATCCTCGGGAAACGAAAGCTTTGGGAAGTCATATGGGGTTTTTTTCTGCCTTTGCTGATCATGGGGGAAACGCTCCAGCCCCTTCTTGGCCATTGCAATTCCTTTACCGTACCTGTCTGCTGCCCTCCTTGAAGGGCGACCAGTGTCCCCAAGGTGGATTTATGTCCCCTGGGGGATGTTGGGCAAAGGCATCCTGCCCGTCTAGTCCCATAAATGTCACGGTCTGTGGGAATAAAAGAAGGAGGAGAAAGGCAATGAAGGGAAAAAAAGAAAAATCCCTATAACCTCTAATAAAAGGAAGATGCTAATAAAGATATTGTTCATTTGTTGGGCTGCGGGGCCGCATTTATATTCTCTCCGGCTGGCGGCTCTCCGCCTCTGAATTCAGAGCTGTGTCCTGGGTAAGACATGAAATGTGGTGTAAGAGAAGGACCAGCAGCTAGAAGCCTCCCCCCAGCCTCCTCCCTGGGGTAGACGGGGTCTGGGGGCTTAGCTGTGGCAGGGGTTTTGGCTTTGGGGGGTTTTATAGCCTCTTATACCCCCTTGGGCTCATTTTGCTGGGGTCAGAAATGTGTTTGGCTTCTGTTTTCATGGGTTTGATCCTGAGTCTTTAGGGTGACCTTGGGTCGTGTTTTTAGGCTTTTCCTGGCAAACCACAGCTGGGGATGTATGAAATAGGGTGAGACCATGAATGCGTTCATGAGAACAAGGTGAGATGCAGCTTTTATATTAAATCTCCAGCCCCCTTCAAATTAATTTTCCCTTAAAAACCCTCCAAAGGGATTGCAGGGGAAAGGATGGAGAGGTGTGGGGAAGGGGAGCCCTAGGCTGAGCCCTGCATCCTTCCCACCCCAGTCTGCATCCATCCATCCATCCATCCATCCATCCATCCATCCATCCATCCTTCCCACCCCAGCCCGCATCCTTCCCACCCCAGCCTGCAGCCCCAGGCACCGGACCCAGAAAGCTACTCAGGACCCCTGGGCCGGGCTTGTTGGGGTCCAGCTGCCTTGGGGCGGGATTTTGGGGTCCCCCCAATCCTTCTGCACATGATGCCTAACAGCAAAGCAGCTTTGCAGGGGAGCTGATCCCCTCCTTGCTCAGTGTCCCGTGCAAAGCGCCTCTGCCAAAACCTCGCTGAGAGCTGAGCCTGGGGAGCAAGTCAGGGTGAATTTTGGGGGAGATGGAGCAGGGTGCTTGCTATGAGCTATATTTGGGTCCCCAAGCAGAAAGAGCTGGGGTGGAAAAGGGTGGCCGTGGGTTTTGTGGGGAGATTGGCAGCTCTCCTCCCAGAGCCTCAGCTCCCCATCCCTCCCATAGCACATTGAAATTCAAATCGCGCCTCTCTGACGCCGGCTCTCTTTGTTGCTTCTTCAAATGACTAATTGTCACTTTTTTTAATAAGGCAGCATCATGGGGAGGTGCAGGAGATTTTTTTTTTCCCCCTTTTACGATTATTATTACAAAAAAGAGGGGGTAGGGAAGGAGAAACACAAGCACCAGGGATAGTAAATCTCTTCCTCCTTTCCACACACCAGCTGCTGTGATGCTCTACCGCAGCGGCCAAGACACTTCATCTTTCTCCGGGGGTTTACTTGGAGCTGTGTGATAGCTTGGGTAAACAGGGTGATTCCTGCTACGTTTGCTTTTTATTTGCTTTTTTTTTTTCCCCTTGAACTGGCTCTAAATAGCTGGGGAGGGGATGGGCTGGTGTGGGGTATCTACCCCCTTCCCAGCCCCCTGAGTTAATTTAAAAGCTCTCATGTTAATTTAAGACCAGGCTGAAGTCTTGTTTGTCTCCCAGGGGGGTGGTCCATGTCCCTCCCCACCATGGGGGGCTCATGGAGTTGGTTATGGAGCTGCTCTCGCTGTTTGCTCTCAAAACTCTGCTTTTCCCATCCCTGGTGAGACTCCTCCAGGGGAAGGTGTCCTCCTCAAGGCTGGTGGGACAAGTGGCTTTTTAGGGTCGCTTCTCTGCTGATCCCCGTCTGTCTCTGGGATGTGCTGGGTGGGATGAGAATTAATTTGAGATATTTGAAAGGCTTGGTAGTAACCTGGGGATGGGGGAGCCTTGGCTCAGGCACCAGCTCTTGACTCTGTCCTGGGAGATGAGGAACAAGCAGAATCAGGTCCCTGGATTCGAGCCCTGGGGGCTGTGGATCAAGCGATGGGGAGCGGGAGATGCTAAAATAGCATCAGCCCCAGGCAGGACTTATCCTCTGGGCTCCGTGGGGAAGTATTTACCCAAAAAGTTGCCTTTGAGGATGCTCATTCCTGTGCATTACACCTGGCTACATGCTTGGGTTGGGTGGCACAAGCCATCTCTTGGTGACAAGCTCTGGACCGCTTTCCATCCTACCCTCTTAGGCAAATTATCTCATCCCTGTTCTCCTGACCCAGCCATGGGGGATGCTGCGAGCTCCCTGGCAGTGCTGATGGAGGCCAAACAGCCCCTGCAAGGCTTTGGCTTCTCCCTTCACCAGCCTTGGCCCCAGAGTTGGTCTGAGCCGCACAGGGATGGATTTCAGGCACAGCACGAAAGAAAAACCCCTCTCCCGCTTTTATTTATCTCAGTGCATCTCTCGCTATTAACTACCGCCAGCCTGATGCCAGCTGGACCAGTTACGATGGCAATAAAAGCCAAACGGCGATATAAAATTGCACCTGTCATAATTGGGCTTCATTTAACTGTGGATGGAGGCAGCCGATGGTGGTGCTCGTCCAATATGTTGTGCAAGGGTGCCTTGGCCAAAGGGTACCACCGCGGCCACGCGCCCCCCATGTGCCGGACCCTCGAGCATCTGTTTTGCAGGGGAATAAAATCACTTTGATTCTTCCTGAAAGCAGGATGCGGTGTGAGCTTGTGTTTTAAAGTAATGGGACAAAAGGATGGCTGCTGTTTTAATATGATGTTGTCAGGCTTTTTTTTTCCCCTTTCTTTTTCTTCCTGAACCTCATAGGAGACTGGAGGGTGCTGACAGATGAGGAGAACTTTTTAACTCCTGCTGATCTAGAAACTCGCCGCTGTATTTTCTCCTTTCCTAGAAAGGCAGCTGTGCCGACCAGTAAAAAGTCCTTTGCTCCCTGGTTTTTACCAGCTTTGCCTCATCCTGCTGGAGACAGGACAGGAGCAAATGCCCGTTGTACAGAAACAGGAGTATTTACACCCAGAGGACAGCTGGCATGTGCATGGCCCCTATACTGTATCGGACCGGGGGTGGATGTATTTATCTTGTTTCCCCTTTCCCCTGTTCACAAGAAGCGTAGGAATCTCTCGGTGCAGATTTTGGGGTGGTTTTGTGTATTGCAAGAGGACAAGGAGTGCAGACCCCTCTGAGAGTAATGAGGCTTCTTGGTGTTTTTTAATATATCAGGTATTTTCTGCTGCTCCCCGATTGCTTTTCTCCCTGCTAATTCTTCCATTATCCTTTCTTAATGAACAAATAAGGCTTGTGCCTGCAGGGTGCACAAAGGATGCTCCGGCAGCTCCCGAGCTTTTGGGTTCTTCAGGATTTTGATCCACATCGTGGACATAGCTAAGCAGGGGAAAAGGAGCTCCCGGCATCCCTGGGTTTGGATTCGTGGCAGCACCATTCGAAGCAGCATCCTATTTTCAGACTCATAAAGGTGATGCTTCAGCTCAGCCTTCATTTAAAGAGCAGATGCTGTGTGCGGGTACCTGGTTTGGTACCCAGGTCCTGATGCTGGCCACAGGCTATCCAGACCTTGTGTTATTTAATTTCCTTTCTCAATCTACTGAGTGTTAATGGGAAGGGAGGTACCTGGGGTGCAAACCCTGGTGGGAGAGCTTGCTGCCAGCCATGGAGCACAAGATGGTGGTGGTAGCACCTCCCTGGAAATCCCACGAGCCCCACAACTGGGTGTTCAAGGAAAACACCGAGTACCGGACTCAGGTACCACGTACGTCCCTCATCCATCACAGCAGAGTCCTGGGGCTCTGGTCAAGCTATCCAAACTACTGGGGCATCTGTAGGGCAGTGACCGCTGTTGAAAGCAAGCTTTGGGTTTCCCCTTTGGGACTGCCATTTTATTATCCCATCGGATATGTCTGTGTGACATCCTGGCTCGGTTTGTTTCCCGGCTGTCCTTGCTGCTGGGGTTTGAGAGCATCGTGAGCCGTGCTCGGTACAGTCTCTCCATCCCCTTTGGAGATGGTTATTGGAATGATGCATTTAATCATGAGTAATGAAAGCAAACGGTGTAATGTCAGTGGTATCTCTTCTCTCGCCCCTCCAGCAATTTCATATCCTGTTGTAATAATGTAAAGGATTAAAGGCGAGATGGGAAGCGGTGACACGAGGACATGGCGCCGGGGCGGGCAGCCCGCTTTCCGCCTCCTCCTGCCATTGGGAAATCTCATTTTGCAGGCTGGCCCCGCTCGCTACGCCCATTTGAATGAATCAATTCCTTCTGCGAGCGGCGCAGCTGAAATAAAAAGGTTTTTTTACGGCTTTGCCCCTACGTCGTCAGCTTGCCCAACATCTTTGGTGTCAGTGTCAGTGCCCACTGATGTGCTGGGCATGGTCTGTCCAGGTGGGGCTGTTAATCCCCATCTTAATTTGAGTTTTTGAGGACAGGTTGAACCCGTGGAGATGGGTTCGTGCATCATTGATGGGAAGGTAATGGGAGAACAGATGTAAGCAGCTGGTTATCTCTGTAACCCATTAATATGTGCCCTAGGGCTACGTAGCTCCAGGGCTGCATGGGAAGTGCCTCCTCTCTCCTTTCTGACCTGGAAATGAGGAGTGCAAAGTAAAACCCCATTTAAAAGAGAAGGGGGGACAAAAAAGCTCAGGTCCTAATGCTGTCTGTGCTTGCTCCTGGCCTGGGTGGGCATCACTTAAAGAGGAGCAGCCAGTCAGAAACCCACCGGGCCCTGAGCATGCCGGAGGATGGGCTGGGTGAGTGTATTTAAGACCTGATGCGCAAGAGCATTAATGATGCAGGGAGGAAGATGCTGCAAAAAACCCCTTAACAGCTCAAAACCAGGCTAATGGGGCACGCAGGAGCAAGCTTGTTAAAAAAAAAAGGCTGGTCATCAAAAATCAAACGGAGTCGGTATCTTCTGGAAGGGAGAGGGAAAGGGGAGGTTTAGCTGGAGACAAAGGACCTTTGTCTCTAATTACAGGAAAAGCAGAGGCAGCAAGGGAAGATGAAAGCTCCATGTAAAGTACCAGGTGTTTTGATCTGCAACCGAGTTACCTCTGAGATGTTCTAGGAGGATCCCCCAAGTCAAATTAGCTTCTGAGGGTTTGTTTTAAAATAATAACCATGAAAAAATATCCCTTTTTTTTTTTCCGTCTTTGAGACTAAAAGCTTTAAACGCAGGGGCCTGAGCCATCTCCCCAGCCCTCCCTGGTACAGAAGCATCCCTTCCTCTCCCACAAGGCTCCGCTTGGAGCTTTGCTGGATAATTTTCCCCCCACGAGCTTGACCTGGAGCCCAGACCCTCCAACCCACCAGCTGCATGGGATTTCCCCTCTGCTGCAACAATTTATTTTGGATTTATGGGCTGTCTCCTCCATCTGGGGAGACCCACAAGTATGGGGGGGCAGCGCATGGACTCGGGGGGCCAGGGAAGGGTGACCTTTGTAGGAGACATCATAGTGAGGAATCAACCTGTGACCTCTTGCTGCCTCCTCTTGAAAGAGTCTGGCTTAGAAAAGCCTTGCTTTTCCTAGGAGTTGAGGGAAAATAAAAACTGGAATGATATTTGAAGAAGAAGTGGTGTCTTTAGGAACCAAGTGTGCAAGCACCTGGGACCCATTCCTACCTCCACTTTGAGTGCAGACTCTCCCATCACCCGTAGGCATCACTTATTGCCCCAGGACCCAACCTCACCCAACCCACGCTTAATCACTAATGAGCGTCTGAAGCCAGAGATGCTTCTCTAGGATGTTCCTGGCATTGACAACTCTTAATTTACTGCCAAGATGGTTCCCCGTGGTCTGGCTTCGGCTTGGAGAAATATATAACTGACAGCCGGCGAAAGCACCGTTTCATCCAGCAACAGGGTGAATCCAGCAAATAATTGTCCAAAGATTATCGCAGCGTAATGGTGCAACAACAGCAGCCGCCGCACATCATTAGAGCTTACCAGGGAGTGCGGGAAGAGATTCAACAGAACTAAAGCAAACAAATGCCGAGCAAAATACACAGCAGATGTAGCGTATTAGTTGTGCACGGATTGACTTAAGAGCTGTGTGTCAACAGCATCGAAGCGAAGCAGCGGTTGGCAAAGCCCGAGGCTGGTTGCATCTCTCAAGCACGGCTCCGTCCTCATGGGTTCTTCGGTTTAAAGGAGTTGATGGGTGCTCAGGAGTGGTTGGGATCTCCTACGGTCTTTCTCTGAGACTTTGGAAAGACATAGCTGGGGTTTTTCCCCACCTCCCTGCCTACCGGACTGGTGCAATAACCCATGCTGCCTTTGCCTTGTCCCTCCAGGTGGTAACTCTTTTTGCCCCATCTCTTTTTCAGCCCTCAAAGCTCTTCCACTGTGCTGATACTGGCACTGCTCCACTGTTTTTTATTATATTTTATTCTCCATATGTGTGATGGGGGGCTGGCATCATCATTGTTTGCTCTATGTCTTTATGTGGCCGCTCAGGCTCAGAGCCCTGCAAATATTTGGGCCCCTCCATCAGTGGGAACATAAGAATTAGCAATTTCCAATTGCCCGTACATGGGAAAATCAGGATGATCGGAGCCTGTGACAGCGTCTCGTTGCTTCTTGCAGCCAGCTCTTGCAGCCTTGCTCCATGGGACAGGGACCAGCCAGTCCAAGGGGCCACCCCGGCACGGGAGCACATCCCAATTTCTCACTGGGAATGCTTCAATCCACTCAAACCTGCAATGAACCTCTCCATAGGAGAGGAATTGATGCTAACAGAGTTTTGCTCTTTTTTTAGTATAAAAAGAAGTATTAAGGCATTGGTGGAGGTTAGTTGGGGGGGAAAGCAGATACCTCCAGGTTAGGTCGCCCCAGTTAAAAGCTGCAAGTTGCTGGGACGAAGGTTGTCCGGACTGTTAAATCTTGTCTAACCAGTAGGAACTGGCTTGGGCAGTGGTTTTTGGCTGGTTTCTAGGAAAAATGGAAACCTCTGAAGTTTCTGGTTTTTTTGGAACTGGCAGCAACTTTCTGTCCTAAAGCTCAATCGTTGGGGTGAATGATCCAGGGGAAAGCAAAGCAATCGGGGACATAATTTTTCAGTAAAAATGGCTTCATACATTTGGGGGGTTTTTTTGGCCTGGTGCTTGTATTAGAGCAGACGTCAGAGCAGCTGGAAAAAAAGTTTATTGGATGATGGAGATATTGTCCCCACTCTCTTCCTCTGCTGTTTTATAGCCCTTTTATTGCTCCCCCATCTGCAGCACCCAAGTCCCCTCTAGTCGCAGATGAGGATGATGATGGTCCATCACCAAGTTGCAATATTACCACTTAATTTTGCAGACAAGACAAACCCTCTACCTCTTTCCTCCAGATCACGAAACACCAGTGATGGAGCTTTCTGTGTCTGAGACGTGCCTAAATATCACATAATGCGAGGCAGAGCATAAATACTCCCTGTGAGCCATACACTGAAGCCGAGCGTACGTTGTGGCAGCTGGGGGATGTTTGTAGGCTGCATTTGTGCACTGGAGAAACATATATAGGACATCATCAAGTTTCAGCAATTTATTCCACCTATGCCTTTTTTATTTGTCACTATGGTAACTACAAAGTAAAGATCAGAGCATTGTGCCAACAGCAGGAAAAGGTATTGTTCCCCCCTGCTCCCGTCCTTTGCAGAAATAACTTAACCTTGTTTTTATTTCCTTCCCATTCAGAAAAATCCCTTGCTGCTGGCCGGTGCTGCTACAAGGGGTTGTACCTTTTTTTGGCAGGAGATAAATCCTTGTCTCCAGCTGTTGAGAAATTGCACCTCAAGAGTCTGAGGATCAAATAAACTGAATTTCCTTTGGTTTTGGGGCAAATACAAAGTGCAGCTTGATGGATGCGTGATGGGATAATGCAGCAGAGAACGAAGAGTGCTGATAGAGAAGGTCCTGTGTTATAATAGCAGTGATGGTTTGGAGGGGTGGAGCGGATCCTGGGGCTGGAGGAGAGAAACTGGAGCTACCAGAGCCTTGTGGGGTGGGGAAAAACTTCTCAGGAGGAAACACTTGGTTGCTTTTCCTTCCCTGTTGGAAAACACTGATTTAATTAAAGGAAAAAGAAATTGTAGAGGAATGGCAAAGTCAATAAGGTGGCCTGGCTGTGGGGAGTGGAGGTGCCTTGGGGGTTGCTCTGAGACCTTGATGGTCCTAGGTGGGCTCCCATGGCCATGCTGCTTGGGGGACACCTGGCTTCCAGCGCCTGTGGTGGGACCGGAGCCACTCCTTAGGATGGATTGCAAGAATAACAAGCGCCTTATTGAAAACAAGGTGAACTTGGCTGCATGGTGGGCTGGCATCTCCTCCTGGCTTCGTGGAGCAGCTTGCCTTGGGTGGGAGGAAGAGCCGGCAAGGTGCTGAGGCAGGTTATAAGGTCACTGCAGATCCTAAAATGCTCCATTCATTGCTGGCTGGCTGGGCTTGTTGAGGAGGATGCTGCTGCTTGACCTGTCTGCGAGCTGCCAGCCCCTTTGATGGGTGTTTTCTGTTGCACATGGTACAGGCCAGCCTGGTGGGACCCAGGGCAATGCCCATGTTGGAGCAAGCAGCAGGGATGCTGGTCGTGGGTCAGCTGCCCGTGCGTGCCGGTCCTCACCCATCTCATGCCAGGCAATTTGCTGGGAGTGAATATTCCCCATCGCAGCCCGCTCCCCGGCAGCTCCATGGGGATTTGATTGTCACTTGAAATGGAAATCAGCAGGCAGCCAAAACAGTGGAGGGGAGGAGGAGGAGGAGGAGAGAAAGTACCACACTGGCTGTTCTGGCTGGCACAGAGAAAAGGAGGTTCAGGTCAGAAAAGGGAACCCCCCAACAGTTGATATTGCTCCTGGCTATGCCCCGTGGCTCTGGGGCTTGGGATGCGTTTGGGGTCCCCATCCATGCCCTGTGGCTCCAGACTGAATGTTTTAATGTGGATAAAAAGGTAGAAACCACACAAATCTTGAACTCTGTTTGATTTTTGCTTGCTTCTCCTTAGTTATCATGGAAACAGGGTGCAAGCACTGAACATTTAGGGAAGGGCCCCTCTCTATGCATGTAGCTGCAGCTTCAGGGTCTTCAATGAGGGCGCTCTGCTCTGATTACCCTCTTAATTATTTTAATTATTAATAATTGCGCTCTTCCCCGATAGGTGTAGAAATAGAAAGGCAGGTGCAAAAAGGAAAAGGATGCTCATCGACATGCTGCCATCGGCCATCCTTCCAGCCATCGGTCCCCTGCCACGTGCAGCTGAAATTCTTGCCAGGCATGTGGCATTTCCAGCCCTACTTTGTTGACTCAAGCGAAGCTACTATGGAAGTAAGTACGATCCCAAACTCTGTATTTTTAATTATACCAAAATGTAGCCAATATGCACAGGCAAACTTTAACTCTGACTTAAAACAGAGAAGAAAGGGGGTTTTAAAATATATGAGCCCATTGGAAAGTGCAAAATTTGAGGCTTCTGTGTTGTGTGTTTGCAATGTAAGTGGTAATCTCTTCCTCTACGGGCTATAAAGATGCTTTTAAGTTGGAGGGAATTGAATACTGCGTGTATTTGTTGTTTCTGCAGATGAAACGAAATGCACAGTTGCAGCAACGAGTAGTACAGCCAATTAGGGTGTAGGCGCTTAAAAAATTAGCGGAAGGTTTTTGGCTGTCAGGAGAGTTTCTGGAGGGATTTTAAGGACAGCCAGGGGCCATCTGGTTTTAAGAAGGAATTTAATCCATTTAGGACTGGGATTATGCGATATATTTGCTTGCAGGTGCTGGGACAAGGTGGCCTCAGACTTGCTTTGAGTTTCTCCTTGCTCCTGCAAGCTTTGCGTTGCACTGAAGATGGCTTCTGCTTTATTTTTCTTTTTAAGTAAAAGTATTTAATAGGCAAGAGGGAAGATATATCTGGGGATGTGCTGTCGTTGGGCAGCTGCCTGAGGATATAGGGCAGGACCTAGGACCTACTCCCACCTATGTAAGCCTTGGTCTCATGTGTTTAGTGTGTTATTTTGCCAAGGGAGACTTGTTTGGGATCACTCAGCATTGCTGCTGATTTGTAGGGATGCGCCAAAACCCACAGTGAGGACAGGGGGATGGTTCAATGCAGGTGAGCAGAGCTGGTTTTAAATAAGCAGGGGCGTTTCTAATGCTGCAAGGCTTCCTTTAGCAATGGCGAGTTAAAATTAGACCTTTAAGAGAAATTGAGGAAAGTAATTAAATTAAAATTCGGTGGGGAGGTGGCTCCAGGGTCTCTCCTCCCTGACTCATGTGAGCCCAACGTGGTGAGCCCACACATGGACAACCAAAAGCCAAATTCCCACCCGGTCCAGTGTTTGGGTTGTTTTCAGGTTTTTTTTCCATCCTTCCTTAATTGGAGATGCATTTATTGCTCCGAGCTGATGTCTTCCAGAGGGAGAGGGTTGGGAGGGGCATCTTGGAAATACCCCCAATGTAGTCCCTGATCATGCTTGCATCTACCTTCAGCTCTGCTCTTTGGTGGCCATGCCCCCAAAAAAGCAGAGAAGCTTCATAAAGCCAACAGCTCAGCAGGAGCAGACCAACCCCCAGCCTCCTTTGTCTCTAGTGAGAGACTGGCCTGTATTTAATTAGGCTGAGGGTAACGGGAGAGCTGGTGGTGGGGCCGGATCTGGCCCTTGCTTGTTGGCTGTTGGAGCATGGACCTGCCTGGAGCATCCCTTGGGGTTCCCCGACATGTGACTTGACTTTTGGCTAATTACAGGGAAAAAGCTGTTCTGGTCATCCCAGAAGTGTTTGTGAATTTGTGAAACAGAAAAACCCAAAGCTGGCTGTGCTGGCAGAGGGGGGCTCTGGATTTGTGCGGTGGCTGAGCTCACGGGGTGTTAGCTCAAGGAGAGGGCAGAGGAAGGGCAGTACCCATCTCCTGGGTCTCATCCAGCACTGCCGGTGTCTCATGTGAGCACATAGCCCCAAAACTTTGCACCCCACTGGACCGAACGCCGAACAGGTCACTAAGGGGGTGCCAGCTTAGTCCTGCTCATGATCCCCATGGGATGGATTTGCTAAGCGTGGTGCTGCTGGTCCATGCTCCTGAGTGCACCCCATTGCACAACATACTCATATCCCGGGAGGGTTATAAATTTATATAAATTTTATATAAAATTATATCATTTCAAATATAATTTTATATACATTTCTTTCCCAGGAAGGATATAAGTAAGTATTTATACCACAGGAGGGCTGAGCCATGGGATGCTGCTGCCCCCCTTAACCCTCTGCACCTCCCTGCTCCGAGCAGGGCCACATCCGGGTACCCTCCCCGCTGGGCACGTGGTGGGACCGCGCCAACACCTGCGATGCCTTTGAAGGCGCATAGGTGATGGGGCTATATATAGACAGGGGCAGGCTGGGGACGTTTCGGTGGAGCCATGCTGTCGGAAGATGAAGTCCTGTCAATGCTAAAATGCTTCAAAAAATCAGATATTTTTCCATTTTTCCAAATTTTCCATGAGCTTTCATTTTCTTTCAGAAGAAAGCCAGAGGAGCAATAGCCCCCGTGTATGCACGCCTATAGGCACCTCGTATAGGGATATATGCACGGCTGGGGTCAAAATGAGCTAGAACAAGCCAATATATTGCTCCTGCGTAGCCATCTGCAGCCCAGGACCTCCTCTTTTTAATTTATAAGTTACCCTTCGAACAAGGCGAAGAGCATTATTACTGTGCCTGATGCTCGAAGCTGCCAGCATTAGATGTGGAAATGTGGCTGGCCCAGGGGTGTTGGAGCTGCGGGGAAGGTTTCTGAGCTGCTCCGAGCATCACTGATGGTGTCTGATGTATCCCGGGGATTTCTCCCAGAGTGTCCCAGGACCTCGGAAAAGGGCTCGGGCGCAAGGAGGAGTGGGCTGGAAGTGGGTGTCCTTCTGCAGGTGCTTGCAAGCAGCCCCTGGGAGCTCCAGGCTGGCACTTCCCAAGGATGGGTTGAGCTTGGAGGGTGGATTGACACCCTGGAGCCATCTCCACTGCTTGTTATTTTTGGGATTGGAAAGCCCTCCCCAGCTGATGCTCTTTGTAGGCTCCTCCATGGGAACGATGCTGGATTAACCTGGTAGGAGCTCGGTCATGTGTCCATCACAGTTGGAGCTAGCTATGGAGGACTCCAGCGTCGAGAGGGGTTTGCCTTGCAACAGGGCTAGAGCGCCCCTCAGAAAACACATTTGGGATATAAATTTGATCCTGGGCTGAAGGAGCTGTGTGCTCTGTGGTGGTGGTGTGGAGATCCTCCCTGCGGAGGTTTGGCTCGGTGGGTCTCTTAATATCGCTCTGTCAACACGTGATGAAGTCAAGGAGGCCATCAGTTTGGGCAAAGGAGATACTGACCTTCCTGGCTGTGCAGGATCAGGCCTGATGGAGCGGTGCTGCGTGAGCCCCGGGCAGCTGAAGCTGGGAGCGATACCCCTGTGAGATGCTGCAGCACCACCACCATGCAAATGCAGGTGCATCTGCTGAAATCCCGTTCTGGGTGATTGTTGACTCCAGCAAAGTTGGACAAAGAAGCGGTCGTGTCCTGCCACCCTTTGGAAGGAAAGAAAACACAAACCCGTCGTTTCTTTGAAGCCGTGTCAGAAACATGATGTACAGATGGAGGGGGTGGGTTGGTCCCACCCAGCCCCAAGCATCCTGCAGTAGCTGTCGAGATTCATCGAAACTCAGCAGCTATATAAAAGCTTGGGGTTTCCATAAGACTTATTTATTGATGCACGTTCCCCTGGCTGCCTTCTGTCTTTTTCCACCCTGGATTTTGGCAGGTTTTATGGCCAGATTTCGTGTTCATTGGGAGGAAGGCCTGGCTGGCGCTTGCACACATGCAAATCTCCAGGGTGCCCAGGTCTCTGGGGCTGCTCTGAAAAATATTTCATGCAAAATAGCAAATCTGCTGGAAGAACACTCAGGTAGCTCTTCTCTCCTGGATGGCTGGGGCGATGTGCAGTTGCCTATCTTTGGCCAGAGCCTGGGGACAGATGCTGAGTGCCCTTCCCCTTCAGTGGGGGCACCTGGGCCCCTCTCAGATGTTTCTGCTGAGTAGATGGAAGCTGGGCCCCAAAGACCACCCTGGACATCTCCATGAGCCCTTGAAGGGTGCAGGAAGTTATTTTGCGCTGGGGATGCGGTGGTGGGATCACAGCCTGGCTGCTGTACCCTTGCAGCAGTGACAGCCACCACACCAGCCCTGGGGTGTGCAGTGACAAGCTTGTGGCTCTGGGGGTCCTAGATGTGATGCCAGCAGGGCAAGCCAGGACTGCTTTGGGGTGCGTCATCTCACCTACACCATGGTCTGGTGATGCTCTATGGGAGGAAATAAATGGCGATCACTGTCTGCGAGAAGTACAGATGACTGTGGGGGTGTTGCAAGGTGCTCGCAAGGAGCAATCCTGTCCTGGAGGGGTGCCTGGTGCATCCACCTCCCCCTCCATCTCCCTTGCACCCCCCTGCCCAAGCTATTGCCTCTCCTTGGGGACATCCCCAGCATCCCCCCACCACAGCTCGCATACATACTATCACGGGCCATGACTCATGCAGCCACCCCTGCCGCACAACCCTCTTCCCTCCCACCCCTGAGGACCTAAATATACTTCCAGCTCTGCACTGACACCCCCTCCTGCGGTCCTGAAACCCCACGCCTGCTCTCTCCCGTTCTCCCCCTGCCTCCCACGCTGATGCCCCCCCACCCCATCTCTCCCACAGAGAGGGGTCCCACGGGGATGCCAGGGACAGCCCGTGCCTGCCCGCGACGCTCCAACCCATTTCTCCCCTGCCGCCCACCTCCGCCAGCGTCCCGCCGTTCGTATTAATGCACTGCTCGAAATACAAGCTGTGATGGAGAAGATATATTTAGACTAAATCCCTCTCAGGTGATTTGGCAGGGGGAAGCAGCGTTTCATTTTTCACTGGGATGGTTTAGCCCCGGGGTCTCTTTTAGAAGCTATGCTCCCGTCCTGGCAGTGCCAGCAAAGCCCCCAAGGTAGCGAGTGCTTTTGGGAACCCCCCTGCCATCAAACCTCACATCTCATGTGCAGATCAGAAACCCCGCAGCATGCATCTGAACCCTCCCCAGACTGTCTATCCATCACTCCTGATAGATTTTGTTGCAAGGATATTTCTCAATAACTCTTTCTTTCCAGACCCCTTGATCTCAATGATGTCCCACGGCAGTGAGTTCCCCAGGCTGGTTGTGCCCCACGTGAAGCAGCCTGTGTTCGTTTTCTTTCCCTGAAGGCTTGTGTTAGGAAAAAAGGGATTTTTTCCCCTCGAGACACATGCGCGTGCTCCAACCCTCTAGCAAACGCAACATGACTCGAGGTGGTTTTGCTTGAGCTGATCCCAAAAGATGTGTGCTTGTATGCTGCAAACCCGGCTCATGGAAGGGTGATGGTTCCCACCGGGCATGTGGTCCCCAGCCCCCTGCTCTCTATCCATCCGTCTCTTCCTGGGTTTTATATCTCTCCATCTGTTTAAGCAGAAGGTGTTTTCTCTTTTGTGGATGTATAATGTTGCCTCTTACACGTCCACCGAGCAGGTCTGCAATGCAGCTACAACATTTCCTCACTCTCCCCATCATCCAGGGCTCTGCTGGGCTGGGAGGGAGGCTGGGCTGGGTCCAGCCCTGCACACAGCAAGCTCTTACACCCTGCTTCATGAAGGATTGAGGTACAGCTTGAGCAGTTTCTGGGTCTCCAGTGAGACTTCCGCTCCTGGTGAGCACAGGAATGGTGCCAGCAAAGGTTGAAGGCATCTCACAGGTCTGCTGAGCCCCATCTCTTCTTCCTGGGAGCTGTGAACATGATGGACAGAACGCACCGGCAAGAAAATAGGGTAAATCATGAGAGCAAATAGGATTTTCATCTTCATGTAAAGTTTCCACCTTTTACAAGCAAATTACCTTCCTTTTTTTCTTTTTCATGTAGCCTAGAAATAAAGCAGCAGTAGATGGGAAGCCCACCGCCCGTGGCGTTGTGGGTATTCAGCATAGATGATGTGTAGGCACACGTGCATATGGTTCCTCCCCCAAGTCAAATGGAGGATGGAGAGGGCCCTTTCCCACACACCCTGGAGCACCAGCACCTCTCCTTGCAGGGCTGCATACCGCGGGCAAAGCAGCAGCGTTTGCTTGTGTTTTTGGGGGGGCTTTGGAGTTACAGTCGTGCTCTGAGCTCCCTGTGGGTCAGGAGTGAACGCTGCCTTGGCAGTCTGATTACCGGAGGCTGGAAAACAGGTGAGGAGGTTTTTCATCATTCCTTTCACACGTCTGTCAAAGGAGGTGCATTTTATGTCTGCAAACCAAAGACTGAAATGGGAGATCAGGATTTATTTGGGAAATAAAGCGCTCTCTATATATTAATTTGTGGGGGTTTTTTTCTTTCCCCTCCTACAGTCTATTTATCTAATCCATTTATATCTATTCATCTATCTGTCTCCTGTTTATCCGGAATATCTTTCAATATAAATCTATGCCTGTTCCTTTCTGCATTATCTCTCTTGCCCTTACGTATCACCATCAATCTAACTGTAAAATCTCTTCCTTTCTCTCCATCTTCTTTGAATAAATTTTGGCTGTTGGACTGTTTGTCTTTCTCGCTCTACCTGTTGCATGCTGCAGCTCTTCCTAACCATGACCACCATTCCTCTTGAACAGAATATTTTATGAAAATGTGTCATTAGCAAGGGATTTGATCGATCATGTATGTTATGTATTTGGGGATGTGATGTGGAGCTGGGGCACATCCCTGCGATGGACTGCGATGGAGGAACATCCATGACAAGGAGGTGTGTGATGCCCTGGGGAGATGTCACCGGGTCTTCATGGCCTTGGGGAAGGAATAAGCCCTTCTCTCCAAGCTTTCACTTGGGTTGCCAACATCAAGTTGGGTTGCTTTCAAGCCATGTCTCTCCTCCACCTCTTGCTCCTGCCAGTGTGACTCAGAGCCATCTCGGCATTCCTGGCAGGTACCGCTTCCCACCAGCTCTCAGCAGCACTGACCGGGTCAAATGCTCATTTATAAATGAACAGCTCAGTGCTGTTTGTGCATTACCAGGCTGCAGGGATTGGTGGGCAGGCAGTTAAATAATTTTTTCACGCCACATCCCGTGGTGCCCGTGATTAATTTTATTCTCAGCATATCTCAATTTTATGCTGAGGTCTTGTCCCCACCATCCTGCTGATGTTTAACCTTCTTGATGCCAGCATGGTCAGCCTGGAGCAGCACATTGTCTCCTCTGCTAGCCCAGTTCAGTGCTCCTTCCTCCTGTGGAAGGTGTATCCATCCGTTCCAAGCCCCAGTTGCTTTCTTTGGACACAGACACTCAATGACCTTTCCACCATTGCAGGTGACGCTGTTTAAATGTGGTTCTCCAAGAAGCCTGCTTTGCTCCTCATGCCAGGGAGAGAGGGTTCAAGTGACCCCAGCAAGAGGCACATCTCCAAAAGTCACGGGTATTGTCAAGAGGCACTAGTATGTTTGCTTTAATACACTAATGTCTAGTTACTGTATTAAATTAGCAACAAGTAGCCATCAAGAAGAGAAGACACCCCTTTCTCCTGTAATAAGTTCAGTGATGGAGTGCTTCTTGGCTATGCTGCCTGTAATGTGCCGGTCATGTGTAAGGTACCTGGCACTTATGGCAATTATTCAAGCCTTTTGGGAGACAGAAAAAGAGAAAAGGGCTTCCTTCCCCTTCATTTGATCAGTGTGATGTGAGTGCAAACTAACCCTCCAGGAGGTACCTTGGTGTCCTCATGATATGGATGCTCTTACACATGCTGCACTGGGACAGTAAAGGAGCTCGGTTTCAAGGCGGACAGGCTCTGGAGGGTGTTTGTGCCCGGAGATTTCCCCTTCCTCCTGTATTTTCACAATCTCAGTGTTTTTTTCTGAAATCCCCAGTTGCCTGAATCATGCTACTGCCTGAGAGAGAAGCTCAGTGTTTCCTACTGTGGTGGGTTGACCCTGGCTGGACGCCAGGTGCCCACCAAAGCCGCTCTATCACTCCCCCTCCTCAACTGGACAGGGGAGAGAAAATATAATGAAAGGCTCGTGGGTCGAGATAAGGACAGGGAGAGATTACTCAGCAGTTACCGTCACGGGCAAAACAGACTCGACTTGGGGAAATTAGCTTAATTTCTTAACAATCAAATCAGAGTAGGGTAATGAGAAATAAAGCCAAGTCTTAAAGCCCCTTCTCCCCACCCCTCCTTTCTTCCCGGGCTTAACTTCACTCCCAATTTTTCTCTACCTCCTCCCTGCAAGTGGTGCAGGGGGACGGGGAATGGGGGTTGCGGTCAGTTCATCACACGTTGTTTCTGCCACTCCTTCTTCCTCAGGGGAAGGACTCCTCACACTCTTCCCCTGCTCCAATGTGGGTCCTTCCCATGGGCTACAGTTCTTCATGAACTGCTCTAGCGTGGGTCCTTTCCACGGGGTGCAGTCCTTTAGGAACAGACT
Organism: Fregata magnificens; assembly: GCA_013389945.1. Lineage (NCBI taxonomy): Eukaryota > Metazoa > Chordata > Aves > Suliformes > Fregatidae > Fregata > Fregata magnificens. The sequence goes on along the minus strand of WAAD01027441.1, from coordinate 52,291 downwards.
GCTCCAGCGTGGGTCCCCCGTGGGGTCACAAGTCCTGCCAACAAACCTGCTCCAGCGTGGGCTCCTCTCTCCACAGGTCCACAAGGTCCTTCCAGGAGCCTGCTCCAGCGTGGGCTTCCCACAGGGTCACAGCTTCCTTCAGGCATCCACCTGCTCTGGCGTGGATCCTCCATGGCCTGCGGGTGAATATCTGCTCCACCGTGGACCNGGCCAGCGGCGGGTCCGTCTTGGAGCCGGCTGACATTGGCTCTATCAGACATGGGGGAGGCTTCTAGGAGCTTCTCACAGAAGCCAACCATGTAGCCCCACCACTACCAAAACCTTGCCATGCAAACCCAATACACCTACAGACAACGAACACATCCCGAGTTTACACGCATCACCCTGACGTTGTCAGGCTTGAGGAGAGAGAGATGTTGAGCTGTTTCCGGAGAGGGAAACTCAGACATGTAACTACATGCATTACCAGATGCTGCTGCCTCTAAATCCTCAGGCAGGGCAGGACACCACGTGCTGCCTGCTATCCTGATCCCCATGGCTGCCCCTTCCCATGCTTTCCACCTGAGTCCACCACCTCTGGTAGGAACATCTTCTCGGCCTGCCCCGTCTCTCCCCATGCACACTCTCATCTCCTGTGTTGCTGTCTCCATCTCCTTTCTCAAGGACAGATACCTCCTGCCTTGCTCCCATCACATCTTGCTGCAGGGTCTTCATCTTGCACTGTTGCTCCCTCCATGGTCCCAGGCAACTCTTCCCTAATACATCCCTTGTGCCTTCAGCAATCCTCCCCCCTTTTTTTTTTTACAGTTGTCTCCTCTCCATTTCATGGCCAAGTGCAGAAGGAGCTTGGCTGGACCCTCCTTGCTGGAAGTCCTCCCCAAAAATGGCCACCAGCCACGGAAAGCCTCACGAGGATTACAGTTTTTGAACACCTGGGTCAAGTCCTTCAGGAAGCATATTGGGCATGCATATCCCTTTTTTCTTCTTAGCAACAGCTGTCTCTTCCTCATGGCCATTTCTTCCATTGCAGAGCTCCCATGGGACACCTCTCAGGAAAACAAGGTAAACTCACTGAAATTATTTCCCAAATGTAAGTTATTAGCATGTATTTCTCATCAAAAAACAATAACAGGGGATTTATCCTCTTTTTTTTGTTTTGATGGAAGCCGGAATGTGTAAGAGCGTCAGCAACACATATCCACCAGATAATTAGATTGAAAGAAAACCACCCCTCTGAAGACAATTAGATGATAAAAGAGATCAAGGTCCCTGGGAAAACTTAATCCTTCCCTTTTTTCCATCACTTCTCAGGTTATTTCACTTTGCTATTAAGAAATTTGATTTGCTGATGAGCAGGAGAGGAAGCTTCCAGACTAGGAAAAAAAAAGTTGGGTTGTGTGAGGACAAGCTATTAAAGATTCAGCAATTGTACAAACCCCGAAAGTAGAGAGTCCCCTGTGAATTAGCATGGGACCCGGGCTTTTTGGTGGAACAAGGCTTCTGTCACCAGAGATGTCCTGCAGCCACCCTCAATAACAACAGATAAAAATAGCCCGTACCCAAGTGCCTGTGCATCCAAACCTGCCTGTGTCTCTTTGACCATGGCCACCAGGTGAGGTCTCAGGGGGAATCTGGACGCCTGTGCAAGTTCAGGTCTTTTAGGCGTTTCTTTGAGGGAGGGTAATTGTGTCTTTCATAGAGTTGGTTGGAAGGAAAAGGAGGGTCCCCACGTCCTCGTGATCAAGGCTACAACCTGAGAGGAGCCGGCCAAGGTGGTTGCTCCTGCTACATGCAAGGGTGTGCCCACAGCTTTGCTTGCAGCAAGAGAGGACCCTCACAGGAGGACATGTCCCCTTGTGGCATGTCCTTCCCCAGGAGCTTCCCCTGCCACCATACAGCTCCTCCCTGTGAGGCTCTTTTTGCTTGTGCATGGGACAGTCGTTTGTGGGAGGAAGCCTCCTCTCAATCTCATGGAGATCCTCCCCGCATGGGAACTCTGCTTGGAGGTCCTCGGGGTACAGGGGTCCTTTCTAATGAAAATCTCAACTGAGAAGCTTCCCACCATGGGGAAGACACCTTTGCCTTTCTTCCATTAGGTGCCTTTGAAAATCCCCCCTCTACTTCTGGTTACCTCCCCGGGCACTTGCTGGTTCGGTGATGACAGATACCTTCACAGCTGATGGACCCACTGGTCTGACACCCACCGGCAGATGCCACCTCCTCTCTGAGAAAGTGGTGAGACCTCCTGGCCAGCCCTGTGCAGTTGCAGAGCCAACCCCTCGCTCGAGTGAGCACACGTACCCCAGACTCAGGGAGTCTCTTGGATGACCACGAGAAGCACTTTATTGCTTCAACGGTTAGAAGTACTTCACCAATGTCCATCAGAAAAGTTTGGACAGTTTTTTGTCCAAAGTTCTGCAGCTGGAGGCAAAGGAGAAAGCCTGGCCACCTCAAGCACTGAAAAATGCCTCTCAAACCCTGGGAAGTAACTACCAAAACGGATTGGATGCCCTGTCATTGTCTACCTATTTTTACTTTTTTGTTTGGTGCATTTACTAAATGCTAGTTGTTTTGTTTCCAGGTGACAAAGGAAGGTTTGGACTCGTGGGGTTGCAGGATCTGGACCTGAAGGTACCAAGGATGGGGTAAAGATCTCGCGAGAGGTGGAATAATGGGATCCAGCTCCCCTGGGAGAGGGTGGAAGGAGGGCAGCACCTGACTGCAGTGTGCTCCACCTGCCTCCCCGCGCCCAGTGATGAAGGGAAACTGAGACAGCTTGTCCAGGGGGAGAGAGCGGCCGGGTATCAGAGCAGGACCTGGACTGCTGCCTCCAAATGGGCAAGGCAAAGCAGCACACCCTCTGCCTGCCTTGTTCCTTGCAGGATGGGCTGGGGCACCCATGGGTGCTCAATTCTCCAACCGTGCTGCAGAAAACAAAACATGTCTTTTATACCTTGCCAGTGGGATGCTCTTAAACTTAACAGAGACGAGGTGTCCCCGTGCCGCTTGCAAAGCCGTGCTGGGGTGATGTGGTCCCCCATCGCACTGCCACTGCAAAGCTGGTCTGGGGTGAGCCTCGTCACCACTGATGCTTGGGGTCTGCCACACCTGGGGATGCACAGGCAGGAGGGAAAGGCAGCCCCATGCCACATGATGGTGAGCAGGGAGCTCCCGTGATGTGGGCACTTCCCTGGGGACCACAGCAGCACGGCTGCCCTCGAGCACCAGAATTGCTCCAGCATTTTCTCACCCCACTCAAATTGGCCTTTCATTGCCCCCGAAGGAAGGAATCAGCTAAATGCCATGGCTGCGCTTCAGCTGTAATGAAGCTGCACAGCTGGACCCAGACCTGATATTGGGCTGCGTCCTGGCTGCAATCCAGCATGGGTAATTATGCCGCAGAGCAATGTCTCCCTGGTCCTTCCCTGGAGTTTCAATCAGGAACGGTATTTCTTGCTTCCCCTCCTTGTCTGAGTGACTCAGGGAGGGGGACAAGACCAGATCTCCGCTATGGTGCCTGTGTGGCTTAAAAATTAGATTTTTCCACTTGCCATGGGAGGTTTTCCTTCTTTTTCCAGCCCAGACACCTCTCCGAGGAGGAGGTGAGGTGGTCAGGGTGGCACTGGCTGACTCGGGGAGGGAGGCTGCAAGCTCACATCAAGCAATTTGGCTCAGATTTTTAGGATGAATTATTAATTCGTAGCCAGCCTTTCTCGGAGCAGTGCTTTGCCTAATTCTGGAGCACCCGCTGCAAAGCAAATTTATTGCAGCCGGCAGGAGCTTGTATTTGTATTGTCACCTTCACCCCCCAAAATTAATTTGCATGTGCTCGTGGGGGGGTCATTTCATCCCTCACTCAAAGTTGTGTCCAGCGGTGAGTCTTGGAGGAACGACTCCTTGCTCTGTTGCTCCTGGAGTTGATTTGGACGTTGGGACCTCTCTCCTGGCAGGGCGGGCTTCCCTCTCCCTTTGCTTTCTCCTCCACCTGCAGAGTTGCTCTTAGGCTCTTCCCTTCCAGGGAGTTTGATGGATGGAAACCTCACACATGAGTTTGATGCGATGGGAGGTTTTTGGAGACTGCTTTCATCTCTAGTTGTATCAATAATTAATATGCTGATCCAGAGCAATATTATAAACAGGGTAAATACTTTTTTCCCTCCCCTATTTTCTTTCTTTTTTTGGTAAGCAGCAAATGAAAAACAGCAGCTGCTAGTGTCACTGCTCAGTGGGGACTTCTCAATCTTCCTGCAGGGCTTATACCCTCCTCCCTGCTGAGACGCCCTCTCCATCCCTCTGGTCGGGTGGGTTGGAGATTGCCGTGGCTGTCTCCAGCGCTGGGTCCTTGGGTAGGTGACATGGCTCGGTGGCTCTATGGAGGGTGAATGGTTCCTGGCAATTTTAAAGTTTAGACTTTTTAAAGCTTTTCTTTTAATGGGAAACTCACATCTCCCACGTATAATGGTATGGAGTTCTTTCAAAGCAGCCAAGAGCCCTCCGGTGACATTCAGTCCATTCATGTTTTGGAGGCTGCTAGAAGGGCCCTCTATGGGCACTCCAGCACGGGCACGGGTTTCATTGCAAATGGTTTCCACAGCATCTTCACACCGACCGTTTTCATTGCTCACTCAACCTTTAATCTCAATTCCTCTAAGACACGTATTTGGATTTAGAAATCACATCATGGCTCAATGTGTCCATCAGGGTTGAGGATCTCTCTGAAAGAGAGGCTGAAGCATCCTTGGCAGAGTTTCCAGCAGCTGAATCTCCAAACCCTACCTGGGCAGCAAATGAAGGACGCCTTTCCAGAAGCCTTCAGTGCCCGACCTGCTGACTGCTGACTTAAAGCATCTTGGCCTGGGTGTCAAAATAGTTTTGAAGGTGATTTCATCAGCCAGTTGGCGTTTATTCTGGAGAACACCACGGCTAACATGATTCATCTGAGGCCAATTATACCCATGGTGTTTGAACTTCTTAAATATGCAGACAGGACTTTCTTCCTCTCGCTTGTCTGCAAAAGTCGCCTCTGCCTTTCATGATGTTCCTTGAGGTTCCACAGTCCAAACTAAAATATCACCTGCTATAACTTCAGCGCCTCCTAATCCCTCAAATATCTGCTAAATTACTCTTTGAAATACCTTGGGAGCAGAGCTAATTCCAAATGGCATTAGCTTAAATTCGCAATGTCCACTGGTATATTAAAAATCACCAGCTTTGAGCCCCATTCATCTAATTTTACTGGCTTTAATAGATGTCCTGCCTTCATGCTGAGAATATTTCTGCTTCTGAGAACATTGCTAACTTTTCATTAAGGGTTTCCAGTCGATAATGTCTCCATTTGAAAGGCTTTATTTAAACCATATAAATCAATCTGTATCTATGATTTATTTGGCTTTTTGATTCCTACCCTTTTCAGTTAATACACTAGGTTTAACCTAGTCTGTTTGTTGATACAGTCTAGAGGGATGAAAGATAACGGTAGGACAAGTTGTTCGGTCCTGACACAGCAGGTAATCCCAGGACGAGCCAGGGAACCAAGCTTGTTCGGATCCCACTAGTTTTGGGTGGTTTCCTCTCCCGGCAGCCTTCTCCAATGGGGTAGGACATGTGTCTCCCTCCTGCCACCGGGAAAGGGTTTAGTTTCTCTGTAAGCTGATTAATAACCCCATTGATGCTGGAACGCACCTTTTGTCAACTATTTCATCTCCTCTGCCAGAAACCTGTAGCTGCAAGGAGGGCACTCTGGTTGGAAAGCCATGGGCTGCCCATGCCGGGGCTGTTTGGGATGCTCTCCTCCTCAGCCTGCACCTGCACCCATTAACCCCTGCCAGCAGAAGCAGGAGGAGCAGCTTTGTCAGATTGTGGACCAGCGTTTTTTCACTGTTTCCATCTGATTTGGATGCAAAAAGGACCACAAACAAACAAACAAAGTACAGATTCCTGGTGGATGAGCTCCAGGGCATGAGAGCAGTTTGAGAAACAATCAGCTGTCTTCAGCCCAAACTATCCCCCGAGGGGCACCTTGCTCCAAATTTCCTTCTGGGCCTGCGACACCCAAGTTTGTCTCTTTATTGAATCCTCTCTGCAAGGTGGATCTGAACTGGTTCTCCTGTGATGTAGGAAGGGCCCTGGTGAGACCTTCTGCTTCATCTCCAGCTTCGGTGCATCTTCTTGGGGTGGGCGTGCAGTCACGTACCTGTTCGATGTTGGGGCTTGCCCAGACCTTGGGGAATGGGACATGGTCTCCTTGCACAAACAAGTGGAGACTGAAGCTTCAGCATACATGATCCTATGACAAATCATAAAGGATCCACCGTTTATGCGTACCAGACAGGGATTCATCTTCTCCAAGCATTAGCTAGGCACACATCCAGCACGTTGGAGCTGAAATGAGTTAACAGGCAGGGAAAAAGCTCAAAAAAAGAGAAAAACTGGAGAAAAACTAAAGAAAAGTCCGTGAGGGTTGCTAACCTGGCGCCTCTGGAAGCCGAGCTGAGCTGCCATCCGCGTGCAGCTCTCTTCCAGCTATGTGGGCGAGGGAGACAGCAAGAGGAGCTGGAAGTACAGAGGCTGCCAGACGAGGAAACAAGCTGCAGGGGAAGGGAACCAGAGGGAGACGCTCTCAGATCACGAGCACCTTTGAAGTGTGCAAAGGAGAGGAAATTGCTCCTCACCCCCCTTGGGATAGTAGGCTGGCATGCCGTGACTTTTAAATTGGTTTTTAGCGAGGTGGAGGGGAGGGAGGGAGGTGGGAGGAGGGAGGGAGCCTGTCGTGTCTCCTGCCGTGAAAGAGGCATCTCAAATTCTCCAGTGTAGACTCGCTTTTCCTTTGAAAGTCATCCCCAGGAGTTGGTCTGATGAAAGATGAAGATCTCCCGCTGGGAGATGGTTTGCTGCCCATCTGCGTAAGTCTTGCCCTGCCAGCGCCGGTGCCGTGGGCTTGGGGCGTCCACCTCAATGCACACCGGCCAACATGTCCCCTGGCTGGGACATCAGCTCAGCCCCAGTCCGGTTGGGACTCCTGGGCAGGAGCGGGATGCCAGAGTGCAGGGTGGGTCTATGACGTGCCCCCTCCCAAGGGCCACGCTTGGCTGATGGAGCCAGGGAGCAGAGCGGAAGTTTGGTGGCCGAGGGGCAGGGGACACAGCTCCAGCTGGGCGGTGGCTTCTTGCTGCATTGCCACTGCCGCTGATGGTGTCAGCAGGTGCTGGGGATGGAGCAGGAGGGTGATGCTGCCTGCACCAGGTGGTGCTGAGCCGGCTGCAAGGTGGTACCCAGTGCCCGTGGGGAGCCACCCTGCCACCATGGGGAGCAGGGGCTCAACCCAGGCAGGTGTACCCCAACCCTTCCTTCTGCCTGGGCATCAATGGGAGACTAGTAGCTCTGGCTTGACCATTTGCATAGCATTTTTGCAGCCCTCCAGGACGTTTATCTTTGAAGAGTGTGATGCCTCAGAGCATTGGGAAGCATTTGGGCATCAGTTGGGCTCTGGCTGATGGTTTCTTCTCTGGTGGGGTGCAGCAGGAGGCTGGGCTGGCCAGACAGTGGGGACAGGAGAGGCGATCCTCTCCCACCTTGGCACTTGTTGCTGTGATCGTTTGCAGGGACCGTGCACCAGATGATGCTTCCTCTGTGTTTCCAGGCTGGTACAGTTGCACTGGGCATCCTGATTTTTCTCTTGTTCCTCCAGCACGGCCTCACCCTGCCAGAGGACCCCGATGCCCTTGGGCGTACCTGTGCCAGCCCGGGCTGGTCCTGCAGGGCTCTGCTCCCCTCTGGGGACACCCTGTGTGCATCGATTTCCCTGTGCAAAATCAGGCAGGATATTCACTGGGTTGGATTTCAAAGAACAAATCCCCTCCCATCCTTCGGGTAGGACTCTGGTACTTGGGCCAGCTCATTTCCAGGCTGGCTTCCAGCAGGGAAGCGTTGGAGGCCACATGGCAGCTGCTCAGATGATGGGGCTGGAGCTGCCAGCAATTTTCTGCTGTGACCAAAATGATCTTTAATAAATGCATCAGGGATTTCTCGCTCTTTCTCCCCCCCCCCTCGGCCCCGCTTCTGTCGGTGCCCTTGGCGTTTGAATAAATTGTGGCACGTTTCAGCAGTGGGCACTGCTTGGTGGGTGGAGGAGCATCACCAGCTGGGAGGCATCTTGGTGAGCTGGTGCCATGTCTCCACTGGCCAGATGCATTTGGATGGATGTATTTCTTTTCTCTCTGTTTGCCCCTGGGAAGGGCTTCCCACTGCCACAACAGACCTGATGAGGCTGGGAAGAAAGAGAGATGGACAGAAAGGGAGCCGTGGACATGGGCACAGCACAGCCTGGGGTCTCCCCTGCCCATGTTTGTGCCTGGAAAATTGCTTATGTCTTCTCAAAAATCCCCTTTTCCTCCCTGTTTCTGGGAGGGCTCTTGGGATATCAATTCCCCCACTCGCTTTTATTTCTCTAGGGCTGTGAAGCCCAGCGTGCCCGGCCCAGACAAGGAGACCTGGAGCTGGGACGGTGGCCCTGGGATGAGCCAGTGAATCCCCCGTCTGCGCCAGGGCTGTGCCAGCACTCCCTCCAGGAAAGAAAATAATCCCCAACCCTCTGGGATATTCGGGGAATCTCCCAAAGGGGAACTTTGCGATGTCACTACCGCAGTTTTCTTGCAGAACATGCAGTTTTATTGAACTGGAAAAATTCCTAGAAGTGTATTCATACCAACCAGAAAAACCCCATTACGGCAAAAGTGTCGCAATGGATCTTTTCAATGTCATTTCGTTTTGATAGTCAAAATGTTTCATTGAGATGTTATCACTTTAATTTCATCCAGACTCTTCTACTGTCTCACTTATGTATAGGCTTCATATTATACATCACATTACAGTGTTCAAATGTTATCCAAGTGGTACGTTGTTACTTATTGAAATGAAATTCCCCTTTGGAATTTCCTACAGGACATAAAAATTCCTTCCAGCAGTGCTAAACTGAAAGACATGCTTGATTTTAGGATACGCTACCGCTCTTCTAGAGATTTTTTTTTTGGTGACAGCAACAAGTCGTTCACTCTGAACCCTACAGAAGGCAATTTAGCTCTGAGCCTTGAACTTCATCAGCTTCCTGTCTCTGAGTCTGTTTTGTCACCCAGGGTGCCTCCCAGCACCAAAGAAGCAATTGCTTCAAGCTGAGCTTAATTAATAAAGTAGATAATAAGGGGTGGAGAGAGGGAGGTGCTTAGGCAGCAGGGGGTGATGCTAGTAGAAGAGGTGTTTACTCCCTGTGGTAGCAGGGTGCTGGGAGCTTTCTTGGCCAATGGAGGCTTCACCATAAGCTGCTGCTTTGTCCTGGGAAGATGCTGTGAGTTACCTCTGAATAATCATCCGGGGATGGAGCTGCTCCACTTCCCCGGCTCACCCTGTGCCTCTGATGTTCCTGAGGGACACACTGAGCATGGAAACTCTCTCTGACCCCTGTAGCTGGTGGCCTGCAGGATGTTATTTGTGCTCCTTTGATGCTATTTATTTCCCCTGTCCTCTTTATGTTGCTATTTCACCTCTCCTGCTCTCCTCTGCTGTCCCAGCCCAAGAGGCTCTGGTTTAACTCTGTGCCCAGGGAAGCAGTGGTGTAGGCAGGAGCAGGAGCAGGAGCAGGGCTGCAAATCCCCAGCTTTGGGCAATTCCCTGGGCAGAGGTACAGGCAGCTGCCAGTGGTGAGGGCTGTCCCCCTGCCTGACCCCTCAGGGCATTGCTGCAGCCCCCTGAGCCCTTCCTCTGCAGAGGGCACCCAGCCCATGAATTTGCAGGCTGATTGCTCTTGAAGTTTTATATTCGAGCACTGAATAAGTTGGTTCCTTTTCTTTTGGGGATTATTTATAACCCCCAGCCCCAAAATAGGAGCTCTCTTTAGTGAGCAGGTCCCCAGCGAGACCCTCGCTGCACTGCACATGGCTCCATCATTTCCCAGCCAGCCTTTGGCAAGACTCAGCTCTTTTTTTTTTTTTTTTCCTCTTTTTTTGCATCTCTCTGCAGAGCCGTGGGATGAAAAACAGCCTTTGAAGGAAGGCAAACAGCCTGTGCTCCTCCGTTGTGGGTTGGGGTCTGCTGCCCCGGTCCCCACCCAGGGTTTTGGGGATCCTGCAGTACCCTTGTGCTTTGCTGGTGGTTGCAACCCTGGATGGAAACACCCAGGAGCAGAGCGGTTCATGCTCATCAAAGTCCATTATTTTGGTATTTCCTTTTCCAAAAAAAGGAAAAAAGCTTGACTGCTTTGAAAGGAAACATCAACTTCTTGCAGAAAACCCATTCTGGCATCCAAAAAATTCACGGAATTTGGAAGAACTGGAAGAAGTTTGATCTCTGGAGTGTCAGAAACAACAGGGGGGGGAAAAAATTGGTCCGAGCAAAAAGCAGTTTCTCTCCCTGCATCACCACCCTGATTTGCATCCCTGGCTGAGAGCAAATCCTCCCTAGAAAAAAAATGCTACTTATTTTTTTTGAACATGCACACAAGGCAGTTTTTAGCCTGATATTAATTGGGCTTGAGATGCTGTAGAGGTGAAGCGGTCCATTTAAGTGGACTGAAGACAGGTAGACTGGTTTTCAGGGCTGCAGCAAAACGAATCCAGCTCCTCCCTCGGTCTCCTAAAGGCTGGTTTTTATTAGAGCAGTTGATGGGGGAAGCGTGGAGACAAGAACAGGTCAGCAAGAAGGGAAAGGAAGATGTGATGTGCAGCGAAGAGACCAGATTGCCTGCCTGGAGGTTGGGTTGTGGGGTTTTCAGTTTTTGGTTTGTATCTTTTTTTTTTTTTTCCTCTTTCCTTGTCAAGGGTGCAAGATAAACAGAGACAGAAGGCTGGAAAGTGTCCCAGAAAGGTCTCTGCAGAAGCAGGCCAAACGTATTTAATGTGGATAAACAGCAAGCGAAGAATTGCACCAAAATTCTGAGTCAAGGTGGTACAAAATTAAATTCTTTAAAGCTGCTGCAGATGCATCAGGTACAAGATGTCCACCCTAACTGCCCCCAGCCTGCCTGCAGAGACTGGAGGGCTCCAGGAGATCCTCTGAGCATAGGTCTGTCCCCATCCCTCCTCCAAATGTCCCCCTGGGTTGCCGGGCTGGCAGGCTTTCTCCATCAACAAGAAAGGATGCTCCGTTGGTGTTCATGAGGATCTTCTGTTTTAAGGGCATCATCCTAAGAGGGCATCCCACGGCCGTCCCCATCTGACCGCAAGATGCTGAAACTTCCCCTGGTTTTATCACTGGTGCCATCAGCATCTCCATCTCCTGCCTGTTTTCTGCTTTGGGAGGGATTCCTGTATTTACGGGCTACACCGCACAAACAAATCGCGTGTGAGATGGGGGCAGCCCAAGCGTGACAGTGTCCAAGCGTAGAGCCCAATGCTGTGGTCATCCTGGTGTGGTGTCACCAGGGCATGGAGCAGCTGTGCTGGCGTGGAAGGAGAACCACCATGAATGAGCTGGTACCCACCATCCCCACCAGCCAGGCAGCCCCAGGACTTCATTGTAATGCTTCAGTATATAGCTATACCTACAGATTTTTTGTATGGATGCTATAGTGGGCTATCAGCAGCTTGAGACTGGTGGTTAATGCCTGCTTGGTGGCTCAGCTGAGTCAGGAGGAGCAGTGGAGGTGCCACTTTCTGACCATGGCAAATACTCGAGTGTACAGGAATATCTCCTCATGGATCCCAGCTTGGCCAAGATCTGGGCTCTGTAGCGATGCTGTGCAGAAGCGGGGGTGCTGGTACCTGCCATAGAGTTTGGGGGTCACCCATGCAGTGATGGGGGGAGCATCCTTCTGGGTGGTGGGACCTGGAGATCAGGCTATGAGGCCCTCCCTCCAGGGGCTGGAGATACCTTGCTTGCCATAAAGCCACCACTGCATCTGGAAACTCATTTTGCTGGACGGTTTGACCGTGTTTTGCTTGGAGCCACTCGTCCGGGAAATGTTTTTTTCCCCCGGAGTGGAGAAAGAAATCCCCAAAGAAGGCTTTTTAACTAAGATGGAGTAAAAGGGAGGGACAACGTCAGTGGTGGGGCAGCGTGCGGGTGGACCTCAGCAGGTTGAAGTTCTGCATCCAGGGTGCGGTCCCCTTTGGGCACCATGCTGTACCTCGCAGGCTCTCTGTTGTGGGGCAGGACACCTGTGGGTGCTGGGCACAGGAGACTCCCACCTTGTTAAGGGCTTAAATGATCTTGGTTTTGCTGTATGAGTGGTTGCACAGCACAGCAGCCGTGCCCAAGGCTCCCGTGCATCGATGGGATGCACAGCAGGGAGGACAGCCAGAAAATATGGCTTTTTGGGGTTATTTTTTACTGTGGGTGACTTGCTCACACTGCTGGTTGATGTAAACCTCCAGGAAAACATATCTGCTCATCACATGTGGTTTTACTCCACCGAAGGGAAAGCTCAAATCTGCTGCCCTGTGTTGGAAACCTGGGTGAAATGGGGAATTTGGGACAGCTTCTGCAGATTGCGAGGGGTAGGGGAGGAAAAAAGTACAGGACCTAAATCTGAACCATTCTGGAGATTTATTTGTTATTTTTCCTTGATGTGTTTTGTGTTATTGAAGTGGCTAGCTTACCAAGAAGTCTATTTTTAATCATTCCTATGAGATCCTTTTGAAAAAATGTCAATAAAATATAAATATATATGATTTTTATATATTTCTATTATTTATATATCTTTTATGTCTTTATATAATTTATGTATTTTTAATAGATATGCCCATAGTGGTTACCTTTCTAATAGCGCCAGTGATGCCCCCTTTATCCCTGGCAGTCTTGCAGGTGGAAGGGAGATCTCCTGGCACAGAAGGAAAGTCATCCTGAAAAGACTAACCCCAAGAAACCACCTTCTTCTTAGGATCTTGTGTCTCAGCATCCTGTGCCCAGGTGCTGGTGCCTTTTTTTTTTATCTCCCCTACCTTGCCTACAGCAGGTCACGGTCCTTGGGACCACCTGCTTGCTAAATCAGATGAGAGCCAGGCAGCGAGGACGCAAAGGGTGGACATGAAAGTTTAATGGCTCTGTGTCTCTAAAGGCTGAAAATCAGGCTGCTGCGGGTGTGTTATTTTATTTTTCCATCTCGCTCGCTGCTGATTTTAACATGTTAAATGTTTAAAGAGCTGCTCCCCATGCGGGGAGCTGTGGCAGGGACCCTTGATCTGATGCTTGGGGAGGATGGAGATCTAATACTTTTTTTTTTTCATGTGGGGCTTGGCTATAAGGCAGGAGTCCATATCCACTCAGCTTGGCAATAAACCTTCCTTTCTTCTTCAGAATGAGAGAATAGCACCAGTCCAACAGTAAATAAAGGTTATAATACCCAATATAAACATTCATTGGTGTCCTACACCCACATGTCTGCATGTTGCCTGGTTACAAGTAGAAAAGGCTAGTGGCTTATTTATCTAGGAAATATGTCCTGGGTATAACCTCATGTCTGAATTTAAACCAGTGTAATTCACTCTGAGCAAACAACAGGATAGGTGATCTCAGTGTGATTTGTCTCCTTGCCCCCTGTAATTTTCCAGCTCACCCTGAATAAACCTTATTTCCAATGACTGAAGCCTCCAAATGAGGAGTTTGCGTTGGGCTGACAATGCCAGCAAATAACCTGCCAATGATTTAATTGAGGTGGGTGGCTATTTTTGAGCTCGTAAGCCAAGCTGCGGGCAGTTGTTCTTGTCTATTCTCAGTCCCTGACTGCTTTTCTGGACCAGACGGTCTTCTCCCATGCCCGCTGCTGGGGGCTGAGCCAGATGGGCTGTCTGTCGGCGATGCTACAAGGTGAGGCAATGAACTTGGAAGGCTGTCTGGATCTCTGACTCCCCTTTTCCACTCTCTCCTGCTGGTTTTTGATCCATGCTTGCTACGTCTGACCCCATTTTGCATCTCTTCCTTTGGTCCTTGTGAAATCTGGCCCTCCTTCTCCAGGTCTAATTGCTTCTTCAGGTTACCTCTAGGTGAGGTCCAGCACTGGTCCCATCTCCCTGTAGTGACCTCCATGCTGGGATGCCCCAACATGACATCCAACCTGTCCATAGAACCTGAGCCAAAGAAAACCTTTCCCAAAAAACAGGGAATTTACCTCACAGTAAACACTGAGCTGAACTTATATATTTCCCACTGAAATCCAAGCCTGGGCTTCTTAGAAGGTGCTGGCGTGCAGTGTTAAGTGATTCACGGTACCACATTTATGGTGGATCTATTCTTTGCGTCCCAAAGCATTTCCATGCAGGCGAGGATGGGTGAACTTTGAGGAGTTAACGACATTATTTTGCTTTTTACTGCCTTGACATAAAGTGTCAACATTACCTTGACTTCTTTCAAGAAGCCAATTGGCGGGGTTGTTCATTAGGAAATAGCTCAATAAAAATGCTTTTTTAAAAATTTATTGAACCTATAAAAGGAAGTAATGTCATGAACAAATGGAATGATACCAAAAATGACATTTTTTGTGTCCTCGCAAAAACCCATGTGTTCATAAATCTTGGTGGGAATTCCCGGCAGCTGCTTAATTTGGCCACGCTAAGTAATCAATATGTGAGGCTGTTACATTAGATGGATTTGTGGGTGTTTGGGGAATGCCTTTTTCTAGTGCTGGTGGCCTTTCCCACCTGGCTGCGAGGGAAGAACGAAGCTTGGCATTGCTGTCCATTTATGGAGCCTCTCTGTGGGCTTAGACATGGGTTTAAGCAGCACCTTGGGCACTGTCTGCCTTCAGCAGAGCTCTCGCCTGCCTATAGAAGCAGCGCTCTTGCTGCCGGGAGAGGTGTGTGACTCTATCCCCTGAGATGGAGATGCTCAGCGCTGGCAGCGGTGGAAGGCTGAATAAGGATAAGAGCAGAAAATCCTGGTCCCTACTGCCTCATCACTCCAAAACATCTGCCAGCTGCTCGGAGGTGGGCATGGGGGCATTTGGACCATCTCGGGAACGGTCATGGATGAAGCAGAAACTCAGAGCCTGCAGAAATTGGGGTGATGGGGATGTCAGGATGAAATTTTCTTGGTGATGCTGGTCTGTGGGGGGAGCTCAGTGTGAGGTCGTGGTCAGGGATGGAGGGACTGGCAGCTCCCTGCTGTCCCTCTCCAACACGCATTGCTTTGCTTATCTCCACCAGTCTCAGCCATTTGGGCTTCGCAGTCCCAGGCTTTTCCATCTCTTATCCCAAGAAAGTCTTATGCTTAATATCCCTTTTTTTTAGTCTCTCGTTTCAAGGCTTTTATTGGTTTGTCCTCTTGTAAAATTAAACTCGAGCTGCACGGCCAGAGGTATTTATCAGAAGAACAGGGCTTTTCTTCCATGTAGAGAGCCCCAAGGTTGGAAATCTTAAGCCAGAAAAAGCATAAACAATTACCTTGGATCGGCCACGTTTGATATGTCATCGCCTGGCTGGAAACGCTGCATTTATTTACACGTGTGTTGGGAAGAGGAAAGAGTGATGCCCTTATTGTCCATTCATCTCGGCTCCGCTCTTTGCCTGGTTTGATGAGCTTTGCGGGCGTTTGCTGATAAATCTTTGATTTCAAGGATCCAAGGTCACACTCTGCTTCTCAGTGCGCTGAGAGTAAAACATCACCCAGGGCGCGCATATGTGAATGCAATCACTTACATTTCTTAGCTGATATGGGTTGGGAAGGACACACTTATTTAATTTCTTTATTTTCCCATCTTGAATGAAGCCAGTGTCGGAGAGTGGTTTTCCCCAGGCAGCAAGTGCTTGAGAAAGGTGGAAAGATGCTCTCTAGGTTTGTGGAACTGCCAGAGCATCTTCCCTGTGACTAGCTCAACAGGCAGCCCTGAGAGGAGGCATGGGCCACGAGTTATTCTTCTTCCTGCCATGCAGTGGCAGCAACATGCCCGGGCTGTCCCCAGGGGCCTTGACCTTGGGTTGCAGGATGCCCTGCCGCAGCCTCCTGGGGCAGGGGGGAGCCTCAGGCTCTACCTGCCCCCAGCCCTTTTTACCCCAACCCCTCCTTTTCCACCCAGAGCATCCATATGTGGCCTCCTCTTTGTCTTCTGGGATCTTTGCAGAGAAGGCTAAAATACTCCAAGTTGTCAGCATGCGTTGGAGATGGTTTCACCTTGCTCCATCCTAAACTTGCTTCCTCCTTTGATCCCCAGGAGATGTGACTTTGCCATTCCCATGTCGACCTCATTGCGGTGGGAGCCGCTCTCCTTCCATGCAGACTGAAGCACCATGGTCCATGCTGGAGATGCAGCTCCTCAACTAGAGCCATCCACCGCAGGCATCTCCTAGATGATGCTCCTTCTTGCCATTGCAACCAGAGACCTGGAGCACCGGGGTGGGTTGTGCATCCAGCTTCACCCTCTTGGTGAGGTGGACCTCCATGTGCCGTCTTGTCCCTCTCTGCCAGATCCTCGGACCTGCCTGCTCCTGCTGGTGGGGAATAAGTGTGTCCCAAGCACTGAAGCAGGGAGAGGATGGGATGAGGAGCAAGAACGTGCTGTTTCGCCAAGCTGGGGAGCATTAAATGATAATGGAGATGTGTTTGTGTGGCGGCTGCATATGGGCTTGCTCCCTTCAGCAGTTTCCCATTAATAAGTCTTTGTGAATGTTCCCAGGCATATAAACTTTAAATAGATAGCTTGTCAGCTGGGAACTGAGCCTTTCATAGATCTCTTTGATGGAACAGTTTTTAAGAACAAAACTGGGGTAGGGAGGGAGAGTTTGCAGCCCTCCATCCATAAAAGATGAATGGGTCGCTAAAAGATGCTGTCAAAGAAGCTAAACAGCTATGTGGACGACGGTGGGTTTGCTGCCCAAAGGGGCTCCTCCATCCCAACACCCTTTCCTTTCTCACAAAGTATCCCTGGCTTCATTTTCTTTTAAGCAAGATCTGAGCTGTGTCAAAGAAGAACTTACCTCCTTCTTTCTCTGCTCATTTCTGTGGGTCCAACTTTGTCCCACTCAAGCAGGAGACAAGAGCTCCTTGGAAATCCCTTAGAAATTCTTATTTATGTTGGGTTTTTTGTCCCCTTAATATTTCATGGTCTCTGGGAACCAGAAGGCAGGAGAGCACAACAGCTGAGCTGAACTCGCCAGGCAGAGTGGTTAAGAGCTGCCCAGTGTTTGCAGACTCACAATTTTAGGACATCAGGCTTCCAGATCATGGGTCTGAATGCTGCGTGAAAGTAACCTTGGGTGAATGTGAGATGATTAAAGGTGGAAATAGTCACATTTTCACTTTTAGAGGTTTTAGCCGGACGTAGCACGGTGCCTGCGCCATTCTCGCATGCGTCTCGCGGCTCCTAGCTGCTCTGCTGCGAATCGGAGCTCCCTGGGCGACAATTTAGAGGGGTGTCAAGGGAGATCAGAGGGGTGGAACGGCTTGTGTACGAGGAAAGCTTAAATAACCCACTCCCGTCAGCATAGGGAAGGGATGACGGATGGGGTTGGTGACAGAGGTCTATAAAAACCTGAGCAGCGGGGAAGGGCGAGCAGGGAACGATTACTCACAAGGTGAGAACCAGAAGACATCAGATGAAAGGAGTTTTAAAACAAAGACAGGACTTGTTTGCACTACCCATCATTCAGCTCCGTTGCGTTAGCACAGAGGTGCAGCATCCCAGGCAGGACCCGGTGGTGATGGGTCCGACTGTTTTGAAATGGCGTGGCTTGATTCTCTCTCATCTTGAAGCTGGATTTTTTAGAATTTCTCTCCATCTTTTTGAACAAATCACGGTGGGTTTTGCTCCCTATATCTACACTCAGTTTTTGCTTTATCTCCAGGGGTGAGTGAAGTTTTTCATGGCATATGGCTCATGAGGGGTTACCTCCTCCTCTGGCTCCAGGCAGACCTCGCTCGGAGGCCTTGGCAAGGAGCTGAATTGCAATGCTGAGACCCTAGCTGCAGTGCTCTGTTGTCCTCTGGCCAAAGGAACAGTTCAGAGTGGGAGGTTAGACCACGAGGGCATGTTGCAGGGAGGTAGAATTCACGCACCATGATGCTAAATGCCCATCTCTGTTCCGTGCCAGGAGATGACATGAGTGCGGAGGTGAAGTCCATCCTGGGGGTTCCCCTGGATGGTGGAGGTGGTGTTTGGGGGTACTGGCTGCTCTCGGTTTGCGGCACCATCTGCCTTCCCACAGTCCTGTGCTAGGCAAGGCTTTCTCATTGCTTTCAGAGCCCTGGGGAATTGAGGCACATCCTTCTGTTAAATAGAAATCTCTACCTCAGCCTCCAAGCGGGGCCTCCGTAGCAAGTGTCCTCCCAGGGGTGTCATCACCACTTGATCCCTATGAGTTTCCATCTCCCTGCCTCCAGTTTAAAGAGCATTTTCTCAGTCTGTGTGAGACTGAATTAATTTCTGATCCTGCCTCCCAAGGTCAGGATCTGTCTGGAAAAGGCTCTAGTTCACCTCTCCGTGTAGTCTTGAGATGCCCAGATGCAGTAGATATTGGGGGGTGGTGTGGCAATCTCCAGAGCTTTTCTATGTTAAATAACTGGAAAAGAGCATTATTTTTTTTCATTAAAAATTCATTTGGAAGTGGTGAGGTTTCTGAGGATATAATTAGCTGAGTTCTCCTCCTCCATCAGCGCTCTCCAAAGCTTCTTGGGATCACTCTTTTCTCTTTTCCTCCTCATTTCACTCTTTCTTAGCCCTTTTGCAACTTGCTTAGGTTTCCCTGGACACCGAGCGGGGCAGATCCTTGCCAGTCACAGACGGAAGTGAAGGCAAAGTAGTTAATACAGGAGATGAGATCTGGCCCAGTTACTCCTCAACAAGATAGCTCTGAAAGAGCATTTCTTTGTATCTACACCTCTCCTCTTTCATGTGCTGCATGATCTAACACCGTTTCAGCTCTCCAAGTGCAAATCCTGCTCTCTGGGTGGCTTTTCTCTAAAAGTATTGGGGGTAGTGGGGCAACTCTCCTGGTCCTAGGTGGGAGGATGCAGGAGGGAGATGGGGATTGTGGGCAAACCTCCCCTTGAGTGTTACTTGCCTGACCATCCCTCTTGTGCCATCCTGGGTGTTAGCAGCTGTGTATCTCAGATGACTGGTGGTTTGTTTGCAATAACGAGGGCTAACTGATTGTTTTACTGTTGCCTGCAGCCAAACCAGCCAGGCTTTGCAGCCTCCCACCACGTACCCGGGCTCTGCACTGGAGGAGCGAGACAGACTCTTCCTAACTACATCTATCTGCCTTTTTGGTTGGTTTTCTTCTCCTTTTTTGCCCCCCTTACCCTAGTTCCTATTTGTTTTCTCCCTGTTTTTTCATTGGACCACCCCAGCCATCATCTGGATGTCTGACCCACCACTTCAGCAGGTATGAGGCCAAGGCACAGACCTTATTTCTAGGAGCAGGCTCTCTGCATGGGGCGGCTCATGTTCAGCAGGCATCTGCAAAGTCTTTGGGGTGGCTTCCTCTCCTTCACAGTGCCCTTAAGTCCTGCCTTCACTCCTAGCTTCCCCTTCAGCAGTCCTTTCCAGATCCCTGCCTTGGAAAACCCTTCTCTTGGAAAGCCCTTTCTCCTCATCCTCAGATTCCCTGGGTCCCAGCAGCCTGGCGGCCAGATTCTGGCAAAGCTTTATTAGCTCTGCCCCATCGCTAACATGGCTTCTTGCTTTCCAGGCAGGAGCTGGTTTGCATCCCACTGCCCTGGCCCCACAGGTCACTGCATTTCTGCAACCAAAAGGGCTGTGAGTGGGTGGGCAAAAGGAGAATTGGGGGTCTCAAACTCCTGTTGCAAACTTTTGCTGAGAAAAATGGGATGTGGCATCACTCCCTTTGATTCAAGGACAAGAAAAGGCTGATCTGCTCTTGCGTCCTAGCAGTCAGAGGACGGCAAGCTCATGCCCTGTTTTCCTTCTCTGTACAATGCAGGGAAGAGGATGCCTGGCTGCTTGGAAATGCTCTGTAGCTGGCAGGTGAATCTTCCTGAAAGTTTGCTCTGCCAAACGATCAGCCACTGAGGAGTTAAAGTACCGTTTAAAAGAGTCCTCAATTAGACCCCTAATGATGGGGCATGGCACCTCTGAGACCCTTTGTCAGGCTAATTTCCCCACATGGGTTCATGTTCCCCTTACACCCCAAAGGTTGGTTGTGTGCGGAGGGACCCTCTCCCTGCCTCCCCAGCTCTGAAATTACAATTGCGATTGATTAAGATTTATTCTTTTTAATTAAGATTGAGAAGCTGGAACCCCAGGGTGCACCAGCCTCAGGAAGAAGGACAATTATGCAGCAATTACACAGCCTTGTAATCACATTATACATGGGCTGTAGACTGAGATCTACCCAAGCCATTGTAAATGGGTCATCAGCAAACCCAAGAGATACTAAATGATTCGGGCACCTTTAGCTCCTTGCCGAGGGGCTTGGATTCGCGTTGGAGAGGAGATGCTGGCTGAGAATGCCGAGTGACCTCATATCTCAGCGAACTCCTGTCCCCGTGACCTCACAGCATCCATCAGCGCGTCTCTGCCCCACAGGCATGTGATCCCCTCCCTTCTCCTCTTTTGAGCGGGTGATGCATCAGCATCGCTGCAGAGCTGGGAGATGGCGAGTGCCTCCTCCCACACCAACAGCTCTCAGCTCAGGCCCTCCTTCTCCCTGCTGGTACCTCGGGCTCCGGGGGTCTGGGCAGCCCTCCTGGTCCCTTTTACTCCACTTGGAGAGGAGTAAAAACTGGGCAAGGCGACACCTTACCTCTTCATAACACTCCCCCAGATGCTATTTCCAGCTCAGGGGATTTCTTTGGGAGAGGAAAGCCCAACGGTACGTACATAGGGTGATTGAAACAAGCCGTAAAGGTATTTTGGAGACAGGATCTGAAAGGTCAGGCATCTCTGACTTGTGCCTTGATAAGCACCGGCCGAGCTGGCATCGCTCAGGACCTTGGGCACGTTCCAGTTTAGATTTCCTGGTTTGGGAATACGCCTTGGTCTGACTCACCTAGAGCCAGCCCGGGTTTTCTGCACCGTGTTTCTCCAGTCCCATAGCCCCAAGGTGGCAGAACTGCCACGCGGGTGCCAGCGATGGGGACACGGTCTGTTTGCTCCCAGGATGACCAAACTTCTGCTGAAGCCCGCCCTTTTGTAAGGAGGGAGCAGAAGCGCAAGAAGCACAAAGTGACTCTTGTTTCCCTTCAGTTTGGTGCTGCGTTCAAAAAAAGTGAATTTCCCTCCTCCCCCTCCCTTCAAAGAGCCGGGCAGCAGCATCGGTGGTGTTCCCGTGCCCCGCTGCCTGCACAGCCCTTCCTCCAGGACCTGCCTTTGGACCCCAGGAGTTGTGTTATAAAGTGTTTCTTCTGCTGGATGCAGAAATTTCAGATTCCGATACCGTTTCTTCTCCTGGTTTTCATCCCCTTAATTCCTCCTCTCTGATCGTTTTTAATTAGCAATGCTAACCCACACTGCACTTGCCTTTTATCCTCTGCTAAAAGCTGGCTTGGACTGGAATTAAATGGAGTGATGTAGGCTCGGGGCTACGTTTTCCCACTGAGGGAGTCGGGGTACGCGGTCAATAGGAGCTGTGCCAGAGCCAAGCAGGCTGCTGATGTGGTTTATGAGCTTTAGGATGGTGTTAACCCAGGGGAGCTTTTGCTGCCTTTGCCTGGCTGGCCCCGCTCTCCTCTTGCTTGTAGAGAGCCAAGAAGATGCCCATCAACAGGGTGAGCAGGCTCAGCGGCGGAGAGGGTGGCTCCAGGGGGTCCCCTCCAGGGGGTCCCCAACCTGGGTGGCATCTGAAGGGGAAACCACCCCCAGAAAGTTTCCTTTTTCCTCCCCCTCTTTCTAGGAGAATAGATAAGTCCTTGAGGAACAGCGTCCCTTTGCCTAGCGATGCTCTGCACTTATCCTCATCTGGCATTTCTCGCTCGCTGGCTTCTTTTTATTCTTTTCTCGCAGTTTACAAATTAGTCAGCTTTGCCCAGTGAGGGAGAATTGATTCTTACAGTGAAACACCTTTTTTTTTTTTTTATTCCCTCCTTTTTTTAAGCCTCTAAAAACAGCTTTTCATTCCCCTGAAAGCAGCCGGGAGAGCTCTGAGACAAACCCAGACACCTTGTCACACTTGCAGAGAGCTGCGAAAACAGTCTGCTTCCCCGTTGCTGGGCTGGTAGTGAGAAATTTTCCTGTCTGGATTTAAAGGCAGTGGCTGGAAAGCATCTGGGGAAGTCAGGGTTGGCTTGCCGGTGGCATGGAGGCTGGGGACAGTCCTTTTTGGCAGGGTGACTTCTTAGACCCTGTCCAGCTGGTGTACGGAGCTACAGCTCTGGGACCCAGGGGATGGGGAGGTGGGGGAGAGGATGCTCCTGCCTCCTTGGAAATGGAGTTGTGTTGTCCAAGAGGGGCCACGACATCGGGCTGATCTTGCAAAAGTGTCGAGCGTCCCCCCGCGCAAGGGGGTGCAGTCGCCGTCCGTGCCCCTGCAGCATCCCGTGAGCCCCCTCCCTTCTCCTGACACCGGGGAGCCCCAGTGCATCTGGGAATGGGCAAATCTGGGCTGAAAACTCTTCTGCTGAGCTGTTTGGGTTTAAATGAACTTGTAAACTGAGGCTGCTTTAGCAGGAAACTCTGAAAGTGCTTGTCCGAGTAGTGTGGTTTGGGACATTGCCACCTTCACGAGGGTCTGTCAGGCCACAAGAGCAGACGATGGCCCCAAAGCCACCCCTGGTGACACGGATGGGGTGCCCGAGGTGTCGTGTTGTCACCCCCAGGGCCTAGCATCCTCTGTGGAGCCAGAGGCATGGAAATATCTCACGGGGCTGTTCCCAAGGTGAGATGCTTGTGGTCAACACAACTTGGAGATACGTCTGTCTGCCAGGCCGTCCCCCCATCCTGCGCACCCCTCTGGGTCTGAAACGGGGTAAAAAAATCAATAAGAAATCCCTCTTTGGTCCAAACCTTGGGGTAGTTTTTCAGCCGTGCCCCTCCTTGCAGGCAGAATTAGAAGGGGCTGTGCAAGATGTACGACAAGATCCAGCTGTTGCTGGAGACACAGCACAGGGGTTTCTCCTTTGTCTGCCGGTAAGTGCCGATGGCAGCGGGGAGGGCACCGTGGGGTCCCCGGTGGGGTTACAGCGACTTGAGTTTCAGTGTCCAGCCGTCTGCAGGATAACTAACCCTGTAGATGTGCACGAGCTAGCTGCAAACTTCATCAGCTCCCTAATCCAGCTGGCAACTAGTCCTTGCAGGAGGGATGGGGTCAGCACCACCAAAGACCATATGAAGGTCCTACATCAGCTTAAGCTGCTTTTGAAATTGTGTGCTGGGGCTGGGGAGAGAGGTTGTAATGAAATCCTCCCTCCTCTCCATCAGCTGCAGAAGGACCAGGGTTATCAATGCTGGATTTTTACCCGGTTGATTTGCCCCACGGCAGTGGCAGGGTGAGGGATGGCAACCCACCAGCAGCCACCCATGCTACCCCCTGGCTGGCCCAGCCCCAGCATATGTCATTATATTTCTGAACACCTTAAAATCACCACAGCCGCTCCAATTTATGGCCTTTCTCTACTTCTTTTCTTACCATGAGCCGCAGCATTTGACTGCTAGACCTGGCACCTGCTACAGCATCGCCTGGAGCCATCGGCTTTGCAGCGGTGGGTCGAGTGACCCAGAGAGAGGGAATTATACATAGAAAGACAGGAGATAGAGTTGTCATTAGAGAGAAGTTGGGAGCCGGGAGAGACCCTCCGGGCCCGTTTTTTTTGTGGATGAAAGGAGCTTACTTCGGTGAAGAGTGTTATTATATTCAGATTCCCATTTAGGCTTCTCCAAGTTGTACAACAAAAGGAATATTAAATGATCTTGCAAAATTTATGTTACAAATCAATGTAACCTGCATAAATCAACCCAGCCGAAGCAAGAAGGTAAGGTCTGGGGTTTCATTTTTTCAAGCGCCTTGCTGTGACAAAGTCGCTGCTTTAGAAATGAAAGATGCTGCATCCAGCTGGAGAAGACCTTAGAAAAACGTCACGCCTTCAGCCAGATACATCTCCTTGCTCCCTTTGTTTTCCATGACTGGGTGAAGAAGAAATCACTGTCCGACTTTCTGCATGAAGTGAACTGCTTAGAGAGCTGGTGGGGGTTACTCACATTGCTCAGAGCTAAAACTTCTTATAAGATGTAGGCAAGCGTACAGGCAAAACTTGGGGCAGCAGGGATGGTGGAACTCTTGGACCAGGAGGAAATCTGTGGTCGAAATCAGGGTAGTGGAGCTGTCTTGGAGCCCCCTTGAGTCCTCCAGGTAAGGAAATCAGCTTTGCCCTGTCTCAAGCTTGTTTTGCCCATGAAGTTTTTTCCCAAATTATGTGTGCAGGATGTGATGGTGTGAAGCAGTCTGGTATGAACACCCGGCTCCAAATGTCCAGTGTGGGTGGATGTCTCTCCCTCTAGGCTTGGACCTGCAGACACTGCACATGAGATGAGGCCGAAGCGTGGCGGACAAGAAGCAGCTGGAGAAGATCCTTCTGCTGAGCTATGTGTGCGACCCAGAGGCTGGAGAGCGGGCAGGGGGGGCAGCAGGTCCCGCATGGCCCCGAGGGGTTTTTCCAGGGAGGACCTTTCCCCTTGGCAACCGGCAGTGCTGATCTCATCTCTGCCCTCCGGTATAACGAGCGTGTCTGGATGACCTCTCTCTTGGCAGAGTACCAGCAAGGCTTTTGTGAGATGCTCCTGCTCTTCCATCTCCTGGCCGAGTGGGAACATGAGGTCTATTGGCTTTTCCCGTTCTTCCTCCAGAAAACAGTAAGTTTCTGGGTGCTTCTTCCTTGGATCAAACAGTCCAGGTGGTGAAAGTCCATAATTGCTCCTGGCCAGATGTCCTCCCGCCCTGGGGGAAACAGCCACCTACAGCCTTCAGCTCCCCTCTGCCCACCACCAGGCACGGTCCCTCCTCCCAGCCACCTCTCCATGAGCATCAGTTTGGGGTGGCACTCATCCAACCTGCCCAGGCAACGCTGATCCCTGCAGGGGATGGACTTGTAATAAAGGGGTTGAATCCTCTATTATCAGGGCTTTGGGCTTTGTGCCTATGGGCAAGCTGGGCCACAAGAGCTTTCCCTGCTTTCTGCATCCCCCAGGAGCGCAGCTGTGTGATGAACATAGGCGTGGGGAAGAGCTTCATCACGCTGAAGGCTCGGTTGCATTTATGGATCCCACCTTTGCAAAACACCTGCATAAGTCCCAAGCCTCCACAGCACCTCCACAGATCCAGCAGAAAACACCCCCCTAGATCCAGCAGCATCATTGAGGGAGGATGCCAGCAAAGGAGAGGAAATATTTGCACAGCAAATGGTGTCACCTAAACCTGCTAAATGTGCTGAGGACATGGGTCAGGGCCACCGAGCAGGGGTTATGCATCTTGGCTCTCCTGAGATGGCTCTGTGGCGAGACTCTGGAAGACTGTGGCCCTTTGCACTCGCTCTTCTGAATTTGTCTCCTTTACTCTGTGAGTTGCATGAAGAAGGAGCTGAAGCTGCAGCCGTTGAGCTCTCCCAAGCTGTCCTTCCACAGGCCAGCCCTTCTCATGTGCCGCTGATGCTGCTTGGGCAGAAAATGTTCCCGCTCCTCCAGGATTAACAGCCTGATTTTCTCTGGCGAGGTTGGCTTTTATCTCCCAGCCCGATGGCTTGCAACTGCTCCTGTTTGCCCTTAAAATACAGCATCGCCTCTGCCCCGGGGTTTGCTTTTCTCATCTTTCAGAAGGAAAAGACCCACAAGTTATTCACTCGCTGGTCCCCTGCTTTTCCTCCTTCTTCCAGTGAGTGTTCAAGTCCTTCAGTGATGTCTGGAGGCTGTGGGAGGTGAGTGCGTGTTAAGATCACATCCTTGGTCGCCTGTACCTGTCCTGCATCTGCCCAGGCATCCCGAGCATCCTGCATCCATCTGCCCAGGCACCCAGAGCATCCTGCATCCCTCCAGCCAGCCCCATCCATCCGCAACTCCTGGTCCACGGGAAGGAGAGAGGTCTCTCTCCTTGCAGCTCATCCCTCAACGCCGCTCCCCAGTAGCTTTTATTATCTCAATTAATATTTGCACAGACTCTTTCTCCGTGCTCACCCATCTCGATGAAGCCCGTGCGACAAGTGTTTGTCCTCATTATCCTCCAGCTGATGGGGGATCACCTCTTCAGAGGCATCCGTGGCTCAGGAGGTCCCTTGAACCGTAAATTGCTTTTTTTTGAAGGAAAACATCAAAAACAAAACATGGGGCCCCCAAACCTACCCGTGTGCATGGGCTGTGTCTGTCCCTCTGACCGTTGCGGTCTGTCCTGGGTCTGTAAGGCCCTCACCCGTAACCCAGGGGGTGGATTTGGGGTCTTCTGTGAAGGAACATGAAGGAATTTGGGTTGCTGCTTTATTTATTCTGTAGCTTATCAGGGACTTTAACTGATTGTATTTGAGGGTCTGGTTATCTGGGTTTGGAGATTTTGCCCGCAGGCTTCCCCTGACGTTAACTCCCTCTGTGCCCCTCTCCCATCTGCCCCCCCAGGTTTCCCTGACAGGGAAGCCCTGCCACAATTCCCAAGTGCTCATGGCCTTGGTGGTGCGGGAACAGGAGAACAGGAGAAGGAATGACATCCTGACAGTGAGTGGCAGGAGTGGGGAAAGGAAAAAAAAGAGGGGGAAAAAGGGGAAAAAAAGGGAAGAAAAGGGGGAAAAGGGGGGGGGAGGAAAAAAAGGGGAAAAACAGGGATGGAAAAGGCAGAAAAAGGGAAAAGCCCTCCTCCTTCCCGTTGCAAAGAGCTGGACGGGCTGATCTTCCCCAGCACCGGCCAAGTTCACGACAAAATAAACAAGCACGAGGAGGAAAATTGCTCCTGAAGCAGAGCATGATGACATGCTGAACTGTGACTACTGCTTCAGAGAGAGGAGGCGCTTGCCTCAGAGAGGAGCTCCATGTGCTGCCCATGTCTCAGCGTCCGGGCTTGTCCCCACCTGGGTACCCCGTCCTACGTGATGCTGGGCAGCATCTCCCAGAGCCCTCCTGCTTTTTCTGTCTTCTTGTGGTCAGACAGGTCATGCCAGCACCAAGGACACGGGGAATAGATAAATAGATCCCAAACTGCTAAGAATTGTCACCCTTTTTTTTTTTTTTATGGATGGGGAAACTGAGGCAAGCAGCCACCATGCACCTTGCTGTGGAACAAGGAAGGGTTGGACTTCATCACCTCCCCAGAAAGGCAAAAGCCATCGAAGGGCCATAAATCTTCATGAGGGTTAAAGAAGGAGAAGCAAGAGACTCCAGCTAGCGTGAGGAATTCATTCATCCTCAGCCAGGCTGGCAGGTGGAGCAGAAAATCTGCCGATATATTCGAGGTCCTAATGAGTTTGGGAGCGTCCAGTGGCTGGTCATACGGAGCCGCCGCCGCTGAACGGCTTTTATCACTCCAGACACTTCTGCTGACGCAGAGCGATTTGTTTTGCAAGGGATGTTCCCTGGGCAGGGATCAGGGGAAGGCTGAGCTAATGCTGCCTGACATACCTCGTTTAGGAGATAAGATGAGGTGGGGAGGAGGAGAGAAAAGCTGGAAAAGCCTCTGGGGAGGAAAGCCCTCCCGTGCTGGGAAGGGCAGTGCGAGGGTGTTGGGATGCCGGTGGTACCCAAAGCCTAGCATCCCGGTCTGGGATGCTAAAAGTAGTGGTTCCCAGGCTCTGGCAAGGAAGAGCTGGCAGAGTTGAGGGTGTTTCATTACTATTTTGTTGGCCTGGGACATCTTAAAAGGCAGAGCATGATGACGAAGCATAGATGTCCCTCTCCATCTTTATGAGACATCGAAGCACGTTTATCCCTATATATTTTAAGCCAAACATTGTTCTCCAGCTGAAACAGGAGAGATATTTAATGCTTCCTATTTCAGATGGACGGGGCATTTGTTAGGGCAAAAATTGTCTTGCAGGGGGAATTCATTGCTTGCAGTGGGAGAGAGAGAGAAGATGGGGAAGGCCGAGCAATGCAGTCACGTCAGTGCTGGCTTAGCTTGCAATGGCGCTTCTGCAAAATGAGGGACAAAAGGCGATGCCTGCAAAAATTCAGAGCAAATCAATGCGTATTTATTTACTCAATTCATTTCCCCTAGTAGCTAAAATCTGGGAAGAACTCAGCCTTGTTTTCCTAAATATCATTGAGGAGGAGGAGGGCCGGCCATGCCTGCCTGAGCATCCCCATCCCGCTCCCCGTCTCGGCTTGGGGGATGGTTTGGGTACCCAGGAGCCCGGGGGGCCCCTGTCCCCTTTTGGCGCCTGATAACCTGGGAAAACCCCTCCTCCTTTGCAAGCAGCCACCTTTTTGGTGGCGACAGCAGCCCCAGCAGCAGCAGAAAGCGGAGGATTCATCCTGCTTCACTTGCCATGAGGTACCCGGAGGTACCTGCTACCTTCTCATGACGATGCCATAGGTGCCAGCTCCCGATTTATCCTAAGCTGGATTGTTCCACAATGAATTTGTTAGGATTAATTACACCGCGTCCCTGCTGAGATTTTTAACAAGATTATTATGCTTCCCGAGCCTCGCTGCTTCGTTTTCTCCTCCTCCCCTTTCCTTTCCGTTTCAAAGCACGTTGCATGCAGCAGGATTTGGTTTTGGGGCGGTTTTTTTTTTTTTTTCCTCTGTGATGCTGGTGAGGAGGAATGAGCAGCGGGGTGGGCAGCAGGTCCATCATGGGGGATGTCACCCCAAGCTGGGGGAACGAGTCCCTGGGGAATTGCCCTCCCCTGGGCGATGCTTCAGCTCCTGTACTGGGCTCAAGAGGTTGCTTTTCCACAGACAACTCTGCCTCTGGTTTCACCAGGAGGGTGGGAAAGTGGAACCCATTGGAGATGGTGGTGGGACCCAGTGCGTGAACATGGAGCTGGTGTTTGGTGGCTCTCTTTTGGCTGCAGAAGCAAATTCCCTGTGCGCTGGGCAGGAGGGGAGGATGCTGCTGATCCTGTCTCGTCTGATCCCTCAGATGGATGCTGATCCTCTCCTGGTGGCCCTGGCCCTGAGATGAGACTCTCCAGAGTGGCACTGGGTTGTTTTGGGTTGTCCTAGTGTCTGTGCTTGCTGTCCCATCCCTGTGCAGCCTCCCAAAGTTGGCAGATGCAAGGGGAGACATCGTCGTGCCTGGAGAGGAGGCAGCAAAGCCTGAGCTGGAGCTGGGGATTCAGGGAGGGGGAGATCAAAAACATCTCAGCAGCAGATTTTTCTCCAGCCCTGAGAGGCATTTAAACGTTCACACGCTGCGAGTGATTGACTGTGTTCGTGCAGTGAAGGAGAAATAGCTACCTTGATGTCCCTGGGGCTGTGGCGGCGAGAAGCCCACGTGCCATGGGGGGGTACCCACAGCCAGGGTGGGATGGACTGGAAGGAGCGTGACGGCATGGATGGGGCTTGTGGTTGGAGAAGGTCGTGATGGTCCTTTCCTCCAGCGTGAGAAGGGGCAGACAGATTGCTCTGGGAAAGCCCCAAGACCCGGTGGGCTCTGCAGCATGGATAATGAGGTGCTGGCCACATTTCAGGGTGATTTGCCGTCGTTGAGGGCAGTTCAGCATCCAGACAAACACAGCACCAGAGCGGGAGCTCTCAGCTAGTAGAAGCGTTATCCCAGGTCTGGGATGCTCGCGACCCGTCTCCTTGCCAGAAGTTTGCTGCTGAAACGCAGCCTTTGTACCTGAAACTTCATTTTCTTGCTCTGGATTATATATTTTCCCCCATTGTATCAGTTATCTAGCTATCCCTACCCCTATCTCTGCAAAGCTTGCCTTTCTTAACCTGAATAAAGTGATTTCTGCATCTGCCTGGTCCATGATGGACCCACATCGTCCTGGCTGCCCGCAGCATCCCGCCCAGCAAACCCCAGCTCAACTTTCTGGCTGTTTTAGACTTCTTTCTGCCGTCCTCATCGGATGTTTCTGGGTATTTAGCAGAGTATAAATTGCTTTCATTGAAATGAAGCCGGCTTTGGGCTTGCAGCAGAAATTCCCCGACCTCCTAGGCTGGGTTTTTTTTTTCCTCTGGAGGATTACCAAGGTTAGTCAATGAGCGTGAGCCGATTTGGGGTTGATGCTATTCTGGGCTGGGTTTAGATGCCGCGGCACGGGCAGACGTGTGGCTTCGCAGCGTCAGGCGGCTTTTGCAGGATAAATGAGAGCATATTGATAATCAGCCTTGTACTAGCTGGGAGCTAACCCTGCTAAACGGTTTAAAGGGGACGAGAGTTTTGCTTGCGAAAGGCCTCTTTGTGGGGTTTTTGGGGAGAGGGTGGTTTTCTCTGGGTCCGTCCCCCCCCGCTCCCAGTGCAGGTAACAGGAGCCACAAATTCATGTCTCTTTGCACCTGATACTGACCCTTCCCCATGGTGACAAAACACCTCGGTCCAGCAAACGCTTGTGCTTGACCTCTGCATCTTCAGGGCTGTGTCGGATGCTGCTGGGGACCAGTTTGCACCAGTTCGCTCCGCACAGCCCTTTGCGGAGCAATGCATCTGTTTACGAGTCATCCGCCTGTTGCCATAGGACCTGGGGATGAGCCACCCCTCCTTGTAGACGGACACTGTGATGGGGTTAAACCATCCTTCCCAACTCCTCCTCGTCCCTTATTTTATTCCACCCCCCCTTAATGAGGGGCAGGTGGGGGGAGCTTGGGGGGCATCAAATACAGGGGTTGGCTTGGTTCCTTCTCTGCAGGGGTGACACCATGTCTTTGGTCAGGCTCAACCCATCCCTGCGCACAGAATTGGATCCCTGGGATGGGATGGGATGAGATGAGACGAGATGAGAGTGGCTGAGGGTCCTCAGCACCCAGAGAGGGGGTGTGAGCCAAGGGACAGGATGGGTGCTCCATCCTTTTCCCTCTGGGCCAACTCAAGGTGTCCACGTGTCCCCTTTTTCCTCCCCCTCTCTTTTCCACAGGGAGAGAAACTGAGGCACGGCCAAGGCAAACGCCCTCCAGCCTTCCATTTCCATCCTCCAAGACCAGTGAGGTCAACTGGAAAGGCTGGGAGCTGCTGGGATTGTTTCAAAGGGGAACAGGGGGCATCTGGAAGAATTGGGCTTTACTTCTGCTGCCCGGGGGTGAACGGCTGGAGAAAAGGTCTCCTCCACGGGGCAAACGTGCAGCAGCTCCCAAGGAGTGTGGGGAGAAGGATTTGGGGTTGCTGGAAAAAAAAAGGCGCTTGTTCACCCCCAGCAAGTCCCCAAAACTGTTGTGGTTTGGGCTTTTTTAGCTCCTGTTTCCCAATGCCTTCTCCTCACAAGCATGGATCTAGAGCTGCCGCTTCCATTTCCTCACCAGCAACAAAGCAAATAAGCAGATTTATATGAAATTTCCACCCCTCCCCAACCCAAAAGCTAATTTCTCTTTTTTTCCCCCAGACAGTTCTCGTCGCTTTTTCAATTGCTTCTAATGGAGATGTCCATCACGGAGCGCGCTGGCGAGGACATTAACCCAGATATGATTCCAAGCAGGAAGGGATGCATTAATGACCATTTAAACCTGTGTACATAGCTGGTCGGGCCGAAGATGATGGGCTGATTTCTCTTGCTTTCTTGACAGGTGATTTTTTTTTTCCTTCTCTTTTAAAGTCAGCCATGTGCAGGGCTGAGGTTTTCAGGCTGCCCAGGCCAGCTTCAGCCTTGTTTTGGCTGGGGGAGAGGATGAGCATTACAGCGAGATACATCCAGACCCACAGCGAGACCTCTCACCCCTTTATCCAGGAGAGATTTCATCCTGCAGATCTTCTGCAGCAATTATTAAGGAAAGGAAAAGTAGTTCATTCCAGCTGGGAATGGCAAAAAGGAGCTGGGTTTGGGGTTTTGTGGGTAAAACCAGGGCTAATCCACACCGAGCATCCCTCCAGCCTTAACCGGAGCAGAAAACCTTTTAAGAGTAAGTGCTGAGGTCCTAATGTTGCATTATATAGCATAAAGCAGAGTAATACTCAACCAATTACGCTAATGCTGCTTATTTGCTCTTGTTACAGAGAGTAATTGCTCACCCAGAAGCTATTAAATTAGATAAGAGCAGAACAAACAAAACTATTCATTTTATTCACTATATATTTATACACCTACCACTCCAGAGCATAAGCAGCTACCGTTCTCTGGGTGTTAGCTGTTCCACTTGTGAGCCAGACAAAGACATTTGTCACGGCTGTGGGTGGTGTTTCTCCTTTTAAAGCGGCTGTAGGAAAGACATGGGATGTGTTGGGCTTTATTTATCCTCCCTGTCATCAGCTCAGGTCCCCGCTGGTGGTTTTGGGGCTTCTCCCAGGCAAGGGGGGGAAATAAGGCACAGGGGAACATGGCCACAACCCCACCGTTGACTATGTCTGGTGAATTAAATTAGGGTTTTGGGGGACCCCATTGCAAGCGTGTGCCATCCTGGCAAGGTTTGGGGACAGTCCTCTGCTGGTGGCAACTGCCACCGCTGTCCCAGCCCACCGAGGAGAGCCTGGGCAGCTGCAAGCAGGAGGACAGCGATGGGTTAAACCTGGGGCAAATATTAAACACCTGAGAGCAGCCAGGGGGAATAAAGAGTGAGGAGGAGGAAGACGACGACCATGAAGAAGATGACCATGAAGAAGACGAGGGTGGTGGGGGGAGGTTCATTGCTCCTGGTACAGGCAGGTGGCTGTAGCATCCCTGCCAGCTGATGTGAGGCTCCCTTGGGGTGAGCAGGGGCTGGGGGGGTTTGAGACTCCCCCCAGTTCCCAGCTGGGCTGTGGCTGGGACAGCTGGAGCTGGGAGACAGCTTTGCCCCGTCTCTACCCTGCTCAGGATAACGGTTCTGGCTCCTGCACTCTGTTTGCAGCAGCACAGGGCTGGGATGAAGCTGTGGTGAAGCAGCTGGTCCAGCTCGCAGTGAGCTCCTCGGGGTCCCACGGGAGGGGTCAGGCACGGGAGGCTGCAGTACCCTAATGAGGGTCTGCTTCTTAAACCGGCTCATTTAACCAGTGTTACTGCTAAGAAGGAGACGCTTGGGGTCCTCAAGCTGGTGACTTGCTTCTAAATGTGCTGCAGCACCCACGGAGGGGCTGGGGGTGCCTGGGGAGCATCAGCGTGGGGGTCTGCGCTCCCTGGGACTCAGCCAGCATCGCCCCCCGGAGCAACGCGGTGAAATTGAGCTGCTTTATTTAGGTTATAGACACATCCTATAAATAACCCACTCCAGAGAAGTCTGCTACAAAAAACACGCTTTAAAAAACATGTTATTATCCACTCTGCTTCCCTAATTAATTCCATCTCCTGCCGTCCGTGAGCGAAGCCCGCAGGGTACCGGGCATGGGTGTTGGGCTGGGGCCCCCGGGGGGGTGCTGGGACGCCTGGGGGGGGAGCTGAGACCCCCAGGGGGATGCTGAGACCCCCGGCCGATGCTGCAGGGATAGGTGAGACAGTGGTGGGTGGCTTTTAGGCTGCTGAGGCTGCTATCTGCCGATGCCGGGACAGCCGAGCCACCTCGGGTCAACCCTTCTGGGCAGGGAAACCCTTGATGCTTGCATTAAGATGTAATTTAAAAAATGAATTTGCCCACGGGAATAGCGGGTTTGTGTTATTTTAGGGTGTTATTTGGCTGTTGGGGGTAACGGGCAGAGCCAGGGAGGGCTGGCCTTCAGCTGGGTGCTGCTGGGGTTGGTGGGTCCCTGGGTGCTGCCGCGCTGGATGTGATTAAGAATTATGGTGCCTTGGTGGAGGGGAATGGGTGGTGGTGGGGAAATGTTTGGGTTTACCTCGTGGAAATCAACAGAGCTATGTTGTGAAGGTAGAAAACCTCCCCTAGGGCGCTGCTGGCTGGTTGTAATTGGGGTGCTTCTCCTGCACAGCTGGCGGCAGGCAGCCCTGCCAGACCCAGTGGTGCACCCACGGCTGCTTCAATGCCTCCAGGTGGGAAGATGCCAGAGAAAACCTCTTCCCTGGCTTCCCAAAGGAAGCTTTAACGCCTTTTTTTTTTTTTTTTTTTTTTTTTTTTTTCAAGCAGCAGCAGCTAATGGATGCTCCTGAGCCTCTGCCCACCTTGTGCGGAGCTGGATGAAGATCTCCTCTGCCCCTAAATCCAGCCCTGGACTCAGACACCCAGCCGTGACCATGGGAGCACGGGAAGGCTGGAAGGGAAGGAGTCCAGAGCTGCTGAGGGTGATGTCCACCCCATCTTCCCCATCTGGGGCAAACGTTGTTCCCTAGCAAGGACTGGCTTGCGCTGGGGACTGCGATGGTGGCCAGGCTCAGGAGGTCAGAGGATGATGCCCTTTGGGAAGGCTTGCGAAGGTGAAAACCTTCGTGGTCTGTACTCTCACCTCGAGGAACGTGATGGATTTTCCCAGCTTAGCTAAGAGCCAGGTTGGGTTGCAAAACATTAAAGCAATCCAAACGGGCTGGAAACCCGAGGCAGGAGTTTTGGGGAGATAAGGGAGGGAACATTCCTCGTGCAGAACCGCTGAGATTAGGGTGATGACAACTTTATTCAATTTACAAGAGTTAAGAGAAACCTCCAGTGAAACGCAGGCGCTCCTGCACGTGTGTTGCGAGCGGGCAGCCACGCAGATTAAAAGGTCTCCCGGTCACCTTTAACGTCCCCGATGGCTGGTCCTACACTGAAGGCTAATTTGAGCTACCGAGACAGGTCTCAGAAGCTCTATTTCTCCTCCGCTGGCTTTGGCTAAAACCCTGACACTCTGGATGGGATGCTCAGCGTGGGTTGGGCTGGGACCAGGAGCCAGGAATTTGGGTGAAGCTATGGGTCCTGCCAGCCTCATCTGCCTGTGGATGTCCCTCCGGGCAGGACGCTGAGGGACGGCATCTCCTGGGGACAGTGGGTTTCTCATCCTTTGGGAAAAGAACCCCCCTGGATTCGCATCCCAAGCTGCGCTTGACTATAAAAAACCCAGAGGCGATGTTATTGAAGAACTTTGCTGACACCTCTGATGAGGCCGGCACGCAAACAGGGATGCGACTCAGAAGCGAGTTAATTATAAACTCTGTTAAGAACACGGGGGGGAAAGAAAATCACCTGTAACTGCAAAACATGATAGAGGAATGTCAGCGTAGAAAGCAAGGAGAGCTGCAAGGGTTCAAAAATACTGGGAAACCATAAAGCAAATTAGGGGAGCACGTGTTTGGAGAAGGACCACCTTCCCTTGCAGACCCTCCCCAGCCATCTCTGGGTCAAGCGTGGGGTGGGGAAGGAGCTGGCCAAGCCCAGGCAAGGTGGTGGCAGGGCTGCAACCTCCCTGCTCCATCCCGTAGGTTTGTTCATGTAACTGCTCTTGAATTTTGCATTATTTGTGGTGTTGCCCAGGTTGGGGAGAAAGGAGGAGAGGAGCCACCTCACCCTAAGCTTGATTTTTAGTTTTATTACCCCAGATCATATTTTTTTCCCCTCTTTTCTTGCCTTCCTGCCTCAAGACCAGCTCTAGGAAGGAAAGACCTTGCACAGCCCTCGTTCAGCTTTGGAGCTCCTTCCCACGGGATGCCACCGCCAGACAAATTCACGGAGGAAAAAGACTTTGAGGGATAAGATGATCCAAAAAATCCCTCTGCCACTAACTGCTGGAGGATATATAGGATCACTTCATGCTCTCCCTCCTCCTACACCCGCCCTGGGAAATGAGGAATGTAAAGCTTGGGGGGACTTTTGTGGGCCAGCAGGGTTTGGCAGGTTCGGTGGCTGGGGCTGCAGCTGGGATGACAAATCCGCCTTTCCCTGGCTTGGAAATTACCCCACGCTTAAAATCAAGGAGCGGATGGTTGAACGGGGGATGCTGAAGGCATCAATTGTAGTGGCTGACCTCCGTGGCTGTCGGCAGTTGGCAGAGAAGAAGTTAAGGGCTTGTTTATACCCGGCCGGTGAATATTTCAATGGAGATGCAGGGATGAAAGTAATAAAGTGTCTTCCACTTAGGTTGGTCAATAAATGAAGTTTCAAACGCATTCCCCTGCTGAAAGCGCTTACCGGCTCCGGCTGGAGAGTTTGGATGAGTTATGTGGAGGAGGATGCTCACCAGGTTTCCTTGACTGCCAGCTCCTCCCTCTGCTGATGGATGCCAAAACGCCGGGTGGGATTTGCTCAGGTCCCAGTGTGAGTGTACGCTGTGCCAGGCAGGGGAAAGTCCCCCGTGCCTCAGTTTCCCTTCCCAGCAGCCCAGGGCAGGAGGGAGGGAAATTGAGGGCCACCCACCCAGGCACAGGCGTGAAGGGATGGAGCAGGAGACCTCCCGGCTTCCCTGCGGTCCATCCCGAAGGATGGCTGAGACCTGGCACACTCATAGCATGCAAGGTCTCTCGGCTGCCTCCCCGTGCAGCTTTCCCAGCGATCAGAGGGACGTGGAGAACAGTCAGTTTGATTATGTCCTTTTGATTATTTTTTATATTGTTTCCCCCCCTTTTTTTTTTTTATTTTTTTTTGTCTGGGGAGAGCAGAGCCGTCGGATCACAGGGAAAGGAGGTGATTCCTCTGCAGCGGCGGCGCAAGCAGGTTTCCTTGTCCGGTGAGGCTGTAGCATCTCTAAGTTTGGCTGTTTTGGGGGGTAAATTAATAGCAAGAGACTGGCTCCAGCAGGAAGATGTGGCTGTCCTTGTCCTCTGTCACCGGCTTAGCTGGGAGGCCTTGCTCCCATCCACTCGTCCCTGTAGCACAGGGGTTGAAGAGATGAGGGATGCTGACTTTGATCCTGGGGCTCGGTGGTCCTTGGTATGGTGGGAACTGGACAAAAAGGGGGGATTTCTGCCATAAACTGTTAAAAATTGCTTGTGGGAAAAGTCTGCCGTTCCCCAAAACAACCTGTTTTGGGGCGAGAAAGCAGAGATTCAAGTTCAGTTAAATTCTCCTTTTTCTCCCCCATGCTTTCCCTCACCTGGCTGTCTTGAAAAATCAAGTCAGTCCTGGAAAATCCGTATTAAAAAGGAGGCAGGAAAATCCTGGGAGTGAGCTTTTGGGTGAGTTTGACACGGAGGGAGCCAGAGGAGCCTACGTGCCACCATACCCGCAGTGACCACGTGTCCCTGTTAATTCAATGAGGTGACACCCAATTAGTCACGCGACTGGTTATCCCAAATTGCCTAAAAATAATAATAGAAAACCAGTCTTTAGGTAATTAAGTTGCAAAGGAATTTAATCATTTGGGAATGAAACAAATTCACTGTATTGGTAATTATTTCTGCAAAGGGAAAGCAGAACGGACAGGTTGAGGGGTTAACCAAGTTTGAAATTCGGGGTTTGAGCCCAGCGGAGAGGGATGGAGGCACTGAAGCTGTGCTGGGGGCTTGCCCCAGGCCAGCGCTGCCTCAGTTTCCCCAGCACCGTGGCTTCGCCTCCTCCTCTTTTGGGGACCCACTCCGCAATGCCCCCAGCTCTGGTGCTGGCTACGGGCACCCACATCCACCCCCATGGGATCCTTATAAAAAGAAGGGGGGGAGAAAATGGTTGAGGGGGTCCAGCCCCTCTGCCCCCTTCTCCCACCCCACCTCGGGAAGGGGTTTCTGTGAGGCTGGGGTGGGAGAAGCCACTGCAGGGGTGGCTGTCCCCGCCGCTGTCACCCCAGGTGCGGTGACATCGCAAGCGTGGGCTGCTGGCACCATCTAGTGGGAGTGGGACCCCCCCAATACAGCGGGACACGGCCCCTCGTGTCACATCTTGGTGGCCCAGGGTCCCGCTTTGGGACAGATGCCCTCTGGCCACCCCATTCTCGCATCCTCTCTGGGAACGCTGAACCCACGTGGGGACCCCGGGGATGCGGGATGGGATCCTGCGTGTCCTTAAACCCTCTCCGTTAAGGGTTATGGGGCAGGTAGCCTGTCCCCTCGGCCACCGCGACCCGGGGGCATCTCATGGCCTGGGGAGCGGGACAGGGTGCGGAGCCACGCAGGACCCCCACCCTTGAACAAAACCTATAGGGACACCACCCCCCCACCCCCCCATCATCCCTCCATCCCCCTCCTGCCCCACCGCGGGGTGG
>WAAD01027437.1:0-11647 GCA_013389945.1 Fregata magnificens | reverse complement strand
CAGCCGGCGCTGGGCCGGGGGGGCAGCCGCAGGGCTGGGAGCGGGGCCCCGCAGCACCAGCTGCTATGGAAGCGCCGGTGGGGGTGATGAGCACCCGGTTTTCGGCGCTTCGCACCCGGGCAGGGCGGCTGCAGCAGCACGTGGGCGGCGGTGGGGGTGCAGCCACGTCGCTGGGTTTCTCCCACGGGGTATCCCCACCGCTTTGCGTGCTGCCGGCTGCCTGTGTGTGTGACCAGAGCGCGTCCTGCGCACCTCTTCCTTTGGCGTGGGATGCACGGCTCGAGCTAACTGGGTTCCCACTGAATTTTTTCCTTTCAGGGTAACCACGTCTTTTTTGCATCGCTACGAAGACTGCCAGCTCTTGCCCCTTCTTTGGTCGAGTTTTGTCCCTTTGTTTAAATTGTCCATTGCACTGTTTGCTACTGAGCTGCAAAATGCCCGTGTTGTATCCGGGCACGCTCATAAGAAATCTCAGATGTTAAGTAAAATCTAAACAAAGCATTGAGATGCTCTCCATTAAAACAGTCCTCTAAAAATCCTCTAAATTTTTAGAGAATTTTTGCAATCCTCTAAAACCTGACTGCTGATAGACCCTAAGAAGTCCTCTGCCTCTGTCTATTAAAGTATTACAGCCATGGCCTCCCTGGAATGTCATCTTTGGACACTGTATAATCAGAGCTGTAAATAAACAGCAAGTTTACCAGGTATCTAGGTTACTTTTAAAAGCTTAACTTTCGTGCGATACAGAACAATGCAAATATTGTGAACTGCCTGTGGCAATGCAGCAGGACTACCCAGCAATTTAAATGACGAATGGTAACCCAGGCATGGTAACCCAGGCGACAATTTGCGTACAGAGCAGACGTTCTAGAAATATTTTTACAAAAATAACACATACTTTACAAACTTCAATAGCCCATAGGACGTGAAAATCAATAGCTCCTTCAAATATCGCTCCCCCTCTTTTTGTTGTAATACTGCACTTTATTTACCTTGCTTCAAACCCAGACCGAGGAAAACGAAAGCAGAAAGAAAAGGAGATACACAGAGTCATAAGACAGCAATTATAAAAATAAAATGGAGTGACTCTTTTAATTCAGAAATAAATTAATTTCCCTATTTTCAGTCTCAAACTCAAGGAATGAAAAGCCTTTTGCATTTAATCACCTTCTGCATGAAAAAAAGAAGGTTCAGAGATTAGGTTTCATCAGTGGTTTTAAAACAAAGGTTATTCTGGTATAGGATCCCACGCAGAAGAGCTCTCACGTTTCACCCCACAGCTGCTTCCACATCATTCCTTTACATTGCATCTGACCTCAGCTGCACAGGTCAAAAGTACAGCCCATGAGATTACATTGGTGTAAATCTAGGGTGAGGGGAAAATTGGGACAGCACCACCATGCTCTCTAGTGTATTAAATACACAAAGAAAGAGAATAGCACTAGCAAAAAAAAAAATCTTTTAAAGCGTCTGAATTTACAATGGCAACAGCAGGATTACCTCCAAGCACGCCCTGAAGTTTACAGCAGATTGAGGCAAAAAGCAGCTACTTACTGGCATAGCACACATCAGAGAGGAAGGGACGTTTTGACACCAGGCCAGAGTCTTAACTCTGATGGGAAGTGCAAAAGGAGCTTTAATTCCCACATAGCACATGGGAATTCATTCTTAAACATCTCATCAAAAAAAGCCCTACATCCCAAAAATCGGAATGTAATCACTATTCTGCACCAGCAAAATATCCACATAGTCCCATGTTCTGTCCCTGGTAATGGACAGGCAATGCTCCTTCCCAGGGTTTGCTCCCCAGGCTGCCACATGTGCTGGGCTGAACCCATTGCGAAGGGATTTGAAGCCCTTTTCCTGGAATTTGAGGGCTGGATTCGGATCCCCCACTGATCATCAGTCAGTGTGTTCATCTTTTCTGGAAAGGACAAAACAAAGCTATCGCACATGCAAGTTAACTTACCTCAGAAAAGTACATTTGCATCTGAAAAGGTCAGCTAAAATGCACAGACACCGTGCCCCAACAGATCACAGAGCACCAAGGGCTTTGCTCATCTTCCCTTTCCCCAGAAAGACCTCTGTGCAGTCTTCTCCCTTTCTCTTTTAAAATCTTGAGTGTCTGTGAGGAGTACTCACAAAAGCCAACTTCAGCCCGGCTACCTAATCTCTGTAGGTTCCCCCTGCAGACAGTGGAGGGAAATAGGGTCCTTCTGAAGGTAATGGGGGTAACCAGATAAACTCCTTGTTCAGAAGCAGCCTCAAGAGACTGCCCAGTGCTCAGGGCACCTCGGGAAATCAGCTTGGCCAGGCTGAAGTTGGCTTTTCGGAGTGTCCTCCTTTCCCACCTCGTCTTTACGCTCCACCTGTAGTCATCTATGCCTCTCACTTATGTATTTATATATTAACTTTTCTGTTATTTTCATGTGCCCCCTGCCTCCAGCATTTTTACTCTGTAGTGTTTTTGTGAATCACCTCCTCCCCATGAGGAAATAAGATGGTTCAGTGTTGCATCATTCGGGGTTGTTCTTATCACTAATGAAGACTTTTTAAAAAATAATTTCTGCAACAAATTGGAGTTCCTGGGACAGTGTATTAACAGCATCTGTCTTCCCACAATACTTCTAAATAGGAAGTCTTGTTCCATGCTGCCAATGACTTTCCGTCCATTAAAAAAGAAAAAGCTTATAAAATCCTGTCATTTAATTTTGTTCCATTTTAGATGTATGTCAATGACAGTCATGCACATGTAGAAGATTAAAACCTTTTAAAAGCCAAGTTCTACTTTGTCTGTGGTGGGTGAAGAACATGTGGCATCTCACTGCCCCCATTTTAGCCTGATATTTTGCGTTCTTTCTAAAAATATAACCCCTTTTTTTGCCTTTAAACCTATCTGCAGGAGGGAAACTCACAGACCAGCTCTGCTCTTCCCGTGAACAGAGATTGCTTTGTTTAAAAAACTTACATGCCACAAATTTGAGTAATTCTTCGGGCTGCATTCTCAGCTGTGCCTGGGCTTGGTGGGAACAGCTGATGGAGGGGAGCCACAAAGGAGCTGTTTGCAGCTTTCCTATCAGTTTTCTTTAAGGGATGCTCTTAGCTAAAACAAGTTGTATCTCATATTTTCTGTTGTGACAGTCCTCCTCGTCAGGATTGCCTTGGCTCTGGGAAATGAGTAGCCTGGATAAGGCATTATCCTAGGCAATATCTGGGGCACAGTTGGCAAAGATCACTGGATATGGCTTTATGCCACATTTCAGCTTTTCTGAGCCTGGGGCTTTGTAAACCTCGGTGCCTTGGGGAGTCCCAAGGGTGCTTGGATGGGCGGGGGTGCAGGCGACTCCGCGTTGTGGGTGCTTTGGTGTAGGTTGGGCAGGTGTAACGAATTAAGTGTTAAAAGCCATTCCTGAGTGTTGAGCAAACTTGCATGACTACATCTGAATTTCTACTCCCTATTTCCTCATTTTGAAGAAAATAAAGGGAGGGTTTGCCCTGACATAGACCTGCAAAGGCACAGATGCATGCAGAGCTTCCATTCCAGAGTGGTAAATCACTGGCAGGACTCTGCAGCTGTGCTTCCCCTTTGACCTCACACCACAGCTGGATCCAGGCCTGGAGATTGCTTTTAGTAAATGCACTTCCAATGGTGACACAGGTAAAGATTCTGAAATAGTAGCTGGAAAGATTTTGAAGCAGCAGCTGGAAAGAGAATCCCGCAGTTACCATTTGTCAAGGTTTCCTGATCCTCTTTTTCTATCCAGAAAAGCTACCTGGGTAGAATTTGAAGATTTTTCTTGCTTTGCACTTGCCTGGACATAACCAGAACAGTTGCCCTTAGGTGTAGAAATCTGGAAATTTCTGTAGTATATGCATAATTAGTCTGACACTTCCCAGAGCCTCACAGGTGGCCATGCATGCTCAGAAGGTAGGAGTTGTCCCAAAAGTGTTGGATTTACCCCAAGTATACAGAGACTGACCATGCATGCTGGGTCTGATACTGCCTATTTGTATTGTTCAATTAAATAACTCAGTTTAGGGCTTAGTACATTAAACAGCATGAGACCATATTAAAGTAGCTGAAAACAGTGTGCAAGAAATGTAGAAGGCTTAAGACTAAGCTGGAAGTAAGATTACTGGAAACTATCAAAGAAAAAATTGGAAATGAGGAATGTACTGTGATGTCCTTTGGTGAAAGGTCAGCAAATCAGTCTGCCTATAAACATCCAGCAGGTATCTCTGCTTTACACAGGTTGAGATAATTTCCTACTAAAAGTCATGTATGTTAGCTTTATGCAAATTAAGACAATTCTATTAAAAAAAGAAGAAGATAAAACAAGGGGTCTACTCTAAGATGATGCTTTTAGCACTGGATTCCCATTGACATTTTCATCTGCTGGTACTTTCAGGTGTCCTTTGGGACTTAGTTTCCAAACCTGGTTCAGATTTCATCCTTTACAGTCTGGCACCTTCAAAGTGAACTCCAAGGTAATATTTAGAGCTGTGGAATATAACCATTTGTTTTCATTCTCATTTACTAAGTATACGGTCAGAGATTGTGTAATGCTGCCCTGTATGAATTCTTTATCTTTTATCTTTGTTGCAGTGGTCTTGCTTTACTGACTGTACTGTGTGTTTCAATTTTTTAAGCACAGTTTTCTATTCATTGTTGTGAGAACTTGATTTCTTTGGGGAGGTTTTGTGTGAGTCTTCCCCAGTAAAGGGAAAGCAGCTCTGTACCAGCTTTCCTCAGCTGAAACCTCCGGCTCTGACTACTGCACTGTCCCATGTCTCAGTCCTAGAACACGCTGTGCCCAGTTCCTCCCTGAAGGTGGTTGAACAGATGCATTTTATTTCTTAAGTAAAGCCACGTGGGAGGTCCCACGTAGCCAGTTTATGACTCAGATGGCAAACAGCAGTTCCTTCAGCAGTAGCAACACAGACCATTGCAATTTTGTGTCCATCCCCTAATTACTGAATGTTTTTGTTCTACAGGGGCCTTCCAGAGCTAATGAGCAAACTGAAATTTTAAGGTTTGGTCAAGTGATAATCTAGATAGTAAAAGGCTGTAGAGAGGGGCCATGGGGGCATCCCACCACTTACCAGGAAGGTTCATCTGCCATTTGGGGCATATAGTGCCAAAACATGAACGCAGAAGAATGCAAGACTAAATTAGCAAGTACATAATGAAGAGTGACATAGTACGTAAGTACTTAACAGAGTACAAGTGCATAATAAAGAGAGACAGAGGCATTAACTGTTGAGAACACACCCTGGACCAGAGTGCTTACTTTAGTCATAGAGACGCAGCTGGGAATTACATGTTTTAAACTTGAGGTTGGAAAACAAAGTATTGCTATGAGAGGTGTGAAAATTGAGGGAACAAAGCACATCACATTAATAGCAAACCCATCTCCTTTTCTTAGCTAGAAGTGGGAGAAGAGGAAGTGAGTAACCAATAAATCTACTCACCCAAGGCAGCATGGGTATCAGAAACAAGAAGGCAGGAGCTAGGGAAGTTCCCCACCTTTTTTTAGCTCTCTTGAAAGTAAGCAGAATTACTTGTTCATGGGCACAGACAGACTTCTTTGTTGTGTGGTGAACATCTTCCTTTTATTCTCCAAAAGGCTGTGAATCCAAATTATTTCAGGCTGGAGACTTCTTCTCATTAATAGTACCCGAAGGGTGAGCCAAAGCCCATCCACATCAGGAGAAAGCCTATGCCATGGCTGGATGTGAGGCAGAGTTAAATCAGGGCTCATCTCTCACCCTCAGTCCTTTTCAACCTGCAGTCCAAAGAGAGGTGCTAAGGATCATGAGCTCTTAGAAAACATGAATGATAAATAGCTATATGGTCCTTCTGATATCAAAAAGCTTGAACTGACTCTTCTGTCTTGGAATGAACCCCAGGAAAGAAAAGAGCAACATTCAGCTCCCAATTTGGATGCCAGTCCCTGAGCTGGGTGGTGGAAAAAGCTGCCAAGGGGTCCTTGCTGGAGTTACTGGGCGGCCCCAATTCTTTCTGCCCAAGTAACTTCTCCAAACATAATGCGGATGGAAAGTCCTTGGGGAAGANACACAATGCAGATGGGAAGTCCTTGAGGAAGATTTCCAGCTATCCATCACCAGCTGGTGATCTAGTCCATCTAGTTAAATAGCTGTTCCTTGCAGGACTCTTCCTACTGGGCATGAGGACTCCTGCTCTGGGAGAAGAGAAGCTAGTGAGAACCATCCAGCTTCCAAGTCACAGGGTACAGGACAGGCAGGTTCCAGCATATCCGTAGGGAGAAATACACAGTATTAGCCCTAGCTAGTAGCCTCTTCTCTTTGTGAAGTACACATAGAGTCTTGAAGCTTTTGCTAGCAGTGTCCTGTCTCTTCTGTTCTTTCCTTTAGCAGTGAAAATTGTACCTAGTGCACAACTGCAGTAAAACACGTGCTTGTTTTACTTTGCCTACCAGGCCCTTGACAGACTCTTGGCTTTGATTTCCTAATGAAAAATGCATGTGTGAGTCACTAATCACAAATGTCGGTTATTGACAGAAGCCATCCAGCTAAACGCTCATGCTGTCGTCC
The DNA here is from genome assembly GCA_013389945.1 of Fregata magnificens. Lineage (NCBI taxonomy): Eukaryota > Metazoa > Chordata > Aves > Suliformes > Fregatidae > Fregata > Fregata magnificens. The sequence continues at coordinate 5,071 of WAAD01027437.1, read as the reverse complement.
CCAGCTCCCATACAGCTGCTGTAACTAAAAATTCCGGCCCAGATAATTTAAGAAACAGGCACAAACCTACCCCTTAAGGAAAGCTACATGCTCTTCAGCAGAAACTAATGGTAAAACACAAACGTGGTCTAGAGGCTGGCTCTAGCTTCCCGTTTTTGTCCCTGACTCCAAAAAGGCCTTTGTCTAAGCAAGGTGAACTTTTATTTGGCTAAGGTGAACCACTCTTTGAAGCAGCAAACTTTGTAGAAGCAGCAAATCTTGTAAAAGAAATCTCATAAAACCATATATTCTTCCCTGTTAGCAACTGTCTTTGATTTGCTACAACATTTTTCTCCAGAATTGCTGTGGTTTTCAGCTCTGGGCCTTTGGAAAGTTTCTTGACCAAAGTTTCTGGAATTGAAACATATTCATGCTGATGTCTGTACAGGAGTTTGGCACGCCTGAATGTTGGGTAGGTATTTGGAAACGTTTGTCTCAGGGACTCCAGAACTCACCTGCGCTTCCAGCACTCCACAAGTTTTTTGCAAGGAAATAAGTTATTTTTAATCTTCTGTTCTTTCCTGATGTGTGGGTGATGTTTCTGGAGGGACTGTTCCTCAGGGAGAATATATGAACCAGCAGAGGGTCAGTGGAAGTTTCTTGTGTGGACTTTGTTCTAAGCCCTTGGCTTTCAGGTCTGTTTTCTCTCACTCTGCTTCACTGCTCCTTGGGAAACACTTCAGCCCTGGCTATCCCTGTAATAGGAGCTCTGACTTGGTCACACAGCTTGTAAATTGGCACATCTTATGCCTTTGGATATGCTGGAGAACATGCTGGGGACATTAGTTAAAGCATCCAGAATCCTGGTTTATGATTTACCACTGCCATATGAGGAATGCTTGTCCTGAATCTATTGCCCTGAAATCACCCCTGGCAGCAGCTGCAAGAAGCTTCTTAAGAAATGGATGCAACAAAGCAAAAACGCATACTATCTCCTTGCACAAGAACGGCATCTGAAATGTCCCTCTTCTCCTGTTCTCAATGATTTGCCAGATATACTCTTCTGACACACATTTTCTCAAGTCTTCCTTTACAAACTCTTTCTCAGGTCACCTTCCTAAGCGGGACTCCTTACCTGGGAGAACTTCTATAGCTCATTTCTTCTTTGCAGCCCCCCAGTGACTGGACAAATTGAATCTGTCTTCTCCCTTCTCCTATGCCTACTCTGAAATGTTTCATTTCTTTACCCCCCAAAGTATTTACTTCTAATTTATTCATGAGACAGTCCCAATTGTGTTTCTAACCACTGCTCTCTTCTTATGCACTAGCAGAGATTTTATATTGGATTTTGCTGCCATGGCAACTTTGCTGCATCTTTTTATTTATTTATTTTAAAACACATTCTTTGGCAACAGAGAGGAACGCTGAAGTAGCTGAAACATCACAGTTTTTGCTTTGTGCTTGTCACAGCAAGGCAAAAATTAACTCTGCTTTTCCCAATGGAAGCTGCTGCTGACTACACAGCGCTCTCTGCTGTTGCAAGCACACAGAGACGTTTCAAATATTAGTCTAGCTGAGCCTGTTGATTTGCAGCATAACCGTGCATTTTTTTTTTTTTTTTTTTGGCAGCATTCATTTTGATTTCCAACTGTTTGGAGAACTGTGCTCACACACTTCCCAACACTCTCCTCTTCATTCACCTGTAAGGGAGCAAGGTTTGGATGCTAGATGTACAGTTTTGTCTGTGAAATAGGATAGATGCATGAAAGGTCAGTCCCTTCTCTTTATCTTTCCCTTCACCTTTCCTCCCAGCTTATGTGCAGTGACATTTCACGTAACTTGCATTAACACCTCAGCTCAGCTGGCCTAAACCATTTCAGTCTCAACCTCCTCAATCACCTGGCACTTCTTTTTTTCTTCTATGATTTTGTGAAGCACTGCAGTTGCTGCATGGGTGGCAAATCACATACTGCACTGGGTTTCCCAGCTGCATGAGATAGAGCCTTTCTCTTCATTTTCCCCCCACTCTTTTTGTAGTTTGTAGTTGACTGTTTTACTACTTGATGTAACTTTTCTTTCATTTTATTTTAGCTTTGATTTGTAGCTCTCTAATGGCCTTCCTCATTTTATTTCTTCAGTTGGACCCTTTTAATCAGTTCTGTTCTTCTGATACCATTTTTCTTGTTTTTCTTCCCCTTTCTTCTCTCTTTTCAAAATTGACTCGAAGACTACTTCTTTCCACTAGAAAAATGCAGCTATCGAGGTGATTGACCATCAAAGGGAAAAAGACTGTGAAGAGCAGACATTTTCTTGCTAAAATATGTGTGGCCTTGGTTCTGTAAAAGACCACCAAAATTATAACAAACTTGAAACAGGATACATTATCAGAAACAATACATTTGGGAATGAAAATGTGTTGGGTGACATTCTTGATACTTATGGCCATAGAAGCTGATTGCTCCATATGACAAAAAGGGGAAAGTCATGTACACATTNAGAGGGCAAACGGCATCCTGGGGTGCATCAAACACGGCATAACCAGCCCGTCAAAAGAGGTGATTATCCCACTGCATTCGGCGCTGGTGTGGCCTCACCTTGAGCACTGTGTGCAGTTGTGGGCCCACAATTTAGGAAGGATGCGAAGGTCCTTGAATCCTTCTAGAGGAGGGCAACAAAGGTGGTGAAAGGGCTGGAAGGAATGTCCTATGAGGAGCGGCTGAGGACTTGGGGCTTGTCTAGTTTGGAGAAAAGGAAGCTGAGGGGCAACCTCATTGCTCTCTACAGCTTCCAGAGGAGGAGACATGGAGAGGGAGGTGCTGATCCCCTCCCTGGTATCCAGTGACAGGACATGTGGCAGTGGTTCAAAGCTGCACCAGGGAAGGTTTAGGCTGGACGTTAAGAAGCATTTCTTTACCGAGGGGGTGGTCAAACACTAGAACAGGCTTCCTAGAGCAGTGGTCAATGCCCCAAGCCTGTCAGTATTTAAGAGGCATTTGGACAATGTCCTTAACAACATGCTTTAGCTTTTGGTCAGCCCTGAAGTGGTTGGGCAGTTGGACTAGACTGATCCTTGTAGGTCCTTTCCAACTGAAATAGTCTATTCTATTCTGTTCTATTCTATTCAGTCTCTACTTAGAAAACACACTAAAAAAATAGTGAAGTTACTGGGAGAAATTGGGATTGCATTTAATTATCACAGGCACTTTACTGCAATAAGCACACTCCATTGCTGATACCACAATGCTTCCTTCATGATTATCCCACCTTCTTGAAGTTGCAGTTTCACATGACTATATTGGCAACACTCTGGATCACAATGGCTACAACTCTTAAAAGTTGTAAGTACCTGCACTTTTCTCTCACGCATGTAAATACATGGTAGTTACCTAAATAATGCCATTCTAGACGTCCTAAGGTATACTGAGGTATCTATATGGGGCTGGCAGCTGCAGGCCTGGAGCTCTGAGACACCTGTCCCCTTTTGCAGCAGCACATACCCTAGCAGCATGTAAAATGACAGTAAACCCCTGTATTCAGGCACCTTCATCTCCCCCGTATTGTTCTGACTTGCATTGTTAGCAATGCAGCTCAGCTTACTGTCTCAGTATAAAACATTAACTTGTATAACCAGCATGTTACTGGCAAATTTAAATGCATGCCAGACATTAAGTCTGCGATAAGGCTGTCTTACATATCCTGGACAGAACTTCCTAATCATATATGCATACAATTAACACAAACACCATGCAGCATGCAGAAAAGGAAACAAGCTTACGTAAGGAGCACGGCTTGCGGTTCTCATGTACAAACAAGAGGCTTTTTGTCTCCCTTTTAATGTTAAAGTAACCTTTTACTGTAGAAAAAGTGATTTATTTTCTCTTGGTCAGCTATTCCGTTCTGCAATCTTAGATTTTTAAATCTAGAAAACTTCAAAAATCCACAGAGGTTTCTTGATGCCATTCTATGTTTCTTTGGATTTAGGATATCAACGTGAAATAGGATTGATGTAGAATATATGGGAAAGTATTTAAGCTAGGCTGAGCCTCTAAAAGCTGATGGGCTTTAAATTATGCTGCAATAAATGAATCACTGGCTTCAGAACAAATATTAATGGCCATGGCTTTGCAAAATAGTTTAAGAAAACACACACATTAAAGAAGATGACCCTTAATGATGACCCTTACTAACGCAGATATGTTAAAGGCTATGTTAAATAGGAAAGTGTGCACTGTGCAGGATAAAAATCCCCACCAATAGCTGCCAATCATGTGCCCATGAAAAACAATGTCCTTTCCCCTGTTCAGAACTTTACACTTGCAAAGTATTATTAGGGCAGCATTTCTTAACATGTGAACTGTAAAACAACAGAAAGCAGTTCAATAAACAACAGCAAAATTCTCTCAGTACTAGGCATATATATGCACATTTTCATAATCCAAATGAGAAAGTGGAACAAAATGGGAGAATACAAATTAACAGATATTTACAGAATGAAGCCTGATTTTTATCTGGATGTCAGTCAAAACCATTGTGATAAGTCTGTAGGTGACACTCTTTGGATTTTTTTCCTCCCCAAAAGACTAGATGTCTGTTTCATTTTAAAAAGGCTGAGAAATACCACACTGAAGAAAAAAAAAACCTCTTGAGAAGATTTATAAAAGAATCTCTCAGGAGAAATTTAATTTGCTAGCCTTTTTGGCTAGAAAGCTCTTTCGCTTACAGCTTTCAGAGAAAAAACCCAACAAACAGAAGGAAAACATGTTTTTGTTGAATGTGTCACTGTACTCTGTAAACCTACAATGTAAGTGGAAAGAAACAGATTGCAAATTGTGCCTACTACTTTCTTTTTTTCCCCTCTATTACTAATGCTATGCTATTAAAATCCATTTGGGTAGTCCAAACAAGTCTTAATTGTTTATGGAAGAAATGAAGTTGGCATTGTGTGAATACTTAACAGACTAATAATCAGCAGATATTCAACCAGCAACAAGAATGTTAGATATGCATACAAATTGTTGTAGGAATATTTAAAGTTGATTCCAGCTCTCAGAAGTTTGCTAGGTACAACAATTTAAAGTACTATTAAATCACT
>WAAD01027432.1:0-31194 GCA_013389945.1 Fregata magnificens | reverse complement strand
TTCAAGAAAAAAAAAAGCCTGAAAAAATAGTTTGTTACTGTGACTGTCACTTCCTAATTGTTGCATAGGGCCACCTCACTGCCTGATTTGTTGCATTCAAAATAATGCTCATGGCATTCAAAAATGAGAGTACAAGAGAGAAAGTGACTTATTATTTCCACTGTGGCTTAATTAAGAGGAAAGGTTTTTGATTTCTACAGTTTGCTTTTAATAACCCCCTTGTTGGTACAGTACTGAAAATAAGTTACATGTAATTTTCCCCTGTATCAGTCATAAATAAGCTAACGAAACAAATGTGGTGAGAGGGAGGTAGGGAATCATAACAGCATATAAAAATGAGGATGCATTCCTTTTTGAGGCAGACTTCCTTATCTTATAAAATTAATTCAAGCAGGTTCCAGATCCTGCAGAATCCGATCTACAGGCCCTTAATGTGGGCCCAATATTAATAACTTTATACTAAGTTGTGCCTTATGTTATATGAACTTCTTTTAAGTGAATGAAATTCCTTTCATGTGAACATACAATTTGCCAAAAGCAGGAGTTTCAATATCTGGTTTTAAAATCTGGCATTTTATCCTTTTACCCTAAGGCCTTATGGGTTAGAACAAACTAGCATCTGGTCCTTGCAAGTCAATCTATGAAGCAGATTATAAAATTTTGAATATAACAGTTCTGCAAAAGAGTTCTTCATCTTTCTTTTTGTTTTTCAAAGATAAAGTGTTCATGATCATCTTTTAGTGTCTGAATATCAGAAGAAGACAAATCCTCTTGGATGAGTTAGTTGGCAACAAACTTCTTCACGACATCGTTTCTCTTTTGTCCTCCATTTTTTTAATTTAATCTGGCTTAAGTTCAAGTATCTTCTCCATTTAGCTACCTTGAGTATCCTGTCTTTGCAGGTTAGGAAAGTGGTTTGTGTTCTTCTGCCAAACAGAATGAACAATCAGAATGAGTAGGAATGTTGCCATCCTTCTAATGCTTATATTCCAAAAGAGTAGGAAGACTTCCAAGGATATTAATTGCTCCTAACTGAATTGTGAATGAAATTCATAATGAGTTAAGCCCTTCAGTTTTCAGAAAACCTTTATTAATCCTACTGTAAATTTAATTGAAAAGCATAGTGTAGTAGGATTTACTGGAGTTCCATATGACTGTCTTTTTGCTAAAGATTCTTCTTTTGCAACAAGAATCTCATTTAAACAGATAATTTTAAAGTGCCTATGTGATTAAGCGGTGCCTACTGTGTCAGTATAGTCCAACAGCTATGGCAGAGAGGTGCAGAAGACCTAGATGTTTTTCTTAGCTTAGGCTTGGGCCCACAGGGTGTCTTTTGGCTATTTACTTTTCCTCTCTGAGTCAGCTTTCTCACCTGCTGGAATTTATGAAGTGTCTTTTTGTGAAATTGTTACTAATCTACAAGGGAAAGGTGTTATGTAAATGACAATTATCTAGTGACAATATTATTCAGTGGTTTAACATTACAGAACCACACTTCAGACTTCATATTTGTAGTCCAGCTCCTATCAAACTACCATTCATTTTCCAATCGCACGTACGAGATAGGTGATCTGGAGGTATTTCTCATAAACCACAAACATGTCTGATGAAACATGCTGCAGTATTTCTCACATTAGCTGTGCTTTGAAATGGCATTTCCCAAAGGAGACCACACAAAATCATAGCGAGAGAAATAGGAGAAAGGGGAATAATACCCTGATGAATCAGAATCCATATGGATTCTCCTTCGTGGTGGAAAATCTTCAGAATTTCTCCATGTTTTCTGGGCTCCTAATTGAAGGAAAACTTAGTTGCTTTAATGGTGTCTTTATTTCCTTAGTTAAAACTTGGTATCTGTAATTATGTTTGTATATAAATACACACACACACACACACAAACACATGTATCTTGATGACATATTGATGCTGAGCAATTTAATTTAATTTTTGTAGGCATTTCCTTAATATCAGAATTATCTTTCAGATAGTAAGTACAAAAAATGTTGAGTTTTTTATTCAGACAGTAGAGTCCAAACTCCTAAGGTGGAATTCAATCAGCAGGTCGTGGTTCTTAAAGCTCTGAGCAGTGCTACCTCTCTGTTTATTCAGTGAGTCACACAAATCTTTTCTGTTTCTTGTTTTTTTGGGGGACAGGAGAGGCTGGGATATTNTTTGCGGGGGGGGGTGCCTTCTTGTATCTGCTGGCATCTTTCAGTGATCAAAGTGCCCTTAGCTCTATGATTCTGTTAGAGGAAATGCGGAGGGTCTTTGTACTACTTACTTGTTGAACACTGAACACTACTTACAGCACTGCCAAGCAAAAGACACACCCTTTAAATTTTACATTGGAGGCTTAGCACAGGCATGCAGAAGTCTGCTCATCAGTTCTGTCTGGAATGGTATGTGAGAGGAGGTTGCATTTGTTTGGTTGCCTTTTAAACAGGCTAATAAGCTATTATTAGCTTTGCTTGTGAGAGGTCATAACAGGGAAAAAAGAAGGTGGACTATTAAATGCTTTGGCACCAATTTCAATGCAGTGAGAATTCCAGGTGGTTAGATCATAATATTGCTGGAAGGGAATTCAAGAGGTTATCCAGTCAATGTCCATCCACCTACTGCAGGGTAGGGTCAATTATATTTATGTAGAGCCTGAGAGACATCTGTGCAGCCCCATCTAAAACACCTCCAGCATTGGAAATGCCATAGCTTTCCCAGACGGTGTGACCCAGGCTTTGCCTTACTGCCCTATTATTAATATGGTTTTCTTAATATCTTGTTCATTGTAATTTAAGCCAATTGCTGTTTTTCATATTCACACAAATATGATACTAGGTTAATTCCTTCCCCTTTCCTGAAGTGTTTATTTAGGTGAATACTTATTTTGTTTCTTCTCCCCTTGTATCTCAGTTTCTTTCCTTCAGATTAAACTTGCCCATCTCTTTATTCAATATTCTGTAATAAATCATGCTTTAAAAACCTCTCATATTTGTGCCTCTCCTCTGGACTCCCTTCCTGTCACCTTTCTTGAAATATATTGCCTCAAGCTGGACACAAAGTGTTTCTACTTTGTCCTTACCAGTGCTGTCTAAATCAAAAGATTATTGCATTTGTGTTTTGTTTATATGTGACAATCCAAGGTTTAGTTGGCTGATTGCAAAAGCATGGCTCCATTGACTTATGTTCTGCTGCTTATTAAGATAACTACTATATCCATCTCTCAGAGTGATTTCCTACCCAATTATTTCAGACCGTGTATTTATGTAGATGACTGTCCTTTAGTAAGTTCTACTTCTCTCTGTTAAATAACATCCAATTATTTTTCAGGATATTTCTCCAATTTATCAAGTTCAATTCTGTCTTTCAACATATTTGTAATCCTAATTTCATGAGTTCGCCACCCAGTTCCTAATGTAGAATATGGAATAGGCATGAGGACACAGATGCATGAGGAATAGAGCTCTGCAGAAAACCATTTGCCATCTAGTTCAGAGGGAACCATTAAGAACCATTCCTGGAACATTGTTTTCCTCAGTTCTACACCTACAATATTAATCCAGATCATTATTTTACAGTTTGCTTGTGAGAATGTTATATGTAAGAAACCACAAAGTATATGACATCTGCTGATTTTTATCTCACCACAGTGCCAGTTTTTCTGTTGTAAAGTTCTGTTGTATTGTTTTGACCTGATTTATTATTGATAAATTCCTGTTCACTGTTCATTTATCTCTTTTTTCGCTGTATTTGCCAAACATCTTTTGTTTGTTTTTCCCAGATTATTTTCTGCAATTTGAAGTTAAGATAATAACTCAATAATTCCCCACTTCTCCCTTTCTTTCTCCTTTAATGTACAGGATTTTGATTTTTTTTGCCATTCTTCTCAAAGATCTGCAGTTTCATCAGTCAGTTCCTTAAGTTACCAAGTGCATTAAGCTAAGCTGATTTGGAATAATGAAAATTATCTAAGCGCTCCCTTATTTATTCCTTCCTCACCCAAGGACAAGATTTTGCTCTTTTGTCCTTGGTATTATTTATTATAGTCATTTTATCAAACCTGATATTTTCAGTAAAAAACACCAAAAAAAAGTTCTCCTTTTTTGCTCAAACCAGCCCTTTCCATATGCTACCTCATGCTGCTAATGTTCTTACAAAAAAAATTATTTTGATTCTTCACGTATCTAGTTAGTTACATCTCTTGCGTGCTTTTACTTTTCTGATTTTGTCCATACCTACTTTTGTCTTCATCCTTAATGATCTGACCTAGCTTCCACTTTCTGCTAACTTCTTTCTTGCGTCTGAGGTCCAAAAAGAGCTCATTGTTTAGCTCATTTCCTAATATGCTCATCTTTCCTCCACAGTGGGACGGCTTATAGTTGTTTCCCAAATGATGTTTTGCTAAAGAACTGCCTGCTCTTTATCCCACACCTCCCCAAACTGGACTCCCAATTTTTTTAGTTTGTCAAAATCTGCCTGCCTAAGTCAATGGTTATTGTTTTGCTGCTATTCTTCTCTCCTGTCTTAAAGGAGTTATTTTTTATGCCACTGTCTCCTAAACTGTCTTTCTTCTGGATTTTTAACTCATTTAATTTTACCAGTTAAGAGTAAAATCTCAAATGATCTTCCTGTAGATAAATTCTCTATTTTTTTTTCCTGTGAGAAATCAGATCAAAGAAGAGTTTACAAAAACTTGAAAAAAGTAATTGTGTTGTGCTGGGTTCCTTCCCTAACAGCTGTCTGAGCAGTTAGTATCTCCCATTTCCCCAGTCCTGCCTTCTGCATAATTCTGCCTGCTGATCACAAAAAAACCTTTACCCACTTCTTCAGATTGAAGGTTTATAGCATAAATGTTCTTTTCCTCCACAGTAACTACTCAGAGCTTCTTCACCGGGTCTGTTTCTTTCTACGGTTCTAGTGTATTGCCACATGTTACAAACTTTCACCATGTTCTGCTAAAACTGGGAACTGACCACATTCAAAATTAAAGCTCAGTTATAGAGAGAGAAGGTTTTGAAGGAAAGAAAATAATCTTTGTCAATATAGTTAAATGCCTTTGGGTAGTTGCATGTCTTATCTTGAATCTTACTCTTATGAACTTATGAACAATGTGCCTTTTTAAGTAAATGTGCTTTTTATTCCTTCTGAAATATATCTAAGGAGAAATACATATTAATTTGAACTTGAAGTCTTAATGGGTTAAATGCATCTTTTAAGTGCTCCATTTAGCTCTTGTTCATTTGAGGAGAACTTTGAATTTTATTTCTTATTGTTGCACTCACAATTCAGTTTGATGTTCTTTCATTTGACAAATTGATTAAACATTCAAAAATCTCAGTGATTTTCATTATTGTATCATTTAAAATGGCCAGGTCAAAAATTATAAATGTCATAATAACTCACATGAAATAAATAGCTCAGGTGTTCAGTTCTGAGAAAACAGAAAGGTTATTTACTTCTAATGTCTTCTTTTCTGCTAATAAAATCAGGTAACTGATACCTTCTATATGTACAAAGACAAGGTTGCAAGGAGAAGCAAAATCCTCCACATGAATTTCATTTGAAGTAAGACCCTACTCCAGAACAGAAGCGATATATTACCTCGGTTCAAGAATCATGTATATGGAATGATGTCCTTGATGGAAGAGTGGTGCTACAGAAAATGAGCTCCACAGAAAATATAAGAAAGTGTCATGGAATTTTTTCCTTAAAAACAAAACAAAATTCTTCGAAAATATTTCCACTTCTTTTTCAAAAACAAGTCCAATCTGGCTACTAGAAGTAGTAGTCTAGAAGAAGAGCTGGGATCACTTGGGAATCAAAAGAATGGATGCCTTTAAATAGATAATTATTGAATTAATTGTACAGTTAATATGGCATTCTTCTATTGACTGTCATTTTCTGTCACATATCTGTCGGGAAGATGGCTAATTTCTTCATCTGTACATTTAGTGATTACACCAGTTCCAGCTTTGGTAGTGGAGGTGTTCAGTTTGCTCTACATCATCTTGAAATGCTGTATTTGCATGTTTCTCCACCTATGAATCTTCATCCTTCAGTCTTATACTACTCCAGTGATGGTGACAGGCAGCTTGCTGTTTATTCTAATGATTTCTCAGCCTGAAAATTATGGTGTCACTTTTTATGAAATGCAGTGCCTGGCTTGGGTGAGCAACGTGGGGCTGCTGAAAGGGACTGGGGTTGGCCAGGTCCCCTCCACTGCTGGCATGGCCTTGGGATAGGGTGGCCCTGGACTACCTGGGGAGCAACTGATAGTGAAAAAATGCATCAACAAAAAAGCCTAAAATGGCATTATTTGTTGCAAAAGCTATGCTTTTCCTAAACCCTTTGAACTGGAGAAACTTAAGCCAAAATACATCAAAATAACATGAGACTTAACCGCATCATTTTTCAAAACAGATATCTTCATGACTTCTATATAGAAATTAGAATGGTAATTATTCTAGTGGAGTAAGTGTATATAATTCATGCAATATTGTTGCTCTATTGTTTTATTTTGTAAAGTACTAGATTGACATCCATGGAAACTAAATTTTATTTACAGAGTGGGCGTGACAGCCTACATTCCCTCACCATTGTTTTAAAGATTATGTTCAGATTTTAATAAAGGTCCCAATAGTCCTGACAACAAGTATCTTCAGCTTCTGTACATTATATATGCATTATCAATAAATGTCTCCCCTTCTTACATAAAATCTATTAACCTTTGATTCCACACTCCACTGGACCTGTCTGCCTGTTTGTGTACCTAAATTCACCATGCTTTCAGCTCCTATGCTTTGTGATGATTAATTGGTGCCTGAAGTAGACAGTTTTTGCATGGCCATAACTGGCAGTATGCATAGTGGTGCATAGCTTATATTTGGTTTTTTTGGACGTGCAGATATTATAATTTCCTAATTGTCTGTCTAGAGAAACAAGAGAAGAATTGGGGCACAGAGATGGCACTGACACAATAGCTTTCATCTAATTAAGGGCTGGGATCAGGGGAATACAGGTTGTTTTGTGGCTAGGGAAGGTCACAGATAGTTGCCGAAAATCCTTGTTCAGCTCACTAGCGGCTTGACCTCATTGCACATCCTCCTGTTGGAGCAGCTGATGTGATATGTATGAGATTGTGATGGAGGGAAAGGGGCCAAGAGGTATTTTATCCTTACAGATACTGCTCTATCAGGGGCAGATTTCCTTGATGCAGCAATTGGTAAAGGTGTTTACCACTCTTTTTGATATTAGAGAATGACACAGTAAGCAGAGTTGTCTTCATGTTTTTGTGTGGGAGTAAAAAGATTTCTTCTGCTTATTTTATCCCTGCTGTGTGTAAACATAAGCAACTCTATCACAGACACTCCAGTGTATAGGGGACATGAGAGATGAACTTAACAACATGTTTTTGGGAAATATGAGAACCCTGTAAGACCTATTTGACATACAAAAGTGCCTGCACATGCACACAATTTAAATATCCTTTCTTTTGCAGAAGGGAGAGTTGCTTATTATTTCCAGATCTTGAGGTAGGACAGGAAAACAATCAGTTTGAAATGATTATTTTTTCAGCACAACTTCAATGAAGCGATGGGCTACAGGTTTACCCTGGATCTCCGACTGCTAGCTGTAGAACTGACTTTTATAGCACTGTTGAAAACCAGATCCTTGAATTGAATTCAATGCAAGAAGAGGGTGCCGGGTGGCCCTCCTTGTGGTCAGATTCTGACATCTTTCAACAATGAGGTCAAAATCTACTTCTACTCCCAAGTGGCTGAGGAGAACCCTCTGACACTGGGCCATGATATGATGCTTTTAGTTGGACAGGCTAACTCTTTCTAAGTTCTTGTGCTATTTGATTACTGGTCCTACAATGACAAAAGAAGTTTTTGAATGTAATGATAGTTCTGCCCGGTAGCAATAAATTATTAAGAGTTAATTATCAAAGCTATCAAGTCTGTTTCTCCTTGTACCATTTGATGATTAAATTAGAAAACCTCTATATTTTTTAATTAGGGAATTAAAACTCTACAGATGGAAGGTGTTGTCTTACTTTTTTTTCACCCTTCAGATGAGATAATTAGGTTTTCTACTCAATTTTAGTCACAGATAGAGTTATTGTACTTCTTGACTTGGTGCTATGAATCAATTCAATATGCTATAGCATGGATTAATTCTTGTGAAGGTAACTGCAATAATATAGATATATTTATAGTAAATATTCTTTATTTTTATTCAAAAAGTGTGGAAATGAGCTAGCTGCCCAATAAAAATGCATTTAAAAGGCTGAAGATGATTTAAAACTGGGAGAAAGCAAGCATAGAGAGTTTAAAACAATGTTTTAAATAGGATTAATTTTGATCTACAAGCACCATCAATATATACCACAATTTTTATACCATCACATACAATATGATTGAAACTTGTTAAACATTATTCCTGTCTGAGACACTTCCACTTCTCCTGCATTTCTTTATAAAATTGCTACATTCAACTATGCGGCAACAACCGCTTTATTACTATTTTTATGATACAGGTTTTCTTTAACGATTGTTTTTTCAGTAAAATTCAAATGTCCCCACAGCCAGAACTGGAAGTGGTATAATTGCTGTGACTGATTTTGCTGAGTTGAATTTGAGAATTTATTTAAGACTATGAAGAATATCTTTAGGATTTTGTTTTTACTTTCTTCTCATCATAGCATGTGTTACAGTTATGTGACTCTTTTTCAAAAAGCATATGCTGTACTACAACTGTTGTTTCTCATGTTTTTCTTTGATCACCTGAACTATAAAACAGCATGACTGTTTTATGTTGCAATCAGTAGGAGATAATCCTGTCCAAGTCAAAATTCACTTTGTGTTTCTGATTTACTAATGTCTTGATTTCAGTAAATAAAAGCGCAACCTGGTGCAATATTCCTCTACTCTGCTTTTTTTTCTGTGTCTCCATCTCCAGACTTCACCAAACCAGCCCAATATCATCATCATGTTGCAGACTTTTAGCTAGTTTTCCTGCTTGCTACTGGATTAGCTTGTGACTCTGTTTTCTGTGCTCAAGTTCCAAACTTTTTTCAAGGGCACAATAAGCTTGAAATTACCAAAGGAATATGAAGTTTTAACGGAACTGAAAGTCTGGAGCCCTTGCAATGCCTGCCAAGAATGGTTGAAGTTGACTACAAAAGGAGACCTTTCGGATTGCAAGGATTTGTATTCCTGACCTATCTTGTTTTGTGCATGTCCTTTTTCGTCACCAATTATATTGAGCCATACTCCATTTTCTAGGGTTACATAAGCATGGCAACCTGGCTGTTGAGTTCCTGCTGTGAGTTACTCGAGATGTTCTTTTCTTCCTGAGCTTGCTGCTGTCTCTTGATACCTTGTTGTCCTTTAGGGAGGAATTAATTCTGAAGAAAGAAATGAAGTAAGAAAAGAACAGTGAATATCAAGAATGAATTGGACCAGACAAGCTATGTGCAAACAAAGTAAACAGCCAAGACCGGAAACACAAACAGGATAGATGAAAGCTTGCCAGATAGAAGAGTGGAAAGGGCCAGAGGCTCAGGAAAGCTTGGCTTGTTTTTACACCTCCCCTGTCCCCCACACTTTCCTGTGTTATTTTTTATTTTCACATGCATTGCAAATTTTTAGCTTGTTCTACATGAAAAATAGAAGTGCCAGCATTCTGGGGGTGATGGTGGTAGTGGGGGGCTGGGGTGGATTTTGTTGCCTTCCCAGTTACAGCAGAAGTACAACACTTATTTTGAGACCCTCCTTTTGAAATACTTGCAGAATAATTTTACAGATTAAAGTGATTTAGCCAGAACTTTTGAGAAGGTTCTGAACTTCTTCATTTCAGCCCCCTGGACACTTTAGGACCGGCTCAGCACTCTGTCAAACTCCCTTGTCTTATCTCCAGTCCTGTACATACATATACATGGATGAAAGAAGATTTATATTCATCTTTCTTACACTGTAATATACAAGCCCTAGATGTGTAGGTGTATGTGCATGTTATATAGATATAATTTTAGAAAAGTCCCTGAGGGAGTATCTTTTTTGAAAGATCCCTCTAGGGGAAGATAATGATTTTATTCACAACATTAATTTTCTCTGCAGTTCTGTTGTATTTTTCCTTATTTCTGTCAATAATATAATGGTGGTTTCACAGCTGTGATTCAGAGAAAGCCTAATGAGCCCTTTGAGGACACTCACCCTTCACAAAAAATTTAATGCAGCCCTTCAGTAATTAATTACAATTTCATTTGTTATTCTCCACTTCAACATGGACCAAGAAAAAGCCATTTACTTGCCCCTGGACTGTTGTGATCTCTTAACCCAAATGTCATGATATGGCATGTCATGACAAGGAAAGGCTTCTTGGACATCTCCGTAGAGATTTGCTTTTTTTCATGGTAAGTTCTGCTCGTCGCTTTCTGATTCCTTGGACCTGCTCCCAGATTACTGACCTCTCACAGCCATCCTGTGTTTATTAAAATATCACAAATAAAAGATCCTCTGTAAGAACCTTCTGAGGGGTAGAAACTGCCCTTGAACTTGAAATGTGCTATAATCCTACAAAATATCTTTCTTTGTGTAGGTGACAGCCAAATGCAAGGGATACTGCTCTACCTGTGCTGTGCTTAGCATTGCCAGTAATGGACAAGAGATGTGTGTGGAGAGCTGGAAGCCCTGAGCTAAATATTCCACCTTCGAGGCACTGTTGTGTCCCATGACAGTTAAATGATTTGGGGTTCCCTCCCCAAAATACAAAGCCATCTGTAGAACAGCTCAGAAAATGTGGGATGTCTCTCAGAGAAATCCTCAATTTCCAGTTGTAGTTTTAATGTTTATATTAATACAAACATCTGAATTATGTGCAGACTTCTGATACAAATGCTCCGACGTGCTTTGTGTGCATACAGAAACATATGTACACTTGCACGCGAGCCTAGCACATTGCTGTATCCTGCAGCATAGCTATTCCTTCAGTGTATATTGTCAGGATTCTTGACAAATTTTGTCACTTTGGTCATGTGTCATATTCCTGTAGCTATGAAGCTGGCTTCCCCCAGAAAGCTCAGCAGTCTTTTCACAGAGTATTCTGTGGTCACACTGGGAGCAGATGGACAAGCCCTGTGGAGAAGAGACACTATCCTCAGCAGTTCTGCCAGAAACACTGAAGTGACACTTGTTCTTTTTTCAAGTATGAGCTGAGTGCGCTGTTATCAGATGATTCAGTGATGGACCAGAAATCAAAGGTCCAACTTTTTAAAAATAATACGTAGGTTGAAATAATTTACGTCCAGACCCAAGAGCTCAGAAAGGTATAGTATAAAAATGATAATGCGGGTAAAACAAAAAACAGTGAAGAAATTTAGTTGACTTAAATGTCCTTTATTGGTCTGTAAAATGTGATGTAAAGTAAAATAAAGTAAAATAACTGTATATAGCAGATTAATTTGTAACTATTTGCATATGAGGATACGCAGCTCAATATCTTTGGTTTCAACCCTACTCACTTCCACCGTGCACAACTGCTGTAAAATGAAGCCCATGCCATCTACTGCAACCACCCAGGGAAGGGACCAGCAAAAGAAATCAATCAATAGAAGGGGCCTTTAGCTAAAGGTCAGACAAAATTGTAGTAGAAACCTTGGGGATTCTTTCAAGCAGTTACTAAGAGAAGTTGCCTTCTGAGCTGATGTTTACTACAGGTTTTATTCTGCCTTCCTTCACAACCTGTGTAGGCTTTGGAGGTCACTTAGAGTAAATTCCAAATGAAAGGTCTTTCAACTTTGTATATTTGTAATAATTTTACTCAGAAAAATGGTGGGTTCTCAAGAGGTGATGAGACCATCACTGCAGTCAGATGTACTTAAAATAGCTTCAGTGGTATGAGTTCCTTTGAAAGCCTCTAAAACTTTAAAAGCAGTTAGTTAAAAACATTGGCTTTCTATATCTTATTCATCAGCTTCAGTTTTTCTTTTACACAATAACATTCCTGTGGACTGATTGGGCACTTGGGCACATCATATTCAGCTACGTCTTCCTGTGTTTACTAAGCAAAGCAACTGAAATTCCCCAATCCCTTTTTATTCCCCTCCCTCTTCATGAATGAATTATTTTCCCAATATTTAAGCCATGCTTTTCTTGTGTGGAACATTTGTTTAATGCAGTAAGCTCTACATTTGAATTGGAATTGGAATATACTTCCCTGTCTCGATAAATAAGAGTAGAACAGATGGACTAATAACTAGGCTACCAGTAGATGCCTATGAATCAGATGGTAACAATCTTACTGTAGTGACTCTTTTGAGTCTCAGCTCTTTCTGGCATTTGATCACAATAGATTTTAGCTGAAAATGTCAGCAGTTTAAAGCAAAGCCTTTTCATTAAAGACTTCTTGTGACAAAAATAAAAAAAGACTTGAGAAAGGCAGTTGCTGCGGCTCACTTGGGGTACAAAGTTGCCATCATTATCACTGCTTCCTTTGCCTTTAGGAAATTTTATAATAGGAATATATATTACAGTAGTGTTACAATCTAGAAAATAGACTGGGTTGTTCCCGATCTCACCTGAATACTCCTCTGCACAACTGGAGCCATGCCAAGTTGACTTGCCATTACATGTTGTATTTCTCAGACTTTGCTTGAAGACAACTTCTTATATACCCCACTTTTTTGTCCTTTCGTTGTGCTGATTCTACAGCAAGACTGTATCTTCTTCATAAATACAAATGAGAGAGAAAGGAAACAATGTTTTCTGGAACTGTTCACTGAAGCACTATTAATTAGGACAGCCAAATGCACAATCAATATGCACATCATTTTCACTGAAACAAAAATATGAACTAGATTTTTATATATTCTTGCCTGAGCTTCTTTTGCTTTTAAAGGCATAAATATTCTATTATGTACAATGGGTCATACCATATACTCTGCACTGATGCTTTTTCTTTTCTTTCTGGTTACCATGTTCTTGTTTCAGTGGGCATAGGGCATGAGAAAGGTGGGGAAAGACTATTCAATAAAATACTATTGTGAGGCCGAATTTATGATGTGTACAAGCCTGTTCCTTCCATTCTTACTCACTAAAATAGAAGCTAACACAAGTGGGGGTTTTCTGAATATAGGGTACAGAATCAGTCTCCTATATGTACACATTTGGACTTCATGCCTTTCCATAATTTATATGCTTATTGCGGCTTGTATTTTTCTTGCAGTGTATCCAGTGTAACTGGAGGGTAATACAAATTTTGAAAGGCCCTTTAGGTTGACGATGAATTAAGCAATTCAGCTTTTCATGATTTGTACATCCGCCCCCAGATGAAAACAACCATAAGAACTCATAAACAATTACTGGAGAAGCCCGTGCTTTTTGAATGCTGTGCAGACCTATCTCTAATAGGAATGGCCCACACTATTTTGTCATACAAATGACAAATGACTTAATATTATATTTATGCCCTTGCTCCTGGCACCAAAAATTGTAATTCCACGAGAAAAAAAAGATAAAGTTGGTATTCAGGCTTTTTTTTTTTTTTGCACTCTTTCTACCCCTATGACTCCATTTCATACCTCAGCATGGCTTCTGTGCTAGTTTAGAGGCAGTCTTCATCTTGAGAACAACATTTGGGGTACTCTTTTAGTTTTGTTTTCCAAGATGCATATGGGATTTTTTGGAGCTACTTTAGAGTAAGTTGGTCTTTTCTTCATGGAATATACAAGGGCCAAAACAGGTGACAGCACAATACAGGGGCAGAACAGGGATTAAAATAGATGATTCTCTCAGAGTGTACTTAAGTCACTAGTGAAAAAAATGTCTTTTGGCAGAGCCTGATTTGCAGATCAGCTGATCACTGATTAGGATATTCCCCCCCCTTTCAAGTGAGGTGTGATAGCATTAGAAGGAAGAAATTTAGCTTTGCTTCTTGCTAATGTGTTGAACGTGTTGCTGGAGGATGCTGAAAAAGTTATTAGCTTCTGCTGTGCTATTATACTAATAAATATGTTTCTGATGTTCTGTTTACCACTCTATGACATTACATTAACAGATGATAGTGTTCTATTCCAATAAATAGATATTTAAATATGTCTCCCTAAATACTCATACAAAACTGCTCACAATAGTATCAGAACACCTTACAAAGGCTGTTTCAAGTGAAGGTAATTAAGCAGGTAATTATTTTCAGCTTTGTCAAAATAAACTGCAATTTGGAATCTGGATGAGTGTATTAAAAACTCATCGCATTTTACTTTTGAAGTTCTGTTTATTTGGCATTGTTCCCTTACTCATTGATGTTTGCAGCTAGTGTTGGGCTTGCCTCACCCAATTCAAGACAAACGTCCCATTAGAGTGAGATTGATGGGCTGTTGAAACCTGTGCATTAATTTCCCTATGGGGTAGTTTAGACCAAAGTCTGAAACTAAAAGAGCTATGTACTGCACCTGATAGAAGACTGCTCTTCCCACAGATGAAACTGTGATAGTGAGTGCTTATCAAGGTCAGGTTTTTGTAAGACTTTCATTTTATTGTAAGCCTTTCAGACATGTCAGTCCTTATTCTCAAGTTCTATGAGAGTGTTATGTTTTATGTAAAAAGCATTTAAGCAGGCGTATTCAAATCAGTGATGTTAAAGTGGTGATGGAGAGGGGCACCAGGCCTGTTGCGAAAAGCCTGAAAGTATAATTCTACTGGAAGCAGATAGTAGTTACTAATGAGTGTCTTCATCTCAAGGTTAAAGATGTAGGGGGATTACATTTTATTGCGGCAGAGCACTGCAATTTTATGGCTGAAAACCAGACAGTGCAAATTAAGAGTAGCTACGCACACTGAGCTCTTCACTGATCTGACAACAAGATTTAGTAACCACAGTAGCTCTTGGTTGATCTAAACCAAATAGGCTGTAATTACGTTTTTTCATTGTTTCCTTTTTTGGGTTTTTTTCCCTTATGCTCACTTTTATTATAATGGGGAGGGGAGAGGAGGTGGAAATAGACCTGAAATTTATAGTCTAACATTTATCTCCTAAAATGCTGGCTGAAAACAATGATAGTTAAGTAATGAGTAACTATTTTAATTTTTATTTTGTTTTGGAAGGAGGGAATGTTTGCTTTTCCTAGCACTTAAAAGAAGCAATGGCATAAATGGCATCTATTCTTGTGTCCCCCATAACCTCCATCTGTAAAGTGTAAAAGCATTCTGACAGCTGAAGAAACACATGGTATTCTTTACAAACTGAAGAGACCTCTCAAGATGTGAAATGGGATACCGACTCCTTTCCTTATTCCATAAAGTAGCTATCCCAAACAGGACTTGGTTTGTAAAGATCAGGAATGTCTATGGGCTTCTGGAAAGGGCACATTTTTATTTGTACGTAGTAAGCTAATTCTCTCCATGATAGAGATATTGTTGTGTGTTTTGTCTACTGGCCCTGCAAAGAAAGGGGCTGCTTTGTTCAAGGCATGGGCTCAGTCTTTTTCTCTGGCGTTGGTTTATGCTCTGAGAAATGTATTAAAGTTTCGACTTAATCTTCTTCCTATCACCCCAAAAGCTTGGGTAGCCAGCACCATTCTCTTAATCTCCTCGCATTTGATATAAGAGAAAAGGAGAGATGGGGAGACAGGGTAAAGGCTTGGTCACTGAGCTAGCATGACTCTAAGCTAGGCCAGGGGACAAAAGGAAGTGCTAATGACTACAGAGATTGCTTTTCCTCTTTCTTCTCATCTTTTTGGCCTTCCTAACTTGAGCCAAATGTAACTGAATGTAATGTTGATTGAGTTAAATCTGTCCAAATTTTCATAAACATTTGTGTTATTGCATTTAATTCCAAATATGATTTCTACACTTCAAATGAGTATTATTAAAAGGCAAGTGCATTTCAACACTCGTCCTTTGATCAGTTGAGTAAGATATTCCACTTAATACAGTAAGTGTATAGTAACAGTGACAGGAACAAAATAAGACAAAGTGCAGAAGCTATTAGGTATTCAGAGCTTGTCACAAATCTTAAAGTACCCAACAGTTTTCAATGATCAAAAAATGCACTTTATTTATAGCAGAAATGAAAGAACTATCAATGTAGCACGAAGGCAAGTCTGGATAACTGGTTGCTATGCTATGATGAAAAACACCCAACACTGGCAGATTTTTAAATTAACAGCCTGTCTGATGCTAAATGTTCCAAGTACACCCAGTTGCTGAGCAGATCTGTAATAATATACCATTCATCATAACAATAGGTGATGGCAATACAGTGGTGCAGTGAGTGGTTAAAAAAAAGCCACCAGCTGTCAATTGCTTTATTTGAATTTTCTAGCTTTTATAATTCTGTTTGAGACCTTAGAAACACAGTAATTAATTTGTTTTTCTTCTGCTTTTTTCACTTTTCTTATTTGTCGAACTGTTTTCTCTCATCTCCTTCTAACTCCCATTGCAACTGAATTTAACATCATTCTGCTTCTTACACATCCTCATTTGTTCAGAAAACTCACTGATGTTAGAAAGGCTCTTGAAAAAAAAAATACCCTTTTAAAAGGGAGTGTTAAGCTCCTACTCATTGTTTCCTGTTTATTCAGAAACAGTTGATATTTATTAATTAATCTTAAATAATTTAGCATAATCTTAAAAGTTAACAATTTACATCATACTGCTAAAATCGCTAAATTTCAAAGAATGCATTGTAGATTGACTGCAGTTGTAAAACATTAGATTACTCTAGAGTAAATGTATGTTCAGGATTCTACATTAAAGACATTGGTTTTTTGAGGTGATGACCTTACTAGAATTGCAGGACTGCAATTGGGGAAACAAGTTTCTTTACTAGTCCACAAATAACAGATTTTTCACACTGAAGTTCAATAATTCTGGTTGTTGCTACTGTATGAATAATCTAGTGTGGGGTAACAAAATTCTCATTGAAGCAATTTATACTGAATGAATGACTTCACAAGAAAGGTCATATGGGTCTTGTTTCTATGGAAGGAGCTCATTGTTCCTGGAAGTATCCCAACACAATTAGAATTTTCTTCCTTTAANAAATTAATTTAATTTAATAAATTTAAAAAATCCTTTTAAAAAGCTTTGACTGCATTCAGTTTTACTTAGTTTTCTTCATTCTTATGCCACTTATGATCTTAGCCTAACTAAACCTTACCCTTTAGTTACATGGATCACCTTGTGGTAGGTCCTAAGATAACTTCCCTCTTCCTGGAAACATCTTTTATCTGCATTTGTGGGACGCTTCCTCATTCCTGCTGACATTCATAATCAAAATAATGCCTGATAGATCCAGATGTGGGCCTGCTTTGAGCACCACATACTTCCCACATAAGAAAAAACCTATTCAGAGTTAGTTTCCTGAATCTATTTCTAAAGACACTCTGGCTCCCTTCAGAAATTTAAGGCTTTCAGAATATGGGAGGTATTGAGCCAAAACTTCTGTTTTTACTATGTCAAATTTAACTGCCCAAGAAATCGCTTGTGTTATTACTGCTTGAAAAGTTTTAAGTGCTCGCTACACATCTGTCAAACAGATTGGAATATTTGTTTTGAAGAAAACATAGCCTGGTGGATAGCGGTTTGCAATGTAGGAACCTCAGAGTCAGGTCTCTGATCTTTCTTGTTCAAGATATGCTCTGGATTGCACAAGGGACTTGCATGTAGGTCTCTGCCATCTTTGATCCTGACTCCATGAGACTTTCTGTCAGGGTGCCATGAGGATCAGCTGGCTGCTGCCGAATAACACATTCAGCACAGACGGAGCCTCACCAGCTGGGGTGCGCACCCCTGCCCCCACGAGGGAGCAAGGCAGGCCCAGGGGTGGCAGCTGGGGTCAGCCAAGAGTCTCCATCACCAGGCACACATACTAAAGATTTATTAGGACCTCGCTTGTAACAGAAATTGCTCCATTTAACAGCAGGTCTATTTTACCATAAGATTTGACTAAGAATGTGAAAGGCTTCCTGTCCGCAGGTGTGAAGTATTTCAGATTTTCTTTTCCATGTTGGGATCATGGGCTCAGTGGCCTTATCTGTATGATCCCCTGCATTTATGGAACGTTAGTTTGGTTTCTTGAAAATGAAGAACTTCTTTTATCATCTCCATTTTTTTCCCATCCTGTATTCCAAGGAATATTTGAACTTTAGACTTTAAAGTGAAAAGTGGTAAAGCAGATAAGCTATGCAGTGGCTTTTTATTCAAAGGAAGAAGAAGAAGAATTATTAGCCTTTGTACAATATGGCTGTTGTTATTAGTGGACAAAATCTCTTCAAAAGAAATTCAGCTGGGAAACAAACTTCTCTGAACACAACTATGTCAGATTCATCTAATCCAGCCTTGGGACTTGGTCACTGAAACACATGAAAGTCCAAGCTCTGAAAATATTTCTGTGAATAAGAGTGATTAAGTTGCTGCTGAAATCTTTTCTCCAGTTGCACAAAAGCTTTTACTCACATATTAACAGACATAGCAGTCATGTAGCTTACTGATAAACACACTTGTTGGTCATAACAAGCCTGTCAGGAATCACTGGTTCTGTGAAATTAGCATTTGCCTCATCAAGCAGAACCATAGCTCTGTATTTGGTAAGCAAAGAGTGCATGATGGTACTGAGTGGTCTATATTTTAGTGGGGAGGGAATACTATAGATGCAGTTATCCTCTTTTCCCTAAAAAAAAAGACCGAATTGATGGAGAAACAATGGCTCACAGCTCTAAAGTGTAATGGGAGAAACTTCTACACCTATTTTCTGAAGCTTCTCTGAATCTGTAGGTGTCTGACTTTATAGCAAATGCTAAGTTGCCAGCAAGAAGTGGCAAATAACGTGAACTGGGGACTTCAAAGACGGTGTCTGGTTCTAGGATGGCAGCAAAATGTTGATCTCCAGGCCACCAGTCTTCATCACTTTCTTAGTATTGCAGGTACAAATTAATGCTTATCAGTATCTTTCAAACCTTTCAGAATACCTCATAATTTGGTCTAATTCCAGAAGATAGCAAACTGTATTTTCATATGCATTGAGATTAGTTTTCTTAGGTACCTATAATGATAGGCATTTGATTTCTATCAGGTAAAATTTTGTGTTTCTTTTCTTATTCTCAGTATCCTGTGTTCTAAGAGCAAGTCCTAGGAGTAAGTCTGTCATAAATTATCCATAAATAAGTCTGAAAAAATGTGTAGACTTATTTGGATGAAAATTTCTGGTCAATTGAAATAAGCTTTCTTTCTGGAGATGATTTAAATGTTTTTCTAATTCCTTTTTAACTTTGCCAAAATCTTCAAAATTTTTGTTATTTTCTTCTGCATTTCAGCACCGTGTTTTCTTCAATAACTTGTTTTTATAATTTGAACATTTCTTTCTAGAAAGTCATTTAAGTTTGAGATTCAAAGTTAAATGAAATGCTCTGAAATCGTGGAAGCAAAGTGTTACATTTGCATAGACTTATGGTCAACTGTAATGAGATTTTAACTCACTATCCTACTCAAGACAGGGGCAGTATTTGAAAAATGAGCTTTCTTGGCATGTGAATACTATTTCTCATTGAATAGTAGTTATGAGATCAGAGACCATTTAATTTTCTTTTTGTTTATTGTGCAATTTAATAAAACACCTTCAACTGGGATGTTCTGAATGCCAGGTGGTTTCGTTTGGTTCTGAAGACTTACAGCTAGTTACCTCTATGCACTAGTTAGACTGAGGAAAAAAGAATGTCCAGTGGAAATTATTCCTTATTTTCACTGTGATGTCAAAGTATCTATACATATACCTACACATGCATATATATGTCTCCATGTACACTTGCAGGCACACATGTTAAAAAAAAAAATCTACTTACAACTTTATATGTATAAAAGATTTATATCTGACATGATTGACAGATATTTTGCATTTTGTTTTTTGCTAAGTGGACCCATGGTGTCCGTCCTTCAATAATTCTGTTGAGGCTATAATCAAAAAGAGAATTACCAGCAAGTAAATTTTCATAACAAAACAATGAAAAAATACACATATAGAGTAAATAGGTACATGGCTGTTTCCTTAACCCTTATTGAACAGGGTGGGAGAAAAAGTGATATGAAGTAAAACATTCCTATATATCCATTTCACACTTTTTGCCTTTGCACTTTGTACCTCTTAAATGTGAAAACGTAGAACAGATGTCTCATGAATTATGTATATTTCATAACAGAAGCCAATTGTCACGTGTATTTTGATACTGAATAATTCATGGCTAATCTGCTACATCTGCAGAGGGACTGATCCACTTCTTATTGTAAGAGACACTTAGATGATCAAAATTAACTGAGTTAATTTTGATTTTCCCTTGAGATATTTTAGACATGAAGCATACTAAGGATTCTGCCATCAGAAGTCACCAGGGACCAGTAGATCTCTTTAATAAAAATTTCAGGGATTTCTTATGCTAGCCCCTAGCATAGGGAATTTTCACATGCTTTTCTTCAAAACAGTACTTTTTGGGGAAATATTATGCGGGGAAGCTTATGTCAAACTCTTGAGTTTAAAGAATAAACACTATACACGAGCATTCCTGGGTGTCATATGCTCAACAGATATCAAAACAAGGTTAAAAAAACCACACCACAAATGCCAGGAGGCCATTTCTATCAGTAACTTAGAAGAAATCCTGGTAGAAAACTGGGAAGGTTGCTTGAAATTAATTTGTCAAGTATAGGATAATTTGAAATTGTCAATACATTCCCTTGGGAATGAGAGGGGAAACATCCAGTGTAATGCAAAAAGTGTTTTAAAGAAAACACAACCTTCAGGAATACTCATCTTGTTAGAAATTATGTTACTAAGTTNTTACCACATTGACAATCTTAACTTGCTCTTGTAAGTAAAATGGAAGAGTTGAATTCACTAGGACATTAGCCATGTTTAAACTGCTCTTTTTTACTTAGCAATGAGGACAGTTGATGGTGTGCTCAGGCATGCAGTGACTCCATTATAAGACATATATTGCAAAGTAGATCCACAAACAAGCTGAATGCCAGCAATGAAATAAAAAAATATAAATTTTATCACAGAATATAACTCGCAATGCAAACTGTACAGCAATACAGGGTCAGATTAATTCATTAATTTATAGTGTGCACTTAATCAAATAGTTTTATTTTCTAATATAAAAACTAGCATAGAAAAGATAGTAAGACAAGGACTGACATGAATATTAACTTTCCAGACAGTGACCAGCATCTATAGTAAATGCAATCTCTTTTCATTGTATAGAGAATTCCATAAGATCCAAATTTTTGTTCTGAAATAGGACAAAGAATTTGCTTACAGATTTTCGAAGCAAACCATTCAGTTACCAGCACTTTTGTAAAATTGAAAACTTTCATGAAAATTTTTACATATAATAAAAATAAAAACAAAGTTTTAAAATAAAAATGGGTTTTGTTCTGGAAAGTGTGAGTACAGTAGTTTCATACATTAAAATGTGTTTCTATTGTTTTTTTCTTTCAAACCAACCTTTCCCTTCTATCTGATTTTCAATACCAACTATTCAATGCTTTCTAATAGTAACTCCTAATGTCTTTTTAGATTGAAAAATAAAATCTTCTGAATTCTACCAGTCATCTGCCAAAGTAGAAACGATGTGAAATAAAGGCACTGTTTCATTACAGCTTTTAAGACCTAATTGCAAATAACAGTAGAAAACATCTACATAAACCAAAGAATTCTGGTGTTTTGTGTCTTGCAGAGATTGAGTGCTGTTCACAGTCCTCCTGTTTTAGTAAGAAAAGACTTGAACCAGGTGGCAGATCCTCTTTAACAGTCAAACAAGCTAGTATAAAAGAAACTGGTGAACAACTGCTAGGAAAATGAGATTGTTGAAGTTCAGGGACCATAATGACTCATATATATTCAATATACTTTTCTCCGTTCTCCAAATCTGATCCAAAGCTGAGAAAGAAGAGGATGTAGAGCGGATGAATGAAACAAATCCACTTAAGACTATAGAATATTTGTGGGACGATCCTAAATCCTTTAGCATTACTGTGGTGGGATTTGTATTATCCCTGACAACTGTAGCTGGATGGAAGCCAAATCAAACTAAAATTAAGATGAATGATTCAAAGATATAAACAGCTGTTATATACATGGTTGAAAGTAGTTGCCAAAAAAATAAACACAGAACAGATATGAAATCTGACAAATCAAGATGGTATAAAGTAGTTGGGATGTATATTGAAGACCTTAGTTTTAAAACTGCTGAAAAAAATTCTTAAGGAGAAAAAACAAAGCAAAATAAAAATTGTTAGACCAGGTAGTTACTGCACTGGGCCAGAGCTAAAAATCTCTCAAACAGTGACTCAGTGTCCAAGTATTCAGTATTCTGTACAAGGATCCAGGAAAAAACCCTACAGTTTTTTGTGTCTGAAAAATTGCAGGCACTTTATTTTACTGGGCAAAAATATTTATGATCCTAAGTGACAGCTGACTTCATTATGGCTGCACCAAAATTTTTTCTATGATATCACACTGAAGGCCATCTTTATTTTTTGAAAAGCTTCTATGCCCAATTCCCCATCTTTTTATTAGTCTGATGGTTAGACAACCGTCCTAAGAAGTGAAAAATTGTATGTCTTCTACAGCTTTAAAGGGTTTAAAATCCTGCTTCTGAGCTTCCTCAACAATGAGCTGTTGGCAAGATAGAAGAGTGGAAAATATCCCATCTCTCCTGTTAGACATGCAACTGTGGAACTAAGAATCCAAAATTCATTAGGAAAAAGAGTTCTTCTTAATGTATAAATGGACTTTCTTGTATTCCAGTTTTGCCTGTTGCTTCTTCTCCTTTCACTGGGTACCACTGCGAGGAGACTGACTGTTGTCTTTACTGTCACCTGTCAGATATTCATACATATGGTTAAGATCCCCTCTGAGCCTTCTTTTCTCCAGGCTAAACAGCCCCAGCTCTCTCAGCCTCTCCTCATATGACAGATCCCTTAACCATCTTCATGGCCCTTTGCTGGACTCATTCCAGTAAGTCCATGTCCTTCTTTTACTGGGGAGCCCAGAGTGAGACCCAGAACTCCAGATGTGTCTCACCAGTGTTGAGTAGAAGGGAAGAATCACCTCCCTTGACCTGCTGCTGCTCCTGGTCTTCCTAATGCAACCCTGGATGTTGTTGGCCGCCTTTGCCACAAAGGCACATTGCTGGCTCATGTTCAACTTGTTGTCCACTGGGACTTCCAAGGCCTTTTTTGCAAAATGGAATTCCACCTTGAATGGCAGATTCAAGTCCTTTAGTATTTCCAAACTTGTCACTCCTACCACTTTTATATTACTGATCCTCTTTCCTCTTCACTTCCACATATTTTATTAAAACAGTACTTATTTTAATGAAGAATGTCTCTACTGAGTTATAAAAGTAAATTGCTTCTTGAAGAATTTTTGGAAATGGACCATTTTCCTTAAAAATAATGTCCTCTGTATTAATCTGAACTCGTAATTAATTCATAGGTTAAAATATTCTCTCTTGCATAGTAAGCCCATTCCAGCTTTTCCCTTCTTTCAGGAATAAAAGTCAAATGATACCAAACTAGGACAGCACCTCAATCCTTATGAGAAATGATGTCTGGAGTTATAGATATGTATTTTTTTACTGTACTATATAACAAAGTAAATTAATAACATACAATAAATCATAATAATTTCCAAACCATGAAATTTTGCATGATATCCAATGGAAATGTATTTTAATATTTTAATTTATAATAATTGTTTAGTACTACTAATCCCAATTTGATTCTGAAGAATTTATAATGAACATGAATTGTAATCGTGTTTCCAGCTGGGGAAATAACACCACATTATTTTGCTGGGTTTTTTGGCAATAATTAGCTGCTCTAAACAGGTATTAAGTTAGTGCTTCAGACATGCTGAGGCCAAAGCTTAATTCTAACTATCTATAAATAACTTTGGTTGAAATTATTTCCAGCTATGAGTTAATATATATTAATTTTCAAAGACAGCAAAACCCAGTGACATTCTGGTATTTGTATTTAAAACCAGAAAATTAGAATGACATTGTTTCCGCTTGTATTGGGTTTGTGTGGCAAGGTTTTGGTAGTGGGAGGGCTACAGGGGTGGCTTCTGTGAGAAGCTGCTAGAAGCTTCTCCTATGTCTGACAAAGCCGATGCCAGCCAGCTCCAAGACGGACCCGCCACTGGCCAAGGCCAAGCCCGTCAGTGATAGTGGTAGCGCCTCTGGGATAACATATTTAAGAAGAGGAAAAATAATGCACAAATGTAGCAGAAGAGAGGAGTGAGAATATGTGAGAGGAACAACCCTGCAGGCACCAAGGTCAGTGAAGGAGGAGGGGGAGGAGGTGCTCCAGGCGCCGGAGCAGAGATTCCCCTGCAGCCCATGGTGAAGACCATGGTGAGGCAGGCTGTCCCCCTGCAGCACATGGAGGCTAAAGGTGGAGCAGATATCCACCTGCAGCCCATGGAGGACCCCATGCTGGAGCAGGTGGATGCTTGAAGGGGGCTGTGACCCTGTGGGAAGCCTGTGCTGAAGCAGGCTCCTGGCAGGACCTGTGGAGAGAGGAGCCCACGCTGGAGCAGGTTTGCTGGCAGGACTTGTGACTCCATGGGGGACCCACACTGGAGCAGTCTGTAGTCCATGGGAAGGACTCATGCTGGAGAAGTTCATGGAGGACAGTCTGCCATGGGAGGGACCCCACACTGGTGCAGGGGAAGGGTATGAAGCATCCTCCGCCTGAGGAGGAAGGAGCGGCGGCAACAACATGTGGTGAACTGACCGCAACCCCCATTCTGCATCCCCCTGTGTTGCTGGTAGGGAGGGGGTAGAGAATTCT
The DNA here is from genome assembly GCA_013389945.1 of Fregata magnificens. Lineage (NCBI taxonomy): Eukaryota > Metazoa > Chordata > Aves > Suliformes > Fregatidae > Fregata > Fregata magnificens. Next base: position 6,346 of record WAAD01027432.1, on the reverse strand, counting down.
GGAGTAAAGCTTAGCCCTTGAAGAAGGAAGGGGAGGGGTGAAGGTGTTTTAAGAGTTAGTTTTTATTTTCTCATTATCCTACTCTGATTTTGATTGGTAATAAATTAAACTAATTTCCCCAAGCTGTCTGTTTTGCATGTGACAGTAATTGCTGAGCGATCTCCCTGTCCTTATCTCAACCCACGAGCCTTCTGTTATATTTTGTCTCCCCTGTCCTGCTGAGGAGAAGAGTGATAGAGTGGCTTCAGTGGGCACCTAGTGTCCAGCTGGGGTCAACTCACCACGCTGCTTAGTGCAGATGTTCTCCCTGTGCAGTACCTGTAGCACTGTGTCTGGCAATTCTGCTAGTCTGGAGTGAAAGGTAAATGCTGCATTTGTAGGGATTGTAATGTGGAAAAGGAAGTAATACGGAACAGGGACTAGGAAGAGAAGGGCATTGTTTTCTCTGTATTTATTCCAAATAAAAGGAAGGATTGTCAGATTGTGACAGGTTTCCCTGCTGTTTTTGCAGCTTTCTGAAAAGAATCCTCATGTTCAGTACGTAGCACATACAGAGAGTTCTTACCCTGGTGCAGTCCAGCCTACTGTCACTAAGGCGCTTCCTTAAAAGGATAGAAACAGAACTTAATGATGATGTAGGAGCACTGGCTCCCAGCCATAGGATCCTATGGCCTGGTTAACACTGGAAGAAGAAGAATGCTAGCAGAGGAAGCATTTAAAGAGAGATAATTGAATCTCCCGACTCCAGTTCCAGGCAGGGCAGTTCATGTTCACATAGAACATACACAGCAGTCGCAAACTCTGATTTGAATACAAATATATTGAGAAAATCATGAAGTGTTTTCAGACGATCAGATCAGTCCTCAGAGTGAAAAACAATGAACATTTTTTCTTCTTAAACAGACAGGATTATTGTTTACTATTAGAGTATGTGCCATAACTTGCTTATTTCTTCAGGAGATGGATTTTACTTCAGAAGGAATGTGACCACTTATTAACTTGTGTACCTGTACGATAGATCATAGAAAAGTTTTATGTTCTTTTATAGAATAGAGATACTGGTTGAACTTGCAAAGTAACTTCTAACGCAAATTCCTTAGCAACATTGTGAATCCTTGGAACAACGGCTTTCAAGCACAGTATAGATTAAGAAATTAATCTATTTTTTGCCACTCATTCCATTCCTGTTGTTTCTGTTTGGGTTTTTGGCATTCAGAACAGAAAGTTGTACCTGTGTTTAATGATAGATGAAACAATAAGTGCATGAAATCTAGCAAGAAGCAGCATACTCTTAATATAGTGTAAAGTGTCAAAGTTATTGCCATTAGTTTGTCACTTTGGGAAAGGAATTCCTTTCACAACCAAAACAGGAAAAAGGTCAGAGGAAGGAATAGTGAGAACAACTCTTACAGAACCATCTGATTTTTTTTGTCTAAGCATAACATAGTAATGATGCTACTTAGGTAATACTTTTAAAATGGAAATGAATTACCTTTTCCAAAGGTGCTTTCTAAACTTCAAAAGATACAAAACTGTCACTTTGCATGTTTCTAAACAGCTGAAATGCAAATATCTCATCGTCGCTTTTCCTCAGTCTTCAGATTACCGTTTCTAGGTATTTGGCAATTTACCATGGTAATGAAAATGCTGGAGCTTGGCAATGTGCCATGAAATTGCAATAGAATGTATTATAATTGCTTTTAATGGGAATAATAATGATAAAGAAAGAAAAATATATTTTGAATCTACTAAAAGTTGGGGCAACATTAATTTCTTTCTCTCCCTTTTCTGCCTGTTTTTCCTTCTAGCTCATTTTTGGGATAGGAAACTAATTTGTCTTCTAGACAGAACTGATTTACTAGCTCCATGCAATGAGATGAGGCATTATAATGCCAAAACCAGACTTCAGTTGTATCCTTGTGACACTATTAATTTTATTATGCTTTCCTCCAACACCTTTACTTAGATAATTCCCTCTTTAACCTTCAGTGCACCATTTTGCCCATATGCTATAGTATAGGTAAATCAGACATGTATACATTAATTTACAGATTTTCATTTTCTGGGGCATTCAAAAAGTTTTAAGGAAAATGAAACTGTTAGGAGTTCCTGTCCTACGTTAGTACATATTATAGAAATCCATAGAACTATTGTCTCTGGAAGAGCATTCAGACCATGAGAGCCAGAAACAAATACATACAAAATTAGATAAATATTAGGCTTAGGTAAAAACAGGTCATTTTGTCAGCTGGTATACCAAAGAATGATTATGATACAACTTACTTATTTTTTTCTCTTAAATTTTAGACAGTCTTTGACATCTTTTCCCACAATCTGGCTACAACATTTTAAAACCAAATTATTTTCCAGGAAAAACACTGCCCAGTGATATCACTATTCATAAAAACCTAAGGTAAAAATCCCATTGGTCTCAATGCTTGTCCAGCCTGGAGAAGATAAGGTCTCGGAGGGGAAGCTAACAGCAGCCTGCCCATGCCTATGAGGAGGTTATCATGAAGATGGAGTCAGGCTCTTCACCGTGTTGTACGGTGGGAGTATGAAAGACAACAAACATTGAAACTGGATTCACGTTGGATATAAGGAACACCTTTTTTGTTATGAGATAGTCAGACAGCTGAAGAGGTTGCCCGGAGAGGTTATGCAACCTCCATCCTTGGAGGTTTTCAAGACCTGGCAGTGTAAAGCCCTGAGCAACGAATTCTGATCTCATAGCTGACCCCATTTGAAGCAGGAGGCTGGATTAGGGACCTTCTGAGGTCCCTTTTGAAGTGGCTTATCCTGTGATCCTAAGATCCTATAATAGATAATTCCTAAAGCAGGGAACCGTTCACAGAAAGTCTCTTCTATAATAAAAAAAATAAAAAAAAAAATAAATTTCTTCTTAAATTTTAAAAATTAAGGAAGTATTTCCAAGGTTACACTACACTAACATGGATTTTAATATTACACCAGACTAATTTTTCTGCATGTAGACATCTTCACCCTTCTCTCAACAGGAAGTCTTATGATAGAGCACCTAATTTAGAAATGCTGAAATTCCAAAGATCCTGTCTTTCCATGCCAGTTAAACCTTCAGTAATATATTCCAAATAATGGCTAATGGAATTTTTGTGGGAAAGAAAGCTTGTTTTATTTTTCTCCAACTATAATAGTTAATTTTCTCAAAGATTACCTTTCCCTCCAAACCTTGCCTTGCTTATATCCCCAGACCATCATGGGTATGGATACACCACCACTAGCGTTACTTGTTTCTCCTGAGTTCAAAGACTGTTTGTTATGATATTTTGAAACACAAAGATTCAGTTTCAGGGTTTCTGCTTGATTACTTAATAAAATATAAGGACATATTTCATTAATCAGTCACGTACTAGAAAAAATGCATATATTTACATCTGGCATTTGCTATTACACACCTCAAAAGCAAGTAAATTTTTTTTGCTTTTGGTATTCTTGAAAGTCCCTTTCTAACTGAGGGGAATTCCAGTTCTCCAGGAGGGAGGAATTTTGTAATTGAAGGAACAAAACAGAGTTGGCAGGAATGAATAATTAAAAAAACCCACCCTCTCTCCTAATTAGATAGAGTATACTGTCGTCTTAACTTTGTTAAAATTTAGAATTCACTTTGTGAAGTGTAGGCTAAACAAGGTTGGGTTGCATAAACAGAGTAGATGTTATAGCCTGCTAGATTCAGAAAATTGGCTGCAAGCCCTGTGGTAAACTGCCTCAGTTAGAAGTCTGACTGGAAGAAGCTAGGAAAAAAAGAAGAGAACAGATAATCTCATTTTTTTTCAACATAATGTAAGAACATCTGTGCTGGACCAGATTAGTAATTTTGCTTTAGACAGTGGTCAGTAATAGGAACGGACTGTAAGAGACAGGGTAACTCTAAAATACACCATCTCCTTGTTCACTTTCTTGTTTTCTGGCAATAAGTGGGACAGAGCCTTCCTGAGTCAAACGGTTGCTTCTGGATTACTGCATTTAGTAACCAACAATCAACCTATCCTTTTGAACCCATTTATACTTTTGCGCACAAAAAGATACTGTGGCAATAAATTATTCTGTAAAAAACTGAGAAAAAAATACCATTAAGATCCAGAGATATTTACTTTAAATCTGGGCCTGCAAATTTAAATAGAACTTGGAGAACCACAAACGAAGTAATTTGCCATTGGAGAATGAATCTGTTCTTCTCCAAATAAGTAACTTCTGCAGTGATGAAACATGTTTTAATTAACTCTGTTTCATCAAGTCTGATAAGCTGGAGAGATCCAAATCCTGAACTGGGTTGTTTCATGGCATCAGAAGCAAAAGCCTCTGCATTTAGTGCTTTGCTTAGTGGACACACCACCTTTTTCAGTTTTCTCCAATATTTTCAGCTTATTATGAAAGAATTAAGTTTCTTCTGTTGTTGCATAAGAGCAAGAGGACAGCATCAGTTATGCGGTGTGGTAATGCATGGAGGACTGCACTTGAAGCATCCACTTACCAACTGCACAGCACATCCTGCCTTGTGCATGGGAGTAGAAGGTGGTTGACACCCAGTAGGTCCATGTAGTCCAGTAAGCCTCATGCAGCTGTACTAGCTGACATTCAAAAACAGTCTTAACAGTGGTCAGCTGTCCAGACTCATCTGCATCTGGTTCAGGTTCAGAGATCTCTTTGCATTTTTTTCTTAGCATCAGCAGTAGATTATCGAATGAAAAGGGAAAATAACCCAACCTTCTTGTAAGTCACTTTGATATCTAGTGACAAAAGGTGATATGTAAGAGCCTGACATTATAGCTATTATTCCATTAAGCTATTATCATAACAATCTCTGTATTGGATACACAACATAGGTTTTTGCTTTTCTGCAGCAAACGTTTCTTCTGTATGTATAATTACAGAATGGTTATCTCAGTCTAACTCATATCTAATTATGTAAATAGACATATATGCCCTCAAACTGCTTTTTGCATACTGTTATGACCTAGGAATCATGCCTTTACTTGCTCATACTCATGGCTTAGAGGTGTTGGCTCAAAGCTTCTTTACATGCACGTTTATAAATAAAGATTGCATAGAAGTCTTATTATTCTTTTTTAAACTTATTTTTACTTTCTTTCAAATATGAATTACTGGCAAATCGAAAGTGATTAAGCTGGCAAGATTATGAATGCTGCAGTGCTGAAATTTCTTTAATTCTGTACTGGAATTCAAACATGTCTTCTGGACTTTTATAAAAACTGATATATAACAAAGGAGAGACACAAATATTTGTTTTAGTTTGGTGGTAAGAAGCTTGCATGTTGAGACAAAAGTTTCTGCTTGTGTGAGAACATTTTTTCATCCAAAAATCACACCAAACCAGACTGTTCCTGTTGGTCATTTTCTCCACAGACCACTAACTATGCTGTCTCTCTTTCTGTGTGTTTCTGTATTTGAATTTTTTCCTGTTAAAATGTTAGCAAGTCTAATCATCCCTCTTGTGTTTTTCTCCCCGCTTTTCTTTTTTCTAGCCCTTGCAGATGAAGATTCCCCAGCAAATGCTTTTTCAAAAATTGTTTCTGAGGAATGGCTGGCCTCAGTGAGGCAGAAAACTTTAGCAAAATGTTTCAACCAATTTTAATTGTTGGGTATTAAACACAGCTATGTGACATGCCTAGGTGATTAAGGCATGTCTAGCATAGTTCTGGTGTTTACTGATTTAATGAATAATATTAATTAATAAAGCTCATTCCTTGGTATGGAATCAAGTATTCACATAAGCCTTAGCTACTTAAGACAGCAGAAAGCAATAATGTATTATACTGCCAAAAGTCACTCTGCTTGTATGATCACAGAATCACGGTCAAGGTTGGAAGGTACCTCTTGAGACCATCTACTTGAACACCCTGCTCAAAGAATGGTCAGCTACAAGAGGTTGCTCACAGCAGTGTCCCCTTGCATTTTTAATACCTCCAAGGATAGAGACCCCACAACTTCTCTGGGCAACTGTTCAAGCATTCAGCTGTCCCAACAGGGAAAAAAAGTCTTATTTCTTTCTTACGTTTAGATGGAATTTCTTATATCCCACTTTGTGCCCATTGCCTCTTGTCCTTTCACTGGGTACCACTGAGGTCCTTTTTATTGTTACCCATCAGATAAACAAGGATAAGACCCCCCCAAGCCTTCTCTTCTCCAAACCAAACAGCCCCAGCTCTCTCAGCCTCTCCTCATATGACAGATCCCTTAACCGTCTTCATGGCCCTTTGCTGGACTCAATCCAGTAACTCCATGCCCTTCTTTTACTGGGGAGCGCAGAATGGGACCCAGAACTCCAGATGTGTCTCACCAGTGTTGA
>WAAD01027431.1:178331-189916 GCA_013389945.1 Fregata magnificens | reverse complement strand
CTTAATGATTCTATGATTCTATGATTCTATCCTCTCTCACAGGGTGATATAAGCAGAGTGTCTCTTAGTATGTCTCCTCCAATAATGGAGAATAAAAGAATTGGTACAATATGAACTTCACATTATTGCTCCTACTGCTGCCACAGTCCCTGCACAGTTTCTCTAATAAATCGTATGTGCAGTACAACTGCACTATTTCTTCTGCCTGAGAAATCCAACAGCCCATGAATATGGGAAGGATGGTATTAGTATCAGTCAGTAGAAAAGTTTCTGATATTCCAGTGTTTTCTAACCTGCAAAAGTCCCCAGGTTCCTTTATTGCTTAAAGAGGACATAGGAGTGTTAAACAGTCAAGAAGAACACGCAACAAAGTGTGACATTTATATCTAAACTGGTGGACCCACAATTATTTCTGAGTCATATGCTAACCCTGTGCCATGTCAGCATGAGTGTTTACGTGTGGATATGCACAAACATATACTAGCCCTATATTTTGGTGAGTTTTTCTTTACGGCAATAATAACAGCATGCTCAGGCCAGGAAGGAGCTATACCATTTTCATCCATCATGGGTCAGCCTCAGTGCAGCCCCAGAATTTTTTTTGTTAGTGTGTCCAAATGGGTTATTATTGCTGTAGAGAACTGATGTAGAGAAGGAGAATGATGCTCAGCCAGACAGAGGACAGGGGTAGCTCTTGCCTTGGGAATAGTGGGGTCCAACCCAGCAGAACTTCATAAACCTCACATTTATTTGCTATCCTGTCTTAATAGTAACATGCATGCAGCGCAACACAAGGTGTAACAAGGAGGAAACATACAACAAATGCAAGATCTCAAAAGTTACAGCATACACCAACATGTAGTTTCCAGTTTTTACTAGTGCTTAAATGCATTATGGAGTTTTCATGCATTTGTCCACCTGCACAGTACCCCTCAGTAGGGAATTTTCTGGCTGTCCCCAGGCTTTCAAAGATGAGCACATGGCAATTCAGTCTTAATGCAAACAGGGGCATGTAGCAGAAAATGACAAGGCCTTTTACAAGGTAACGGCTATTTTCTCTGTTTTCCAAAGTGTAACATCTAAGCCGTCTTGTCTTCTTAGTGTTATCGTGTTACTGTTAGGAATAACATACAGTGTTCTTGTTTTGTGCTGTGCTGCTCACTGAAATATCAGTTGTGTTACACATGCAGAGCTTTGCGCTTGTGCACAAATCTACTATTAAGTTTTCTGCTGAGACCTTCACCAGTCAAAATGTGTTAGCATTGCCACTGATGATGCTTCATGCTAACTAGCCTCTAGTGAAACATCATTCTTTTCTTCTGTTAGAGTGGTTAATAGGAATATTTTTTCATGGCCTCACTGAAAAACTGTTTTAATTTTCTGTGTATACTAGTTACACCTAGGAAGGTAAAAAACAAGAGAGTTAAGTTAAGGGCTGGTGCCTACATCCAGTTCCCTCCTGTAGTGTGCTTAGTAACTGCACACATCCTTTCATCGCTGTCATTCGTGGTACCTAAGAGCAAGAGCAGGAAGCGTTCTGTTGGCAATGATATGAAGAAACCATGCCAAAGATCAGGGAAATGGTCCAGTTTCAACACTACGGTGGTGCAGATCAGCCAATGCACCTACAATGCAACTACAAGGAACAACGAAAATGGCAGAAACTCAGAGGAAAGGTGATAGTGCCAGTGGCGTTTCACATGGCTAGTGTTACTACATGTATGTTTTTAGTAGGCTGTGGTCATCACCCTTAGAGGCATTAATGGGTGATTTAGACTAGTTTATATGGTGTCCTTTTGTCAATGGGAGACTGCAATTTAGCAACACAGACTATATAGCAGACTGCAGAATGAAGGAAAAAGTGTAACTAACCTTGAGGAGGAGAGAACAAAACGCTTCAACATGCAGTGAAGTGTTGCCCACCATTATCTCTCTCTTCTGAAGATGGTAAAAATATGTACCCAGTGACCAGGACTTGCCTGATCTCCAGCTGATTTTCTACACAAGGGCATTTATTACTTCTTGTCCTATCCTCTCCCTCATCTGTCTGCCTTTTAGCCACTAGGGCATACAAAGAGAGACAAAAAGTCATCTCTTCATAATGTGCTTACATGCTGGCCTAGTATTAGCACCCCTTACCAAAATTACCAGACATTATAAGAACCTTCGTTCGGTTTTTCTTCCCCAATAGTGTATGCTTTTGCTAAACAGCAATTATTTAAGCTAAACTTATCCACTCAAGCATCTGTCTCAAGCATAGAGGTTTGGAGGAGGGAAATCTCAGCCCAGATGGTTCAGCTGCTTCTGAGAAGAAGGAAATGCGTGCTGCTTATCCACGTTAAAAATAAATCTGATCACCCTCTCAGAATGATGCCTTTTTTATAGCTGTTCAGAGAGGAAGATCTTTGGCCACTACAAAGCTCTTTGAACCCTAGAGACTTCACGCTTGGAACAGGTACAGGCAAGGAGTAGGAGAGACATTTTCTTAAGCGCAGGAGCTGATCCTGGCCCCTTCTGCTAGTAGATTTGGAACCTGGCATGAAGGCCTTTTCTGGCATGTAGAATTCACTTATTTCAGCTCCTGTGCAAAATAAATTAAGAAATAGGAATAAAATAAGAATAAATAAATGTTCTGTCCTTTGCATTTACAATTAAGTAACACGATTCCAACATAAAATCACCTTATGTATGAGGAAGTAGCAACACGGTGGTGGCACAGACAGGCACCCAGGGGTGTCACTGAGAGGACACTGCCTCGGCACTGAGACCTGCTGTGGTCATGGACAGGCTGCTGGGGGCAGCGAGGAGGCACGGTCCCTGCCTCCATGGGGGATGGAGAGACTGGAGCTCTGCAAGCAGGGGGCAGGGCTGTAGGGATCCCCACTGGGACTACCTTGTAGGGAGGGGGTGAGGTGTGGGGCGCCAGTGCTCTTCAGGCTCATGGTGGGGACTACCTCCTCCCGCAAGGTCCTACACTGGCACAGCTGGATTGGGCCTGAGGTGGGAAACACCCCACGGCCTCAGAGGGGTGGGAGCCTGCCCTGGGCTGCCCACAGGGGCTGAGGGCCAGCCCTGAGGTGATCCTGGGGCAGTGCCCAGGGCTCGGGTGGGAAACATTGGGGCACCGCAGCACCAGGGTTCGGGTGGGGAGCACCAATTTGCCTCTGAGGGGGCAGCGCCAGGCTTAAGCGAGAAATGCTGAGGTAGAGCAGGTGTATCAGCAAGGTGTCGGCAAGGACTGCCATGTGATTTGGGTGCGAAACATGGTGGCCCCTCAGGAGGACACACCAAGGTGCCTCAGCAGGGACAGCCAGCCCCTGGTTTCCTCTCCTACCTGGTATCCAGGTCTCTTCTTTTCTTTTATGCTTCTTAATACAGCTCTTCCAAATTGGGAACCTTCTAAGTAGAGATGCTTAGACTCATGGTTGGTTTTTTCACTCCCATCAGTGTTTCATTAGTTTAGGTGTCACTGCTGACCTAGTCAATGCTCGGTCTCACCCTTTCTTCCATGGTCTCACATCTGGTGGAGCTTTGCAGCCAGGACTCGAGTTTCCTCCTCCTGTTGTAGAAGACATGAGATTTTTGTTATGAAGGAAAAGTAGGGACTGATGAGCATAAAATTACCCTGGTCATGTCCTTGGCAAGATGTTAGTTCTCACCCTGCTTCTACATAACAAATAATTTGTTTACATTCTCATTTTCACCGCACAATAGTTGGAAGACAACAATTCCAAGTTTCCCCATCACAAAGTATTTTTTGTACAGTTATGTTATCGGGGAAAAAGCACTGATTACTCAATGAAATACCATGTCAATCTGCAAGGTAGGCACTTAGATACTTTGAGACCCAATTCTGCTTTAATTCACACTGAGAAAATTGTGCCACACATTCACATTAACCTTGCACCAACCATGGATTGTTCTGGCTGTCATAGACCTAGCATGCTTTTGTTTCCCTATAGTGTTTATTGGACTCTCAGGGGAAATGTGGAAGTTTTCGTGTAGGAATTTTTTGATGTGGATTGTTATTGTAGGAGGAGTAATTTATTTTGTCATGGCTTATCTTCGAGATGCAGTATGGAAGGAAAGAGGAATATCAGGTTAGTGACAAGTGGATATTTTTGTATGGGACATTTCCACGCAGCATAGAGGGCAAAGTTGAGGATGCCTGAGCAGTGCAATGGGATTCCTGTGGAAAGCTAATGTGGGGGTGGGCTTCGGAAAGCAGGGAGCCTCCAGACCTTCCTGGCTACATCTGCCTCTTTTCTTCTGCCTAACTAGCCTGAGGACATCAGTGCTGGAGCGTTCCCCAGCATGACAGTCTCTCCTGCAATCCCTGCAAGCCTGAACCTCCAAAAATTCCACAGAAAGCATTAATTTACTTCTTTTCATATCACTCTATTATAATTAAATGAAGTTCAGAAAGAATCATCCTGATTAAAGAGAGGAACTGGAACACAGCACTCAACCTGGTGGTGGCAATGAGATAGAAACTCCAAAATCTTGGAGAATATATTATTATAATACCTTACCTATTAGTGTGTTTTATATAATAAAGCATTAAAATGCAGAAAATCCCTTGCTGTCCTTACCTAAACAAGAAGAGATTTAATCAATGGGTGTGGGGGATTATAGGAGAGTAGTAGTAAACCTAAATTATGTTCACCTGGGAGAAGGATGGGGTCTTGAAATTGGGAGTAGTCACACCAGAGCTGGATATTGGGGATTGGTGAAAGTGTTGCTGCCAGTATGGTTGTGATCTGTTTGGGCAAGGTGAGCTGTGAATTAGAATAAAGGCAGGAAGGGTGTAAATTTGATTTTACTATAAATTAGAGCTGCATTTTCAAGTTCAGAGTTAGCCTGGGATTCATTGTTCAGGCTCCCTTTATGCAATGTCATGATCTGGAGCCACTGTTAGTGCAACAGCTAAACTGGAGTCTTTTCTTCAAGATGGAAAATGTACCCATGAACCAGTTTAAGAAAAGAAATCACACTGATGCATTGCTGAGCTTAGTGTTTCTTTTGGTGAGGGAAGTCTTCTGTGCTTACTAATAGATCCACAAACCTATTACTGTAAAAGCTAAAATAAAAGGAGATAGAAATAAAAGATAAAATAAAAGCAGATGTGTAAATAATAAAATAATATGATATTTCTAGATTTTTAAAGCTGAGTAGTATTCCAGGGTTATCTGGACTTTGAATGCCAGCTTGAAGTAGCATGGTAGTATAAACGCTAAAAGAGATACAAGGTATTTGGGGCATAAGAAAGCTGACAATACCATGGTCTGTTGCAAGAAACTGGTGGTTTGTGTAAGGAAGAAAATTACACTGTACCTGGAACATGCAGGTTATTGCTGTGCTGTCTAAGGCCATGTGCAGATATTATAAGCAATTTGCAATTGGTTTAAAAGAACAGATCCACTGGGACCCAAAGTGAGAAAAACCGAACCAGGTCTGAGTGTTGGCACAGACCTAATAACGCTAGTTTGCTTCTTTCCCTGCTTGGTGAAGGCATGTCTGGTACTCTTGTATTACCTGTGTGCACCTTTTTTTGTTGTGGATCCCGCCCACTTTGTTCAACAGGTGTTTCTTAGTACTATCAAAAATTATCTTGAAGGGAAATAATTTCTCTTGGAGCTAGAGAGAGGTTCTCTCTCTGGGAAGGGAAATGACTGCAGCTGTATAGCCATAGTGCAGCTGTCTTGAATCACACAATTCACCCAGCAAAGATAAAAGTCCAACCTGTGTAGTGATCTATAAAAGCCATTAAAATTTTCCTTGATTTCTGTGGAATTAGAGGACAGTTCTTGGCAGAATCAGTAGTATCATAAATAGGCAAATTGTTCAATGAGTAGCAGAGGGCAAATATTGCTGGCCATGCTCCTTTCCTAATTTTATATGAAAAGGGAGGGGGTTTGGTCTCCACTTGTATGTAGATCAGCTTGCTTTCCCTGAGTTGAAGGAAATCTGTTCAATCTCTTGGTTTACATTAATACGATGCAGAATTATTTTGTGCTGTTGCTCTGTAAAGCCCAGCGTCCCTCCTTTTAAGCTGAGCTAGGAATGTGACATTAATGTGGGATTTCTCCTGCCTACAGAAAGGAAACCACAGAGCACCTCTTCACTAGCATCAGCCCTAACAAAGTACAAACAAATCCAAGGGGTTCAAAAGCATTCAGCTAATGCAGAGCAGTTAGAAAATGAAACAGTTAACGAAGTTTTAAAGGTCTCATATGCCTAATTATTTGAAAATATAGCCTGCTCATAGACTGATACTGGAGGAAGTTAAACAAAGTTAATTAGCAGGTATTTTGGCAGTCTGTTCAGTCTAATTCTCTTGCTACATCCTGCTAGGCCAGAGTATCCAGAAAGTAATAATAAAAAAATCTTTGGAAAATTCTGTCTTGGCAGAGTGGCTGTACATCATGAGCGATTGCTCTCACACCCTTGCTGCACGTATTATTTTATAAGTCACCTGAGCTGTTAGAGATGCAAGTGGACACTTACCCACATTGGCAAGGTTGGGAAATAGAAGGAACAATTCTTGATTCAATTACATAGACAAAACCACAATAAAGCCACAGCTTTCAGGTGGTATTCTGTTACCTGACTCACCTCAGCCTCTTAAACTGAGGAGAAGAGGTGCTTGCAATGACAGAATACCCATCAGGAGATAGCCCAGATCCTTGGGCTGAGATCTGTGTCACAGTTAGAATAATGGTGCAGAAATACTGGCTTAACAAGTCAGAGGGGTGATTTCTCAGGGAAAATTGAGAGATTATAGTTTGTACACTATATTTTTAGGGTCCTTGGAGGAGATAGCATGTTTGGTAAAAAGAGGTATGACTACTGTTAATCCAAAGTGTGATCTTATTTTTAGAATCTGAAAGCCATCTTTTGGGTACCCCTGGAAGCCTAGTGCTAGACTCTTGAACCAGAAGCTCACAGTAGTCTAAGCAAGCAGGCTCACATGGTAAATGTCCTGAAGCACCAGATATGTTTGGTGCACGTGGTTCGTCCATATTTCAGTTTTGCAGAAATACCAGAAGTAAATGGTGTAGAGCTGTGCCTTTTCCAAGCATCTACATCCATGCAGCGGGAGAGCTCTCCCAGAGAGCAGGTACTCTTGGGCATGTAGATCTCAGCAGATCCCACTCTACTCTCCCACTGCAGCAGGCCAGGGGGCAGGAATCAGCCATTCTGTACCAGCTGCATGCAGCAGTTTCTGGACAAGTCCTTCATTCACATGTTCTGTGTAAACTCATGTTGTGCTTGCTTAAGCTCCTTAGTTAACCAAGCTAGATAAAGAACTAAGCTCTTTACTGGGGATAGGTGGGTAGGGCCAAGCTTTTACCTCTCACCCAAAAGCAACTTGCTTTGGCTGGTAGGACAATGTTTCCCACAGCATCAGCTGCTCAGAGGACAGAAACCTTCCACTCACACAACGGTTGTTCCGTCTCCTAATGTAACAACTTGCTTCCGACTCTCACTTGCCCCAGCACTGGCTGGATATTCCAGCTGCACAATGAAAACCAAAACATCCTGCAGAAAGCCAAACCAATGGAAAAATCCCGGACTCACAATGCAACTTCATGCCCTGACAATATTGCACCAAGTTCCAAATCTAGGGTCCAATAGAGCAACTGCTATTTGCAGGACAAAACACCCAGCACAGGGAACAGCGCTCCAACTCCAGCCTCTGAGCTCCTTCAGCCTGATTTTTTCACTAATACCAACCTTTTGGTATTAATGAATACCAAGCTTGCAGAAGGCAGGCATGTGGCAACTAGGGCTGATGAGGAAAAGGGACATGTGGGAGAAATTCACAAGGTGGTCTTTCACAAGGAAACAGTATTTTTTTTTTTCCCGTGTTCCAAAGCATAACAACTAAGTATTTTAATCTTGTTAGTATTGTCTTGGTAATGAATGACCCATACTGCTCTTATTTCCCACAATGTTGTTCTCTCAAACCTCCATTACTTGGACACGTATGCATGAGTCTACTGCAAAATCTTATAAGATCAGGTAAAAAGCACTAGCACTGCTACCAGAGAAGATGAAATCTAGGTTGGCAAGGCGTTCAGATTTAAACTTTTCTTTAGCAAGTAGAGGTACTGATTAGTATCACATTTGTTTCTGGAACTTAATTATTGTACCACATGCCTTTTGAGCGATGTACTGTATACAGAGGATAAGCGTATCTTGGGGCCTGTGGTAAGTTTTTTTAAAAAGCAAATATTACACAGTGCAGTCTTTGGATCTGCATAATGTCACCAGAAACATCTGCAGATCTTCAATTCCCTCTAATCTTACTACTTTCCTGACAGCTATAAACCGATGCCTCAAAATGCAACACTATGGGCAAAAAGGTTTCTTCTTACCAAACAGAATTCCTCTGCTGGAGAAATAGTCCAGTGACAACAGTAGCAGTGAGCTAGGGTTTGTGGCGTTGTTGTGCTGAAGAGGGAATAGAATTCGTTCACAATTCTTGTTAAAGTTCCAAAGTCTCAATCCTCTACTGTGACCCTTCAGATACTAGTGGGGTTTTTTTCCTTAAATTATCAGCTGTTCATGTCGCTTGACTGCAACCTCCGCAGAGTTATTGTTCCCTCTGCAGCTGACTCAAAAGCCAGAATGCAATGAAAAGTTGTCCATGCTTCCACTGTTTAAACAATTTTTAAATCAGTTTCATAGTTTTAGGCGCTGGACTGGCAAGATTTTGTCCTTTTTAGAATATTTGGGTTTGCAATATTTTAATAATTAGAAAGCGGCTGCAGATGCATTGGGATAGCCTGCTAGCCTTTTATCAGTATAGGCTTGTATTTTCACATATGGTTTGGAATGGTCACCAGCGACTTCAGCTGGTTGCAAGAACTGGTAATTCTATAATGATGAAGAACAACTTGGATAAGTACCACCCACTAGTGAGATAAAGTTTGCATAGATAGTCACAATAGATAATTTAAAGTTCTCATCCTTTCTGTTATCTACTGTTACCTAACATGACTTGCGCTATGTTTGTGTTTTCTGACAGTCCCTCTTTCTTGCCTGCTTTAATTAGAAGTGACATGTAATTTCAGACATGATGCAGTGAGATGAACAGNGTTAGTCCAAACTTCAACAGGTTCCTGTCTAGTCCCAGAACAAGAAGCTTTAAAGCATTGCACGCCATATGCAAGACTGCTGAATTACCAGGCTGTTTCAGTCTGGTGAAACTATGTACATCAGGTTCGTGATACAGGTGAAGGAATGAACAGAAGTTTGTACGTGGGTCTGTTACTTTCCAGAATGTGTTAATTCACTGTTTTTAAATAAAAGGTGTTACATGTAGAAAACCAAGTCTTCCTCTTCTGCCAACATCTCCAGTTACTGTGTCAGTCTTACAGTGCTAGTTCAGAGTCCCATCTCTCAGTACACAGGCATCCTCTTCTGAGTGCAGCAGAAGCGTATGTAACCCTATCAGTCAGGTTTTTAACTTTGCCCCAGGAATGTTCACATGGCTGGAGCTCAGTGGCATAGAGTCAGCTGGGTCTTGTCTTTGTCCTTACCCTCACCCTTTCTCCTTGAACCGAATCACTCTGTGGCTTCTGATCAATAAGACAAATAGTAAAATTGACTTTTCTTTGATGCACCATAATGTGACAGTTATTTTGGAAACATGAAAGACTGTGGATTTGTTGTCACAGGTTTATTTCTGATACTATTACAGGTTGGAAACAGCCATTAGCATTGTCAGAAGGATTATTTGGCAAAGCCATAAAAAATATTGCTACCAGGCAAAGAAGATGCCAGGAGAACCTGTAGAGAAGGAAAATCTCTGCAATCCAGACTGAACAGATCTCGTGCTCTAAAAACACACCTTGACTACCCAATCTAAAGTTGTCCAAAGACTCAAAAACAGCGAAGAAAAACATGAAGACTTAAGACCATTCCATGCAATAGTAGCTGTTAAGTGTGACTTTTTGCAACTTACATTACTTTCAGAAATTTAAATCAGAATAGATTTTATTTTTAGCTTAATTCAGTTGGGTTAACCATTATGATATTTGTTAATTAAAGGTTGGTTTAACTGAAATTAAGAAGAAACTTTGTCATTATATTAAATCTTTATCCATTGAAGTCAGGCTTCTGGAAACATGTATAGAGGGGTTTTAAGTGGTTTAAGTAGTGGAACTAAAGCTATGGGCTGAATCTTACGCAGGAAGTAAAACCAGATGATTATAATAGTCTTTTTCAGTCTTAGTCCTGAAAATTAGTCTTTAAGTCAATGCATAGTGAGACAGATATACAGTTAGATGTGAAACTGTCAAGGCAAGGCAAGAAATTAATTGGACTGGAATTTGAAAATTCATCAACAAACCTTTAAAAATACTGCAGGTTGAACACATTCTGCAAATCAAAGGAAAACTGAAGATAAAACTGCTGAGTAAAGGTGCATACTAAAAGCCAGTTTCACAGTAAGTGGTTCAAGTTGTCTATAGGCAGTTCAAATACTCTGAAGTTTTGTAGCAGAACTGCAACCATCCCCTGTAGTATAAAGAAATGCACTTTCTGATACTTTCAGTCCCCCTAAAAGGGTTATAATTAAAGTACCTAAACGTTCCTTTATGAGCAAAATGGATCCTGACCACACCACTGATTTGCAAAGTTCTAGGGAAAGGAGCATTTCCTCAGCTAAAAGCAAAGAGAATGTTGGAAGTTTGTGTCTTACATTTTAGAAGTGAAGGAACTCTTTCTACACCCAATGGGAAGGTAAAGAATAAATACGGGAAGCCAAACTATTTTATTAATTTCTTTGATTAGCTTTTTAAACCTATTTGTCAGTGAGGATATGCTTTTCTAATCAGATGTAATGGCTAAAACTTGAAAACATGAGAAGCAGATACAATACAACAGTGAAGACGAAGTCTAAACATGCTTCAGTTCTTCTGATTTAAAAGAAACATATCTTCTCTGATTTAAATGAAATTTATCTTCTATGCTAGTAGCATAAAAAGATTGGTGGAAGAAAATGTTGGTTTATTTGAGACACAATTATAGAATCTACCAGGCCTGGATGTTTGATTAGATTCAACCTACAAATCCTATTCTGTATATTCACACTCATAATTCAAGTGTAGACAGGTCTTTCTTCTAAATTCAGAGGCTGCCAGGTGCAGATGATAACCATGAAATAGTAAATTACTTGTTACAAAATGTGAATGTACTACTCTGAGGTGACATCATTCGACCTGCATGTGTTAAGACAGCTGTTCCTTGATTTTTGACACAAGTAAAAATTCATCCTGTGAGCAAAAAGGCCTCTGCTACTTCACTTGTCTGATCAAGTGAATTGTATTTGTCTGATTTTGCATTGTGTTATATTTAAGGTCCCAAAAATGTTGCTAATTTTGTGCCATAGACTGATTGCATCATTAATATATTCAGACTGTAACTGTCATACAGCCAACTTGTAGCCACTATCCCTGATGTGCATGACTGCAGTTAGAGTAATCTAGTCTCCTATTTCAACAGTATAAACAGTCTTGTGGAATAAGGAGATGTTTTTCTTTCGTAATCAAACGTTAAGGCAAACTGTACTCCAG
>WAAD01027431.1:158493-178302 GCA_013389945.1 Fregata magnificens | reverse complement strand
CTGTACTCCAGATTTAGGAAATCTGATAGCCTATCAACATACAGGCTATGCACTTATAGTTTTGTTCTGCATTGGGACTAAGAGTTTTAACCTGAATTTAACACAGGTTACAGGGTAAGAGGAAGCCCTGGCCCAACCTGTGGGGCTGCACAGCAATGGCCACACCATGCATACTAACAGCCAACCTAAAGTTTTGCATCTTCACTATCAAAACCCCTGGCTGGATGACATTCATGCAGCTGATGCTGGAAACTCTCTGATTACCTTACTCCTTATCTTGTTGACAGCTCCTTCTGACACAGTCTCAGATCTATGTAAATGTCAAATCCCAAGAATAAATTGCTATGAGGATAGAATAAAATTTTTAAGGGACTGTCTTGCTGAAGAACTTTTTGCTTGAATATAAATGCTGTACAACAGAGCCGCTTAAATCCTAATGCAGTAAAACCAAGTGTGAAAACAAATCATATGTTTGTATCCTCAAACTTAGAAAGTCTCCATTAGAAGAACGAGAAGGACTATTCTAAGTCCATCCCCTTTTCTGCTCTGGTGGCACACGTGCAAACTTGTAACATCATTGCAATATCAAAATGCAAATGGAAAAGGCCTGCAACTTCAGGTCTATCTACAAGCTTTATTATAGTTCTTTCTCACTTTTAGAAATGCAAGACATTCAGGCTACAACTTTCCATTCCTTCTTTTTGCAACAGGTTATACTTTCTTCAGAGGGCTTGAGCTAGACCAGTTGTGCCATCTAAGACTGAGATAAGGAAAACGTGGAGCTTTCTTACTAATATTAACACAAAAAGCTGGCAAAAACTCTACGAGGGTAATTGCCAGTCATATGTACCCTGAAGTATTACATACTGCAGGCAGAATCGTACTTTGGTGTGGGGTGACAGAAGAAGCAGTAGTGACCTTGGAGTTTTTGCGGGAAACTGGTACCTGTGGCCATGAGAGGCTTTTGTAGCTGTCACTGTCATTTTTGCAATTTTGGTGGAAAGTTGTACCAATCTTGACTGCTTTTCTTGTGGGCATACAGTGTGCTAGTTACATAGTATGACAGTTTATAAAATCACACTATATTTGTTCATTGAAGCGTAGTTTCACTAAGTGAGACCATTAAATGCTATGGGCTAAATTGAATTCTCTTATGCCTCTGCTCTACAACTACAAGCTAAGTCAAGGAGACCTGTACTTTCTACATTCAAAATGTGACACTCCAGTATTTATTAGATACTTTGAAACCAAGTTGTAGACATTTCAGATTGGCTATCTAAATGAATAGAAACTTCTGTCTTTAATTTCTGGCTGTACGCTTCTCTTCATATATCAAGCGAGAGTTGTAAAACACCCTCATGCTACGTTTACAAGCAGCATAAAAAATCATGAGAAGATAAACAATTCTGTCTTCAGAACGGCATTTCTGCAGTTTAGGGTAAATATGATAAATAAGACGTAATAATGCATTACCTGCACATTGTGGGGAAAAAATAGCCAAAACACTGAATAGCTGTCTATCTACAGAACACTACCCAGCTGTGTGCTGAATGAGGCGGGGGTCCCACTGAAGAATATCCTTCAGTTATGCAGTTAGACAGTGGTGGCCCTTAACCTTGCATTTCTTAACTTTAGAAACCTTGACTTAATACCCTTCCTGTCTTTGGTTAGTTGGTTTTGTAAGTATTACATATTAAAGGAATACTGAAGTTCTTGTAATGTAGTAAAGAACAATCAAGATAGAGTTCACATTTCCCTACTCAGCAGTCATAAAATAATAACTTCTTTTGCATCATAAATGTTACAGAAAAGTTTATTAACTTTGCAGTGTTATATCATTTTCCCATTTTTTTTCTCTTTTCCTTCTTCCTGCTAACGTTTCTTCAGACTTGGTCTTTTCTGCTTCTCCATCCTGTGCCCTCACCTGCATTTCAGCACTGTTACTGCTGAAAATATGGATGAGAATAACTATTTCCAAATCTCTTCTATATTTAGATATTATAATAAAAATATAATGAACCTGCACTGAGTGATTTGCAACACCAGAACTCTGGTTTTCACTATATAAGATGTACTCAAAAGTGCTTCTTTTTGCTTCACAAATAAGATCAAGAAGAAAATAATGAAGAAAAAAAAAAGTGGAAAAAATTTGTGCTGTACTAACATTTAAAGGGATGTTTTTCATTCTTAAATCACTAATATTTTTTTGTCAAATTGTGTACTAAAACATTGCATTAATTTCTGGACAGGTAATTGCATAACTGCAATAAAATGGAAGAAACTGTAAATCAAATGCAGTATGAATTGCTAAGATAAAGTTAGTAATAGACATGCAAAAATGTATATAAAATAAACTGCTATCTGTAATAACTAGATCCTGATTTTTTCTGTTCAGATTCAGAAACAACTGCAAGTATTGCTCTCAGGATTTAATTGTTAGCTGAATTCTGAAACAAATCTATGTAAAACAATCTTTGTAAAATTGCTCAGATCTTAAAAATTCAGTAATGTCTCCTTTATTCATTCTTGTTACGCTTTCAAGCCATTTCCTCTTGTAAAATTTAATACTATACTTTCTCATTCAGATGGGACAGCAATAACTGTTGTAAGCTTCACATAGATCAAAACTAAAAAGCTTGTGATAGACAACCTGATAACACCACGAAGCTTTGTTGTCAGTTTGTAGGAAAAGTTCCTCTTATTTCTGTATTGTCATAGTTGCTATAAATTAAGCAGACTCGTTCAGTGCAAAGACAGAGGAAGAAGGTGTAGAGTTGCATAAATATTCAATTACTTGAAATTGTTTAAAGCTAATAAATAATTACCTAGCTTTGGACAAATTTATGCCATATCTGCTAAAGATCATCCTCTAACATGTAATTAAACTGTCCTGTAAGTCTAATGTATTGGCAATGCACAGCAGGTTTCCATGTTTTACACAGTTTATATTTGAACTAATGCCACTGGCGTGACACTGACAAGTCGGCACAGCAATGTCAGGTTTCCTGACCCTGCAATGGCATGCCAAGTATAGTGCATGAGCATCACTGCAAGATGGAAAATTTAGAAGGAAGAGAGTTTAATAATATCTGTATGGGCTACTAGTTTTCTTTCTTTTACTCAGGAAGGATGGTACCATCACCAGTGTTAAGTTCAGGGGCACCTTTCAGGATAGTAAGTGTGTAATGCCATTTTAATGTTTCACAGAACTGATGTTTCACTTGTCATCGTATGCCACCAGATATCATAAAACTCTTTAAACCTTTGCAGAAAGGGTTCAGTGGGTGTTGGATGGAAGACCAGGTCCAGGAAAGGTGTGCTGGCACAGAGATGGTTATTTAGGGCAGTGCAGAGAGTGGTAGAGTACCACAGACCTCAGAGATCTGGTACGACAGCAGCACTTAATAGCACTGCAAACTAATCCTTTTTATGTCATCTGGCATTGCAGACATTTAAAATTGCAGTACTGATGTAGTAGAAGAATATGGCCCATCACTTTTATTCTTGAAACAGAAGATTCATGAAAACAAATGTACTTCCTTGACAGACCACAGGGACTTGTGAGGTTTCCACTTGTGTTTCTCTTCCTTTGTGCTCAAACTGGGCTTTCTCAGCCTTTCATAGGAATTACCCGAACCCTTTGGAGTTACATCTGCTAATGGAATGCAGATGCCTGGAAGAAAACCTACAGTCTCCCTAAGACGTAACTCTGACACAAAACAATTGCTAAAGATTATTGTAGCAAAATGGTATTGTCTTCATAATTCATGCCTAAATCAGCTGTTGGGGAAAAGACTGGTATGTCTCTGGGCTCTTCTGCCCAGAGGGTCCTCCTTTTGCTATGGTTCTCTTAGTTTCCTGCTCTGAGGAAATGACTGACATTAAGAATAATGAATATACTGACTCACACTTCTGTTAGCGATTAAGTCATATTAAAGATTCTCCCCCTGTGTGGGCGGAGGAAGCTGGGCCTCATTAAGGGTTCAGAAGGAAAGATCAATGTGTTAATTAATGTACTAGAAAATGACAGTCAGGGTCTCTGGATCTGATTTCAGGCTGTGTTCTAGCTGCAATATCTCATATGACAGTTATTCTAGATTTAGTCAGAATTTGTTCCATTAGAAGACTGTTCATACTCACAAATTTGAATAGGATTGTCCATTGTTAAGTATCAACATTAATAGCTTACAGTCCTTCTGAGAAAAATAACTTGTATCTGTTCATCATTGTATATCATTGACATGGCTCTAGTTACCTCAGTGCAAAATTGAAGGTGAAACTCAGACAGAATTATGTCCCATATTCTTGTAGTAGTGTAGCCAAAATACTGGAAAATGGAATTATTCAATTTATAATGACTGTCTTTGTTCAGGAAAGGCTCATTATAGTTTTCTGTGGCCCTCTAAATCTTGTCAAGTAAACAGGATAGAAAATTTTGTCGCTCTTGGCTCTGTAGCTGGACAAAAATATTTGGGTTTTATTACTAATTTTCAAAACCTTAAAAACTTATATGCATGAAGATGCCATTTTTTAACTGTGAGACTTTCTCACAGATAATAAATCTTGCGTGTATTGAAGATTGGGTTTGGATTTTGGATTCAGAAAAGGATTGTTTATGCAGGCAGCAAGGACAGAAGGAGTTATGTGGCTGTTAAAAATGATCATATTTAGAGCCTGGTGCACCTAAACTACTATGTCAGGTAATTATCAGGGTTGCAACAAGACCTTCATCAAGATGGGCTTTCCCACCTATTTGTAAAGATTTGCATTGTACTGTAAAAATGTTTGCATCCTCCCCTGAAGTATTTGGAGGTGGGTAACAGAAAATACAGTAAAATAGAGGCAATGGTAGCTGATCCAGCATATTCCTAAGTGCTAAGTTCATTTTCTGGTATTTATTGTACGTTCTGTCATTTTTGGGGGGTCAAATTACAGGTGTGAGCTAAAGGAACAAGAAGGGGTATTAGAAGGTAGCTAGAGACTTTGCTGCATTCGGCCATTCTTTCATTCAACTTCGGTTGAGTGCCACTGACTGTGCTCCCTCTTGCCCAAGCTTCCTATTTCCATGTTTCCATTGTTGTTAAATACTATTTTGATGCATAGGGTTTAACTTTTCAGCTGCATATTGAATGGTTGGAGTCCACAGAATATGGTAAATACAGTTACCTTTCACTTGGTTTTGTTTGCTTGCTTGTATCACACATTTCTTGTCTTTCTATTACCTATTTAGATCCTAAGTTCTTCCAGGCAAAGGCATCATATTTTTTCATACATTCACTTGGTTCATTTTCTCTAGGTTCACTTTAAGTGTATTTTAATTGGTAATCCCAAGACAAGATTTTTTTATCAGTTTTACTTGTAGTATTAACTTGCTTGTAAAATACTTAGTTTAACTGTTTTTAAGACTTTTTCCCTGTACATTTTTTCTTCATCTTAGAGAGTAACTGCTCGAACTGCTGCTTAGGCTTTGAAACCACTGACAGTCTGTTACGCCTTTTCAGATGTTGCTAAAATTCAATCTCATGTTTAATGATTCTCATTAGAAAAGAAATAATGTCTTAAATCCATTAATTTAAATGTACTTTGGCAAGAGCTGCTTATGACACAGTTGTTAATACTCTGTTCTCATATTGCTCATCTCTGAGTGACTGCGACTACCAGCAAGTATTTTGGGATGCATATAATTAATGAGAACCAGGAGTATGCTTGGTTAATGAAAAAACACTAGAGGAAGAATTAAATGTCCTCTGCTTTCCTTTTATCCAAGGAAAGGACTGCTGATGGGCCTGGATGGTGTTCACCTTAGCATCATTTAATTCCTCGCATTTGGAAGGGATTTTGCTTTTCTTGTTTGAGGCAGGAGGGGCAGAACATTTTCTGCTGTGGTGTATCACTCAGGGTCCTTTCTTTACCTGCTGTCCATTACAGTCAGTGTTTTCTCTCCATCCTTCCCCTTCAACATTTCAGAGTATCACAAGCAAGCAAGGTCCTTCGTATAGCATCAGGGCTGCGGGGAGTTGGAGACGGGCTCTGCTGTGGCGTTGCTGGGGCAGGGGCTGATGGTCTCAGGGGGCTGACATGGGGTCCTGGCCCATGGGCAGGTGGGAGAAGTCCCGGGAGGCCAGGCAGGGACAGGCAGGTTAGTGGTGCCTGATGGCATTGGGCCATAACATTGCTGTTAAAAACAAACGTATTGTTTCAAGCTTCTTCCCCACCAAGAGAAAAACACTATGGGTGTAAACAAGACCAAGAAACTATTTGCATTGCTGGAGACGTTCAACTGCAGATAACCCCGGTGAAGAGATGGGCACACACGCTGCCAAGCAGCAGTTGCAGAGCACCGACGGCAAGGTGGAACCTGTGGTGGAATAATATTCTCTCTTTTAATGTTGCAGAAGGACCTGTTTCTAGAAGAACCCTATATTGGGGCGAAAGGGATATGCTAAATCATGGGTGGTTTTCCACAGGAAGAAGAGATTTGGCTAGTATGTGACATTTCTGTTGGCACAAGTAGTCTTCTTTAAGGTTGTCTGTGCTTGCTTGTGTACCAGTCGCACTATGTTACAGGCAACAGCACAAAAGTGTAAATGATTGAGACAGGGTGAGCATTCTTCATCTCTGCCTCTTCCATACTCCGTTATATGCGTATGTTATATTGATTTTAGTTTGATTAATGGGGTGAATTTTTCGATTTCCAATATTTCACTGTTAGATAGTCTCCTGAGAGTGGAGAAGGCTGAACTTGTTATCACACATCTAAGAGGAATTCTTAAGTTACCAGAGCAGATCGTGACTCTCAGCATAGTCATCCCATGCTTCAAAACAACATATTGGAAAAGCTTCCTGAAGTGAAAGTGTCAGAGTGACGATTTGTTCCCAAACCTTGTCCAGAAGGTTTGGCTAGAGCTTTGGCAACTTGCCACAGTTGGATGCCACCAGATGCAATAATAGTAGTATTTTGACTATAGAAATAATAATAAAAAAAGATTAGGATTATGCATATCCACCTAATTATTATTTGCCTACAATACATTTTTTTTTCTGTTGATCTGCTTTGAAGACTAAAAGCAGGTGTTGTGTGCCCGACAGTAGAGAGTATACAATTTATGTGGGGTAAATTTATTTTTAAAAAACAAAACCTGTAACGGATCTTGTCTGTCATTTATTTCTTTACCTTTCCCCCCACTCTTCTAACAGCAGTATTGGAAGTTTAAGAAAGAAATTCCACCACATTTCTCAATAACTGCTCTCCACTAGGAGACTAGAGTTCTTCACATAACAAGCATGCAGGAATGCAGTATATTGTATTTTCCAGTTCATAAAGTGTAATGAATGGAGCGAGCTATTCTATTATTGATGGCAGCTCCATGCCTTGTAGTCCTCCATCTTCATGGATGTGCAAGCCACATACTAAGACAAAGATGCTAGATTTTGACTGCTTTTTGGTGAAATGCATCTCTGCTCTATCCCCACTGCATAGCATTCAAAATTAAGTGGGGAAACAATTTTTTGAAACCCTGTTTGATTTCATTATCTGCTTTGTCCACACAAAGTACTCAGCTATATGTGCCGTGTGCTAAACACTGTGTAGGGATTTCTACCTTGGAATTGGATGTTTTAAACGACGTAGCTTCAGATGGTATATGGGAAATCTACCAATTGTCTTGGTTAATTTTTCTATATTTATGTAGAGTGACTCATGTTCCCTACCCACACTGATTTGCCCAAGTTTCTTATTACCCTTTAGCCAGAGTGTGCCACGGTGCCTTCCTCCTAATTTGAGGCATCAATCAACACTTAAGGATTACGTAACGCATGATGCTTTCTCTTCACCACTGACCATGTCCCTCAGGGACAATTTGCTTATAGAGAGTCATCTGATTCACAGATGATTCTGTCTGTAAGCTCACTTCTGTACAGAATATTACAATTTTTTAAGATCTGGGGACAGATATCACTAGGCTGAAGGGAACTAGTGAGGAATGGAGAAGCAGTTTAATAAAACAAATAAAATGGATGAACGTGGGTTGTTTCACGGTTTTAATTTTTCCCCAGATAGCTTTTGTGTAGGACTTCGATTTGTGAAATTTGGGTGAGATTAACTGTGGATTTCGGATGTGTGACCAAACTTTTTCAAAGCTTGATAGACTGTTAGATCTGACAGTTTTGTTTCAGTAAGATCCGGGTTTTCTGCAGCCACTGTCACAGATAAGCTTTGCAGATTTAAGCAAGCAATTTCATCTGTCTTTGCATCCCTTTGTCTCTTAATTTGGCTTGTCCACCTAGGCTAGTTTTTCTTCAGCACAATGGTCATTACTGTGTTTTTTGATTCTGCTGTTATGACAGGCAAATATAATCTTGGCAGGATCTTGCAAGCAATGTTGTAATAATGATAATTAAAAATATGATAACCAATATATACTTGGAGACAAAACATTAACTTAAATAAGGATTACTTTGTTTATATAAATGATTGCGGAATATAGAAGTGTTAAATAAAAAGCCTTTTCTCTCTGTTTCTGAGCATCAGAGACACACTAAAGCCTACACTTTCAGAGAGGTACAGAGGTAAAGGCAGAGTAAGAGGATGGAATAGCAATTCCAGATTATGGACTCTCATAATACAGATAAATATGAAGTCTAAATGTCAGCTAAATACAGTGATTTTCCCATTTTAGTTTTGAATGAAGCATCTTCTCTCCTTCCTTTACAAAGTCTCCTGCCTTTGGAATTCATATCATTCCACTGTTCAAAAAGGAGAAGACCCCTGGGGGAAGCAAGAGCAATGCATTGTAATGCTTTTGGAAAGAGCCTGCTGCATTGGAAGATGATATTGTAGGCTTACTGGTTCATAAAATATTTATGCCTTATCTCTTATACAGTTTTCACTCCAAAGTTACTGAGCAGCTTGTGGAGCATGTGGCTTTGTTCTATTTTTTAAAAGATTCTTTCAGCCTTTAATGCAGTGGAAACCAATAATAATACTGTGACATTTTCCCTGCAAGCCTCACATTTAACCATGACTCTTTCCTGGTGTCTGTGGTGCGAACCCTCCATCTGACTGGTGTGACTGAAATACAGCCTGTTCTGTTACTCTCTGAGTATAGGAGTATGTACTAAGGAGGCAGGGTTTTATTGAGGTAACCCAGTATATAGATTTTTTTTTAGGTGAGCAATGTCACACTCTTCCAGTAACATTATATCCCACACAAGCTGAGTTATAGTAGAAAGCAAATACAAGTATTTATTCACAACATCCCAAACCAGCACAGTTATGAATCATTACAAAAAAGATACACATGCAGAAGTGAATGAAAACCTTGCCTAGCATACTTAAAGCAAGGTTACATAAGAAAAGTCTTTCTCCCTTATTCATGTAAATACTATGTCCATTTTGAGAAGTTATCTTTTGGGGCTTGGGTGTTTGCCTCCTGTCTCAGATTGCCTCTGCTCAGTAGCTTCCACCTGACATCTTGCCCATTACAACTTCTTTTAGTTTCCAACAGGGAAACCTTCAGGTATGCTTACATCTCCGCTTGCTCCCCTTCCTACCCTTTGATGGAGTGTTAGCTCTCCTCCCCTTCAGCCCTTCAACAACATCCAGGCAGACCTATTCTTTTGCTCCAAAACTCACGGTAGTCCATGCTAACGCAGGAGATAATGAGGCCATTCTTCTTAATGAAAACCA
Source organism: Fregata magnificens (assembly GCA_013389945.1). Lineage (NCBI taxonomy): Eukaryota > Metazoa > Chordata > Aves > Suliformes > Fregatidae > Fregata > Fregata magnificens. Next base: position 168,614 of record WAAD01027431.1, on the reverse strand, counting down.
GATTTTTTTTCCCCTCCTTCAATATGTATATATTGCTTTGTTAGCCAAGGGGTTGCCGCCTATATATACACAGCTAGTCTCGTCTACCTAGCTAGTAGACAATACTTTCTTTCAGTGAGTAAAATTCTTTCCTCCTCTCTTTAATGACTGCTTACCATGTTTCCGTGTGGAATGCAGCTTTCACTGCACTTTGTATACTATATCAATCTGTACATTAAAACCATAATCGAGATACTTATACTTTGGTGCTTTCCTGCATCTCATTACTGGCTGAGTCCTGCCTGAACTGACAATGAATTTTGGTGACTGATCTCCAACCTCCTACTCCAAAGCATTCAATTGTACATACTAATTGTCTTAAGTTTTAAAAAAATTACATTTATAGCTTTATTATCCTAAGAACATGACTATATTGGGCGAGATGTAAGACTACGTTGTGCTTTTAAAAATTATAATAATGCAGTGACTGCTGATCAAGTTAAATAAATGTATTGAAAACTTTGTAAAAAGTTGCATTTTGAAGATTAGACAGACCAACTACCATCAAAAACACATAGGATGTAGGTAATTCAATCTTGTATTTCAGATTTGGAAATGGTAGGTTTCCTCTGAAGTGATACTGGCATTGTGGAAAAACAGCTTAAGATAGGACATAGATGTGAGACATAGCTGAAAGAATAATTGATACCAGGGACTTTGATGAACAGAAAGTGAGGTTAAACTCATCAAGTAGTGTCCATACTTTTTTCAGTTTTTGTTTAAATTTACTAACCAAAACTGACTTGATTGCAAAGGGATTCTTCTACCTAGCCAGTAGCATCTCAAAATTCAAGCTTTTGATGAGCCAGAAGAACTAGTCACCGTGCTATCACTAATTGAGTATATATGCTTATTGACCTTGATTTTTCAAAACACCATTGATATCCAGCTTAGAACATGTGACTGAATCTCACTGGAGCTGCTGTAAGCATGTGTTTAAATGTCTTTTGTGAGTAAAGATAGACAGAAATCTTGTCGATCTGCTTTTCAGATCTTGCGCCTTCTTTCCATCCTCCAAAAGTTAAAATTCCTATGCTGTTTCAGCCCTGAAAGGGTTAGGGAGTTCCAGACGATGCTGTCTTCTAGACAATCTTTGCTTTTTTGGGAATGTAAGTCCTGTACCTGAAGCATAATTCCTAGAAGAATTAAACTCCTGACAGTGTTAAGTGGCTGAATGCAAATTTTAATTTTCTCTTGTCACTGCTGGGCAATCCACTGTATATGTGTGAGCCTTCCCAGTAATGAAGAGAGAGAAGTTTGATCAATGGCTAGGTTTGTTAATTGCCTCTGTGCCAGGGCTCTGACAAGGCTTAAAGAGCCATCTTCACTATTTTACTACCCTAAAAGCTCTCTCATCTAATACATATGCTACCTCAAAAGTGAGCAACTGTGTAAGCGTTCCACTTCAGCCTTTTTGACTCCTTGAGATACTTGTCCCAAACACTGATGACAGGAAACCTCAACCAATGACGTCTTTTTCTTCATGGGAACTCAATATAAAAATGGAGAGAAATATGGAAAAATTAATGTGTTGGGTTGTTTTTTTGTTTTTTTACTTTATTGAATGCACTCAGAAAGCATTGGCAATGTTTACACAATTCTACTGCTAACTTTTCATCTTATTCTGTACAGAGATCAAATTTAGCAGTTTCATGGACCTGGAGGAGGGAAAACAGTTTCATAATAGATAAAACTGATCTCCTGCATCAAAATAGCTAACAGGCACCTCAGGTGCTAATAGTTGTGCCTGAACTTTGTGTGGGGCATCATGATTGTCACATTATCCTTTCCCAAATCATCTGCATTTATTTCCCGATGACAGTCTTTTTCTCTTCATTTAATGGTAGGAAAAATGAAGGAAAATAGCTGGAGTTTTTCCTCAATGAGACTAATTTTTGAAGAGCAAAAGGTAAATTACATTTTTTGTCAAACAAAAAAAAGTCTCAGGATATATCAAATGAAAAGAAAATCTTCTATCTCTTGCCCCAGAAAAGTGTAACATCCACTATTTTTATCTCTTTTCAGAGTAATTCAATCTGAAGCCTGTTAGGATAACTGAAAAGTTAATTATCAGTCTCAGCAGAAGCTGGACATTGAATTGGGCCATGCAATCTGAGGACTTAACTCACAGTTAGCTTTGAAATGGAATGACTATTGCAGTTTCTGTGGAAAAAAGGCAGGTGGCAGTACATCTGTATTAGATAGTTTTCCAATCATGCGGACGGATGCCACTTTTATTGACCTATTAGCTCAGCACCTCTCTTGAGCAGTACATCCACATGTGTGAAAGGCTCTTGATAAAACAGATCATTGCATAAAAGGCAAATTCACCTATCCTGACACTTCATATAGTAAATAATTTTGCAACTAATGTCATTGGTTTTTAATAGGTGTGTTTGTAAAAAAAGTCCTCCATACTGCATTAAGAAGTTGCAGGATCTAATCCTAAAGTGTTTTTTTCCAAGTACAGACACGTAATAATGATGCACTGTGTCACTAATTCTCAGTATTGCTGGATAAAGCAGAATTATTTATTTACTTTGTAATCTAATATTTAAGACGTGGATACAGAGAGAGAGAAATTGACAACATAAAAATAATTTTCTTCCAAATTTAGTACTTTGCAAGGGGAAAAACTTCTTTACTGTGAGGGTGACAGAGCACTGGAACAGGCTGCCCAGAGAGGTTGTGGAGTCTCCTTCTCTGGAAATATTCAAAACCCGCCTGGACGCAGTCCTGTGCACCCTGCCCTAGGTGTGCCTGCACAAGAAGGGGGCTTGGACAAGATGATCTCCAGCGGTCCCTTCCAACCCCTACCATTCTGTGATTCTGTGTGAAATAATGGAGAATGTGAAATTGGTAAGTATTATTCTGTTATTGAAGAAACAGAAGACTTCATTAATAGACAGTGCTGAGTGAGAGACATGTAAAGTATCCATAAATATTAGATCATGCTTGATCTGTATTATTTTAACCTAACATCTCACTTGAACAGCAGCCTTATGACAGAGGTTATCATTAAAATACTCTTTTCTCTACTTCACGAAATGGTTTCCAGCTTTTTTTGTAACTACTGTTATCATCCTGAATTAAATCTCTGACAGCAGGCTGGATGCCACACATCACAGAAAATTCAATTTCTTTCCCTGAAGAGCTTACGGTCTGATTAAGCTGACATTAAAATCAGTGTAGATCTGCTCATTAACTTAAGAGAAAGAGACTGCTTACACTGGTCCAGATTTAGAGTCAAGGATCACAGTCGCATACTGCTTTGAATAGGCAGCTTCAATGAATCTAAGTGCACGACGACATTCAGCAAGCTGTTCTTTGCAACTGGAACACCCATCGAAACCCCCACTCAGAGATGCTTTTCACTGAAGAAGTGGGATGCTTTTCGGTGCCACTCACAGTACTCAGCACAAACAGAGCAAAACACAAGATTTCCAGTGAGGCTGGAGACATTCTGCTTGGCTTGTTCAGCCTTCAGGATCGGCAAAAGAGGCCTGAGCCTGAAAGGGATCCTTTAATTTTTGCAGTTAAGTTTCAACAGAGCAAGTGTGGAAACTTATTATAGAAATATATTACTTCTTACATTTATTGACAGTTTTTAAAGACATGCATAAGATTTGCAAACAGCGATTTAAGTAATTCCTATCCCATTTGATGCAAAAAAAAGGAGCTAACTAAGAGCCATGAACTAAATACATTTGCCCATTTTTAAAACAGATTTTTTTTTCCCCATCTGACTGCAAATTAGATTGTATTGGAGCCCTTAGTTTGTGCCAAACCAGCAGGAGGTAGGCATTTTCATTAAAAATGTAGGTAGTACAGAATTCTTCAAAGATCTTCATGAACTACAATCCCACAGCATGAGAAACTGATGTAGTCAAAAGAAAAAAACCCGCTATAATAAAAGTGTACTAGCTGGAATAATGTTTATTAATGTCATGGTGAACCCAAGGCCTTTTTGTGCTAACTGCTGTTTCCAACATGAAAGTAAAAGACGGTGACCACTACAAAGACTTTAAATAATAGACAAGACGGGCAGATGGGCACAGGCAGATGGGAAGGAGTATAAAGAGGCAAATGCTATCGGTCACAAATGCTATCAGTCAGCTTGTCTTGCAGTTATTTCAGTACACCAAGAGCTTAACCACAGTCATGCTGCAGGTGGGTGTTTTTATTTGGGGCAGGGGTGAGTGGTTTTTGCATGGATTATTTGTTTTGGTTGGGGTTTTTTTTTGTTTGGGTTTCGGGTTTTGTTTTTTTTTTAAACATATGCATTAGTGTAATTGAAGGTATTAAAGCAACTGGAACGTGGATAATGAAAGAGCTCTGCAGATGCTTACAGGGAGAATTGAGGGTGCAGATAATCTCACAATGTCATCTCTACCTTCCCCTCTAAGGATCTGTGTAAATTTTAGTGGGTTATATACTCAATAAGCAAATAACTGGCTTCGGACCTTCCCACTTCATACTATACGCCTACCTTCATTTTGGTGAAGTTCAACTCAGAGAATTTTAATTGCAAGAGATTTTGGTAATGGGGCTGAGGTGTATGTTACCTGTAAAACTAAATGTCATAATGTAAAGAGGTGTTCAGTCTTGTGGTATTAAATATGTACCTGATTTAACTTGGATTGATGGGTCATTACTGTCATCAAAATCACATTTTCCCTTAATAGTCTTTCTACAGTAGAACACTTAATATTCTTCACTCTGTAATATGTCCTTTCTGAATTCATCATTTTCTCATGCTGTGAGATGCTGACACTTGATGTAAAAATTATGCACCAGCTATAATACTAATAAAAAAATACAACTGTCTTCTGGACAGGCTGGTGGCTCCAGCACATGCTAATTTACAGTAATACTGTCACAAAATTTATCTTTGAACAAAGTTCAAAATAGAACAGTGAATCATGTTGATTTCCAAGTGTAGTGAATAAAATATACTATTATTCTTTTTGCTTATCATCTTAAAACAGTTATTTTAAAATTATTTTAGAAGTTTCTTATTGCATTTATTAATTTCAATATTGTTTAAAATGTATCTGGAAAAACACTTTTTATTTTGTTAGCTTCTAAGGACTTTTTGAATTTTTTCATGTTTCCAACGAGCTTGATGGAAAATTGCGGAAGAGAAGCCAAGATATGGCCTACAATCACTGTTGTACCAAACCCAAAATTTAATGAAAGATATGCAATAGTTTACGACATGTGAAGGAAACATTAGACAAGGTAATCTGAAGACAACGTATGTAGTGTTAGCATAATAGGGATGACAGAAACAGTTATTTTTAGACAAAAACTTCCTTGGCCTAAGGCTGAACCACAGATAAGCCTGGTCTACAAAAAACTTCTCACACTGGCATTTTTACTGGGATGGTTTCAGCCACTGGCAGCTGTTCAGCTGTAATGCATTTTTCCAATAATTTACACCTATCACTATATAATTACAAGCTATAACTATAAATGTTGGCCTTGACAGGTTTTATTACTTCATAAAGATTTTTCTGAACAGGTACACAGAACTGAATGCTCTGGGCTGAAACTTTAAGATTTACCTATTTTTATGAAATTATTAAAATATGCCACAGTTTTTGAATATATTCACTTTAATTCTAAACTCATTGTCTCACTGAATTTGGCTGTTTCCCAATGGAGGTGCTGACAGTAAGTTTAAAAAGTGTTCACAAAACCCCCTCAATCTGTTTGGTTTCCGCTTTGCTTCGTTTTGTTTCTTCTTGGAAATTCAGCTTTGTGCAGACAAGTAACTAGCATTTTTTTCTGTTTTCCACTTTAAGTACTTTTTTCCCTTGAAATGTCAAGTTTCCAGTTTACATCATCTCTCTTGGTGATGCATCAAATTTCAGTCTTTCCACAGCTGTGTGAGCTGTACAACAATGGAGTATAATTTGCATTTTCTTCATTTTAGAAAAAGGGCATTCTTCTAAAACATTGAACACTGTATATTTCATCCCACTAGCCAAAGATAGTACAGTCAGTCATTTATGCAATATTTAAGTAGCTAGTTTTGCCTCTTCAACACTGCTGTCACCCCTCTGCTTAGTGGCAATCATTTACATGCACAAACATCCTTGTTTTAGCTACAAGTAGTACTGAAGCAGAGGTAGCATAACCGTACAGAATATTTTTCTTCCAATATTTAGCTTTCAAGTAATTTTGATTACCAATCTTAAGAAAACAAATCTCCTTCAAAAATTGGTTCTAGTCAGGAAAAAATGGTAGAAACAAAATACTTAGTCTGACAAATAGCACTCTCACCTAGCATCACTAAACCCCTACCCTGGACTTGCGTAACAAATTTAACAAAAAGATTTCTTCCCAATATTTGACCTTATGAAAAACTTTGCCAGCTGTTTGGGCCACTTGATGTTGCCTCCATAAAACTGTCACAGCTGTAAGTAACATCACTTGTGGTCTGGCACCGTGGTTGCATTCCTTAATTCAGCAAGCATCATCATGCCTCAGGATATTTTGGACTACCAAAAAGATCATGTGTGTGACTTATGGTATGCATGCCATCAGCAGTGCAGATGTCAGAGTCTGAGAACTACAGGGGCATGAAGAAGCAACCCCAAGAGAGATCATCAGTTGTACCCATACACTGTTGCAGAAAGAACATGTCCGAGGCCATAGGAGCTCATTCTGGTACTTCACCTGGTGCTTTTAGTTAGTGTTCCCCATCTCTGAACTCCTTTGCTACAAACCAAACCACCTCATGAATTATGAAAAAAGTGAACCTTCATAAGCATAGCTCTTCCTCTTGCTCAATTTGCAGTACAGAAAAGTTTAGGGTTTCTTCCTTGAAACAAACTTGCACCAATAAATATAATCACTCTTTGCTTGGCCAAGTCATAACTGTTCATTAGTCTCACAATATTAAAGTATTCTTTACATAGGCAGTAAAACTAGCTAGTTACAAGTAAATTTTTAAATTATTTTGTCTATTTCTCAATGATCGGTAACAATAGCTAAAAATCAGACACATCTCATCTGACAGATAAATAAAATTAATCATTGGCAGTTAATTATTTCTCCCACAGAATCGGCAAAGTCTGAGCTATGAATTAATTTCATTGGAAATTATGCTCAAGCAAATCTTCATTCCATGGAATAGACACTAAGTCCTCCATCTTCTGTTAGCTACTCAAGCCTGAGTTCTCTCTGAATTATGTTTTTTTAAAAAATCTGTTATATTTTCCTTCTCTTTTTTGTGTTCTATACCTTATCTTTTTTAAGTGTACCTCCTCTTACTGCCACCTTCCTTCCTACTACCTAGTTGATCTATTTTTTAATTTCTTGTTTATTAATTCTTTTTCAGTTAACTCTGTTAATGAAAATGAAGTTTCACACTAGTAACTCGAGCTTATCAGGAATGGAAAAACTTACCAGGAATGTGGTAGACTACTGCGATCTCTGAGCTACCTATTCTTTTTCCTTCAAGAGACAGCTTTAATATTTAAAACAACTAAATACAAAGAAGCTATATGGTTTGCATTATGACAGAGATCAGAGAATCTCTTAAAATCTCTACAGTAGTGTATTTTGGGAAACAGCTGGATGAATTTACTCCTGTTTCTAGACTGCATATATTTTTTTACAAGACATTTGTATATCAAATGCATTGTGAAATACCTAATAATTAGCAACAGAAAAGATCATAGAGACACCTGGAAGTATTGCTAGGTGGTCAACACTCACTGGAAGACCTAGGTTTGGCCACTTAAAATTTCACCAAATTTCACTTAGTTGGGAAAACAATTTATTTGGGCTATGCCCTTCCCTACCACCTCCAAAACATTGTTTGAGGTATTCCTTATACTAGGATTATGCAGGAAGTTGTCTCCATGTGAAAACAAACAAGCAAACAGTTTTTGCAATGTACGTCTAAAAATCCACATGGGTTGTTAGTATTTAGAATTTAGATCTACCATCCAGGTAGAAATGAACATCCAGTAGTATTGTACTATCATACCTTATATTTGTTTTGGCCAAGAAATGGAAAGCTTGGCATAGTCAAATCCAGAGCTGATCTGAGGTGAACTCCAGTATTGGCTGTGGAGACAAGACAGCAATTAACCTGCTCAAGCCCCTTTGAAACTTCAGGATAGTCCTGTATCATCTGAATGTTTGGAGGCTGTGGCTTTTCAAAGTTGGGTCTTGTTGCATTGTGTCTATAAAGAATTGTTCATGAAGACAAGATCACAACTGTATTTACAGTGATTACTGAATATTTTATCTCTTTTAATAATTCAGACTTCTCCTTTGTTCTTATTTTCACAGTCTTTTTCACAGTCAGTCCAAATAGCAGTCCTTTATTATGGTCAAATTTATTAGGTATATAAGCCTGAAGCGCTTTCTGTTTGAAGTTTGAATCATCCTCCTATCCACCCTCTCTGAATTTGGGGTAAACTCTAGTATTAAGCAATGCAGTCCAGCGCACACTGTAAACAAACAAACTGTTATTGAAAGCCTCTTTCTCTCTCCCTGACTATTTGCTTACCCCATAGTATAAGTCAATACATACCTGTCGGTCAGATGCGATCACCACGAATAGACATTCTCTGGCACAAACTGGGATACTATCATGCTTATCTTTAAAAATGCTACTGACACCCATGCTTTCTAGGCCTGTTTCGTTGCAGTGATGCAACACCCTGCAAGGGTACTGTATCCTCCTTTTTAAAAACAAACTTTACAGGTGCAAATAGTTTCCTTTTGTTGTTCACCTTCAATTTGCTAACTTAAACCACTTTGCAAATGTAGACTTTGGGGGAGGGAATGTTACACATTGACAACTCCAGCTAAAGCCAATATCAGAACAAAGTTACGTGCACTTTATTAACAAGCATTGTAAGCATAGTTAATAGGATTCCTTCTTATTTACATTGCACTAGCTATTTCATCAGCTCCAACTGAAACAAGGCATGGTGGTGTTGGGCTGATGGTTGGACTTGATGATCTTAGAGGTCTTTTCCAACCTTAATGATTCTATGATTCTATTAAAAGATAAGAGAGTGGTTAACACACTGCCATGCATGAAGGAGAAAAGTACTTCCCAGTGGGGAAAAAGAGAAGGCAGTGCAAGCAAGTACATGCCCTATAATCATGCACTTTGCATAGATTTATACTGAAAACTGCTTGTTGTTTTCAAATCCCTCTAGGCTATGCAATAGCAAACCAGAAAAATGGCATGATTTCCTATCCTACAAAGCAGAAACCCAGCTGCAAAATGGGATTGTTTTTGCAGTAGGAGAGGAAATGGTGAGAAGGGGAAGGCCCCAGTTCAGTTATTAGAACTGTTTGCCTGTTTTTCTACGCTGATACTGCCACAGCCGTATTCAGGCATTCTGGAGTACGTTTTATGTGTGAGACTGGCTGACTTCCTCTCACTGGAAATGCACTGAATAGCAATAAAGCAGAGCTTTGTAGATGTCTGCCCACACAGTGACTATACCTTCTTCTCTCTTTAGCAATAGGAGAAAATGTAACAATGGCTATCATGTTTCAGATTTAAAGAATATGGTTTACTTAGTGTAAAAGTGATCTGAGCACACGTTAGATTCTCCTGTAAAGACATATCATATTTCATCTGCATTCTGTGATTTAGTTTCAAAATGCAGTGAATTCAAGAGCTAGGTGATCTCAAATTGCATGCAGTACAAATCTTAGCNAAAGCATTCTTCCTCCTTTATCATGAGGAAAAGTAAAAGGACTTCCAACTGCATTTAACATTTGTTTCCAAGTTCAGTGTCATAGGCAGTTAGAGCTTTCGCATCTCTAGAATAAANCAAATCTTAGCCTTTGCAGATTTTCATTTCAAGAATTACACTGTAACAAACAGAATCGTATTGTCATTATCTTATATCACGCGTTTTATTTCCCTTATAAAAATGAACTTGTAATTTCAAATGTCAGAATCTTACGATTAGGTAAAGAATAATAAATAAGTTATTTCATTGTGGGGGCCAGGCAATCATTCTTATTGGTAAATACGCTAAGCCCATTTTTAGGTTCTAAACCTGTTTTTTTCCAATTACCCTTTTTGGAAACTT
>WAAD01027431.1:121378-150445 GCA_013389945.1 Fregata magnificens | reverse complement strand
CTGTCAGCGCCCCCGCCTCCCCGGGGACCCTGCCGCCTGGGCCCGCCACCTTCTCTTCTCTCACCGGCTCGGCTTGGCTTGAAGCTGCCGTGCCTTTGGTGCGTGTCGTCCCCCCCCGGCTGTGCGGTTGCCGTGGAGGGTTTGGCAGCCTTTAAAATAAGTCCCTCTGTGTGTGTGTGTGGTGGGCTGCGGCGGTAGTGAAGGCTGCAGTTCTCGTTTCTTCCTATCCTCGTGGGGACTTCTTGAAAATCACTGCACGGTTTGGCTTGGGAAGAATGTAAACATGTATTTTTGTAACTTTAAGTAGGCCGGTCATGGTAGTATTTCCTGTGAGCATCAGATTTGCCCTTCAATATATCGGATGCTACGTTTGGAGTAATGTTGATTTAAAAAAAAAATAAAGAAAGAAAGAAACTGCGAAAATAAAGGCTTTCTTGTGGAGAAACTGAAGTTTTCTCCCTTTTCAGTGGGACCAGAGTTGAGTCTCAGGTGATCAGGACTGACAGCATGTATATTGCACTGTTTTATTTCTGTTATATCCACTAATTATTTTTAAAATGCTGAGATTAATGAATGTAACTTTGCATCTATGGAGCACTGCTAGTTCACAGATACAAACAAGTTAACCTGTAGATTCTGGGACGATTGTGTATAAAGGCTTGAAATACCTGGCTGGAAGGATGATGAAGTGCTCCCTGTCAGTCAAGGTAAATAATAACAGAGTAAGAGAACAGTCTTGTTTTATGTTAATGATTTGATTACTGTTGGCAGTTGAGTAGGAAACAGTTCTCTAAAGTCTTTAAATGGTCTTAGAGCAGTTAGTGATAACTGGTATGAGTCTGTCAAAGCTCTCAAGCATTGTGGATTATATACTTTTAGTGTTTTACATCAGCTCTGCCTGTATGCATTCTGAATTACTCTAAAGAGCACCTGTGAGAACATTAAAAATGCTATACTGGGATATACCAAAGTTTCTACTGGCAGCGGCCAAGAGTAGGTGCCTGGAGAGGGCCACAGTAGGGGAAGCTTGCAGTGATGCTTCCCCAAAATACTCTCTCCAGGCAGCTGTGGCTCAAGGATTCCCTTGGGTAGAAGTGTTGCCTTTGTGCTTGACAGACACAAAGTTTGTTTGGTTGTTTTTTTTTTTTTTCTTTGGTCTTATACAGTAGTTTTTGAAACCATGTAGACTTTCAGTAAGAAAGGCATCTGAGGAAATAGATAACCAGATGGAGCGCTTTACAGACATTATGGATCACTAATAAGACGGTCAAAGGGCAATTTCTAGTTTGCAAAGGCCCGTGCATGGCAGTTATATTAATGCATATTAATTATACAGGCAATGCTCATGCATTAGGCTCTGAGATAATCCATCTAAAAGCTTGATATTTATAACAAACAAACAAAAAAGGCAGAGAGTGTTATGCTCTTCTAATGTATCCTAGTGAAATGGATGCAAATTCGTTTTCACTGAGTTAGGAGAAAGCCATGAGTAAAATGTAATGTTTTGTCAGCTTCACTGGATTTGTAATATGTAGAGAATTACGAATAGAAATTGAGAGTTTATGCCATGCTGTACAACTGAAGAATGTACACAAACTTTCAAAGCCCCTGTTCTATAATGATAATTACTATGGATAAGGTAGTGAATGTTACAGTCGTTATTGTAGTGATAAATTTTGGCCGACCACAGACCTTTTACTTTATGATAGAAATTACAGCACGTTACTTAAAAACAGTTTCATATTGTTAGTTCCTTAATTTTTGGGGTTCATGAAAATTTTCATGACAAAATTATTCTTCCATTGGGCTTTATTCCTCATAAAGTCAGCTCCCATATGATACTTAGATTTCTAGTCAGCTAAGGCTTTACATCCTTTTTAAAGACAAGCTTGTCAGAATTATAAAAATCATGGACTCAAAGTATCCTGCACATGAAGAGAAGGATTATATCTGTTTTCGAGGCATGGCAACAACCGAGACTTGACATTGGTCACCCTGTGAATCGACAGCATAATTGGGACATGCTTCCAGTTCTTCCCAGTTCTGAGAGTTTGAGAATATGAATGTTAGCGGTGTGTTGGATTACAAATGAAGGTACGTGGAATGGTAATGGTAGGATCAGGCAAGAGAGCAACCCATCCTAGGGGAATGCCAGTGTTCTCTTTCAGTGTTGCCTGGAGAATCACGGAATTTGGAAAACAGATGCTTGAGTCTCAGTACTGCTGCATATGCACAAATTTCCCGTTTATTCTTTTTGTGATGTTTTTATTCAGTACTCGATATAAATTACCCATATGGTTGAAATAGCCACTTCAGTTATTTATTCCATCAAATAGAACATATCATTATAGTTTAGGCTCTAATTACTCTGCTACATGATTGTTATGACTAAAACACTTTCATTACAAACTGTTGAGAGAAGGCAGATTAAACTGAAATCCATCTCTCATACTTATTTGCAGCATAAGTAGCAAAAGTTGTTAAGTGTTCAAAATGATATGCTACCCGTTTTCAGTTAACTTACCTGTGCTGTGAAAGTGCTGTAAAAATAGATGAGTGCTCATAGAACCTGGGCAGTTTGTTTCAAATTTTTACTTACCAGAACTAAATAGATTTAATTTACATGAGAACATAACAATTTTTGACAGTCGACACAATATATAGACTAATGTGGATGAAATCTAGTATTCTTTGCTGAAAGTACTGAAAGTATAACCAGTGTTTAACGGGGGAGAAGGCTGGAAAGTTTGCAGTCTAAGACTCTGGTCTTGTGTACAGGTTTAAGGTGTAAACCCTGTCATGGATTGAAGGAATGCACAGTCTTCTGGATTATTGGTGAGGTGCCCAGTCCTGTGGTGTTTAATTACCTGAATAATTTTTCTCTCAGGCAAGATGTCATGTTGAAGCTGTGAACCGTGTTTTCTGTGGTGAGGCTCTTGCTTAAATAAAGGACACCAGTGATGAACAGCAGTAGGTCAGGAACTTTTAGATGCAGTTTTAAATACAGCCAGTTGATAGGCTTTTATCAAACAGGCGTTTGTCTGGTTTCTTTAAAATGCTCTATTGAAGATGGAAAGGGAAAAAGCCATTATGGTTGTCCGGAATTGTTAGGTGCTTCCAAGAAAAAATCAGCAGAACACTGTCATTTCTGAAGAAGCCTGAATTTATATGTATATAAAAAAAAAAAGTTAGCAACCAATGGAAGAAGAATCAGTAAAAGGATATGTGCTTTAGAGCTCGGCTGCTCAAATAACCTGTACAACTGGAGTTTCAGACAGATAACACTAGGCTACAGTACTTTATTTGCATATTACTTGTGTTAATATCCATTTTCTGGGGCACCCAGCCTTCTGCCCAAACTGCTTAATTTGGACCTAATTAGATAATCAGTATGAAATGAACAAGTTGGTCTCTGAGAGACCAATCCAGTTGCCAAAGGCAGTGGCTGACTTCAGTGGAGATTACATTAGAACTGTATTACTGTAGCCTTCAGTCATAGTTCTGGGTCTCGCTGTACTAATCATTCTGCAGGCAGATTGTTCTCACCCCAATGAGACATGCGAATGCTGCGTTCGACCTAAAGGAGCACAATATGGCGATACTGACTAGGTCATAAATTAAAATGACACAATCGAAATCTAGTTCTCTAGGGGGTTCGCCCACCTGTGAATTTAGACAAAATGTTCTTAGTTTTGCTAAGCACTGTAGAATTAGCTGTGGTTGGAAAGAGATGCATGAAACTTCATTGGCAGCTCTCCCCCAGCGAGACAATGATAATGTCTAATCTTACATATTCAGTGACATTAAGTAAAGGCTATGTCACACTCCATTCTAGATTTTCTTTACTTAATAATCTCATTCAAATCACTATGGACTTTCTGTATTTGTTTCTCTGGTTATTATTATTCTCTGGTTATGTATTAGTAGTACAGGAAGAAATTTCTCTCTCCTACCATCTAATCACCATGCAAATAGCAAATGTAATCCTGGTTGAATCCTTGTGTCACATGGGCTTTTGGGTATAGTAGTAAGTAATTTTGATGTTAGTTATGTAGATGATTAGCAGTTTCATTAACTTTTTTGAAGAACAAATTGTACTCATGTTCTCTTGCTTTACCAGCTGTTTTCAGAGTTTGGCTTTTGGGTTTTTTTTAAAAGAAATTTTCTTGATGTCCAGGAGATATCAGTCACTCTCATCTCAATTTTCTACACCTCCTCTTTTTTTTTTTTTTTTTTTTTTTTTTTTTTTTTTTTTTTNTTTTTTTTTTTTTTTTTTTTTTTTTTTTTTTCAGAGACTGACCCTTCTGTAAAAGGTTGATCGTCCTGGGTTTAACTTTTCTGTAGAGATGGACATACAGCTTCCTACTATTTTCTTTAAAGGATTCAGAATCTATTACGAACAATTTTTCGTGGCTAAAGAATTTCTAAATAGCAGATACTTAAACAGTTCCTGACAACAGTATTCAGATTTTAACATTCTGGGTTTTTCATATTCGGAAAAAAGCTTTATGCTTCTTAAAATGGTCAGTTAAACGTAATTGGAGAACTCTTTGGTTAATATAAAGTGAGATCATTCCTATGAGGCTTCTTGCATCAGTTGCACTAACTGTGAAATCCCAGCTCAGTTGCTTGGAATAGCTGTAAATCTTGGACGTATCCCAGGAAAGCCCACGCAAAGGGCAAGTGAGAGAAAAACAAGAAATAACATGGAAATTTTCAGCCAGTTTTTTTTCTTCAGTCCTGAAGTGATTTCGAAATAACTTGGTAGGGAAGTTAGTTTTCTAATCTTTACTTTGCTATTGCTTTTTTTATTTTTTTTTTTTTCCTGAAGCTTTTGTAAGGCCTTTCAAAGGGGAGAAACAAGCAAAGTAACAAATCTGAAAAGATTGATCAGAGTTTTTTTGGTTTTTTTTTTAAATACACAGTGACTGAAGGTACAATAGTGATTTTTATATTAATATTTTTTAAATTTCGACAGTTTTTGATCAACGTACCAGCTGTACTAGGTTTGTTTTGCACATTGGAAGGAAAGACGGTTTTTAAATCTTACTTTTTTTTTATATTTTTTTCCAACACTTGCAAAATTTCTCAGAGTATAATTGCAATTATTAACATTTAGTTTCTTCAACTTCTGGGAAAGCTTAAATATTTGGGAATGTTTAAATAAGCCTTTCCAGATTGGTGAAATTAAGAAGTGAGGGAATCTAGCGTCTAACTATTGTGATTTGGAAGTGAGAGGGAAAGGAAAATCAAAGCAAATAAACACCAACATAGATTCCTAAGATGAATTCAGGCATGTAGTGTATTTTTTTTTTTAATGTTTACCTGGTGCATTATCTTTGGCTTCTGCTAAAGAGTTGCAATCTCTGGATCACAAGTGAAAAGGTGTTTGTTCTTAGCCTACTTCTTATTTACAATTCACAAAATTCAGGTAAAACAATGCAGTTGGACAAGTTATAGCTATGTTTGGTATTCAGACACTTGAAAAAAGAGGCTTGGCAGCGTGAGAGATCAGTACTAGCAGACACACATAAAGCCGTTCTGGAGAAGGTTTATGTGTTATTTACAACCCTTGTACCTGGTCTTAATGTTTGCTTTTAATCCTTGACTTTCTGAAAGAGATTTTTCAAGAATACAGGAGAGAGAACATTGTTATCAAAGATACTGATACATTCATTGCACCTGGCTGCATTTTTGAGTCAGTTTTCTTGATTGTGGTCTTGTGAATACATTGAAGACTCTGAAAAATAATGGTTATATGCAATGGGTTAGGTTTGATCGAGGACTTGTATAGTGCAACAGCAGCCTGTCACCTCAATGGGAATATGTTTGTCCTCCAAAGATTCAAAAAGCCCTGAAAGGCAGCTGTTCTGTAGTTATCAGTGCCCTGCCAGGTTTTTTTTGGTTGTAAATTGGGCCCCGAGAGTTTCCAGATTAGAAGGCAGTTGCATATTCTGGGTATCCAAGGGTCTTTCAGAGGACAGTGTGTAGCTGCTGCTTCTGTTGTGTCTAGGGGTCTACTGTCAGCCCTTTCTGGGCATGGTATTGCCGAAGTGTGGTATGGTGGTAAGAAGCCAACCATGAAGTAGGTTCATCTTTGGACATAAGGTGTTTCACTGGTAAAACTGTCACAGTAAAATCATAGTTTCCAATGTAACGATAGCCTCAGAGCCCTAAGGACAGTTGTCCTGTACCTTCTACTTAGTATTCACATTCCTAGGTTTACTTGATAGACTTCAGATAGACGAACTGAAGTAAGGTGGAGTGGCTTCAGGTTGGTAATGCTGGTTGGGTGCATTAAGTGTTAGAGATCGTCTTTGCTGTCTCCTCAAATCTTCCTCAGCAACCTAACAGTATCGCTTTCACCTTGTCCACTCAGCTGACCAAATCTCACTCATTCCTCAGGCTTTGTATAGGCTGTGTTATTGTCTTGATGAAGATACAGCCTAGACTCTTTTTTTAATGCAGCAATTCTGCACATCCCAGTGACAGCTGTTATTGTTCTCTGGCATTAAAATTTGTGCATAAACCTGAGTGTCATCAACATATCCCTAGCTCACAGCCACTTTCTTCTGACTAATACATTTAATAATATATATATAGAACTTCTATTGGCTTCTCATAGTACCCGCTCCCAGGAAGTGTTCCTGGAGTTCGTGACAAATTCTTTGAGTAACCTAGGCTCTCGGATCATCTCAGAAGAGACTCGTCAGCTTCTGGGATCGCAGTTAAGTCCACAACATCTCAAGGTTAATAGCAAAACATTGCTTTATGATGTTGTGTAATGTATTGTGATGCTTTTCACTTATCTTTCTCCATCATTGTTATTTCCTAGATGTCAGCATCCCTCTTCTGATTCTAAAAAAATCAGTCCTTAGTTAAACTCTCTTGTCAAATCTTGTTAATACTCTGGATGAAAAGTAGTGTTGGAATATCATCTGAAAAGCTAGCATGGGCATAGCGTGCAGTGATTAAAATAAAATCATACACTTGTCCTTTTGAGTGTTCAGAAGGTACAGAAGAAATTATGATGGATTGGTGCAGCCACTGGTTTTTTTGTGTGAAGGACAGCTCTACAACTTTGTGTCCAGAAAGGACCTGTTACAGGGAAAACTATGGCAGCAAAGGCTGAAGTCAAAACAATGAAAATAACTGGCCTATGTTTTCAGTAGATCTGTGGTATGGGATAAAGTACTGATGAAACAATATAACGCAGTAACTTTAGAGATTGATGTGTCCCTCAAAGCTTTGTCCATAAAGAATGATATAATCATTATAATAGGAAAGTTTCTGACTCTTATTGTGTTGCATTTGTAGTGTTTTGACAGCTCAGACCATTCTGGAGAGCTAAAGTAGGAGCAAAACCCATAATCTCTTACAATACTAAAAATCCACTGTCAGGTTACACAGTGATCCTGTTGTAGTTTGGCTCTTTAGTGAAATGGTCACTGAAGAATAGTCAGCAATTTGATTCCAGACATTTTCATCTCTGCATTGCTTAGTTCAAAGGAAAAAACCGCAATGCCTGAAAGGCTGACTAAAAGACAATGGTGAACTGTTGTGGAAATGGTTGCCTGGTGTGCTTCATATATTAGCAAAATCGGTGGTAGCAAAGATGGGCAGGAATTTTTGACATTGCTTAAGTCAGCCTTGGTGTTAATTCTCCTTTTATTTTTGTGAAAGTAGAAAGAAAACAAAACAGTGATGTTTTATTCATAGTTGGTTTTTACCTTAATATATGTGCTCAAATAATTGTGACTGACTTAAAGGAAAACAGTTGCAATTATATTTTACTATGGCTCTTGTTGAGCCTTTTACTCTTAGACTCTTTCCCCAAATGGTGGAAGTTACTGTATTGAGGGACTTCTTACTAAACAAAGTACGTAGCTTCTACAGATAGAAACTCCCTGGCTTGGTTTTTCATAATCTCTTATCGGTTAAGTCTTTTGCCCTGACTTGTTTGTGGAAAAGAGATAAGTATAACCTTCTGCATAGCTTTCATCAGCATAGTCTGACTCAGCACTGTTCACCTGGAGGGTAAGCAATAATTTGGCTTTGTTTTTGTTTTTCAGAAGGATATTCTTGTCAAATGGGAAAGAACCCATAATAGGCTCACAGGGAAAAGTTGTTTTCATGGGAATTTTAGTAGGTGCTTTCCAACTGAATGCAGGACTGTTGGTGTTGAAAAGTTCATCTTAAATTTTGGCTGACTTGTAGAGTGGTTTGCAAAATACTCTATTCTTCTCCTCCTCCTGTGGTAAAAAGCTTTGTATGTGGTGTGGTTATGGGTTTGGGGTTTTGTTTTTTGTGTTCCCCCCATCCCTTAATTCTAACTCCTGAATGCCACAACCTCCTTTATATACTCCTATACTTCTGCCTGAAGCAGGGTCACTCATAAGATCAAACCAAGCAACATAGGGCTTTGTTCAGTTGTGTCTTGAAAAGCTGCAAGGACAGAGATTCCACTATGTTTCAGGGTACCTGTTCCAATGCTTTATTATCCTCATAGTGTATTTTTTGCCCTTATCTAATAAATATTTATAACTTCCCTGTTTTCAGTTGACATTGTTTTCCCCCCATGCACCTTGGTAAAAAGCCTGGTTCCACCTTTTTAGTAATTTACTTCTAGATATCGAAAATTTGCTATTAGGTGCTCCAAAGCCTTCTCCAGGATGAACAATCCCAGTGTCTTCAGCCTCTCCTCACGGGGCATGTGCTCCAGCTGCCAAATATCTTTGTGGCCTTTCACTGAACTTGCTCCAGTTGACTGATGCTTCATAGTGGGGATCCAAAAGTAGACCCAGTAGTGCAGATACCAGAGTAATGGATCATGCATGAAGCAGAACAATTGCTTCCCTCAGTCCACTGGCTGTGCTTCTGTTGCCAAAGCCCAGGATGCTGTTAGCTCCTATTGCTGCCAGGTGGGCTGCTGATTCATGTCTTGCCCGCTGTTGTCCAGGACCCCTAGGTCGTTTTCAGCAGAGCTGCTCACCAGTAAGTTAGTCTTCAGGCTGTGCTCTCATGACGTTTCTGTCAGCCCTAAGTCATTCTGAATGGCAACCCTACCCTCCAGCGTATCAGCTGCACCCCTAAGTCTGGTGGTGTTTGCAGACTTATTGAATGTTCTGTACAGTCTGCCAGCTCACTGTTAAAGATATTAAACAGGATAGGGCCCCTAACCTATCAACTTGTAACCAGGTTATGGGCAGATCGTGAACCATTAACAGCTACTGTTCGAGCCTAATGATAGAGATAGGGTTTTTTATCATCTAGTAGTCTACCCATCTAGACTATAACTTAGATCAGGTTAGGTGCAAAGATGCTGTGGGAGACATTGCTGAGTCTTGCTAAAATCAAGGTAGATGATAGCACTGATCTCCTCTCATCCACAAATCCTGTCATTTTATTACAGAGGGCAGTGATTCCCAATCACCACCTTCGCCTTTATATGCCCAGAAATTACATCCAGGTGGGCATATGTCTGAACATACTGTGGGAGTAGACTAACAAACAATGAAAGTATGCTGGACTGTGGTGCTTTCTCTCCCAGTGATCCCTCAGACTTGGTAACCTGTGTGTAATCCCTTTCCTGCTCTGCTTTTCTGGATGCCCAGTTGTTGTCCATCTGTATGTGATTGAGTGCATGCTGGTCATGGGATGGAGCACCTGCATCTTGGGAATGTGGGGATGAATGAGTTGGGACTTCATGTGACCTGAGGGAACAAGCTTGTTAGGAACAGGATGTCGCTGCTAGGGTGATTCTTGCTCCCCTGTGTGCGTTTGAGGAATTTGCAAGAAAGGTAGGTAGCAGCAAAAGTGACAGTAAGTTTAATAATTATATTGGTTTGATCATTGTATTGGTGATCTGCTTATAGCCAGTGGGCTTTGTCTTGGATTCTTTGTTGTATTGATTTAGGTCCATAATATTGCCATTAGCTTGATAATAACAAGAAATACATATGCAGGGGTCAGTGAGAGTGTATGTGAAAAACCGTTATTTGCATTCTAATATGCATTTAAAGCTTCTTTTTTTTTTTTTGTGGTTGTTGATGGGGGTTTGGGGGTTTTTTTTTTTTTGTTGTTGCTAATATGCATTTAAAAATTCTCCAGTCATGTGGTGGCTTTCTTTCTTCTAATCACCATTTTGATATTCCCTTATTACTCATAATTTTTTAGGTGGTCTTTGGAAAACACCAGCAACCCTCAAATGCAGCAAGACCCACAGTAAAACTGAGACTTGCTTGATTTGCACGTAGTAAGAAACAAATTTAACCTGTCGTATGGTGCTGAGCACCAAGTTCACAATGACTTACTGGGGAATTTAGTATTTCTTAGATCTTATCATTGGCACCACATGCCTTACTGGTTCAGATGTTTAATTTTCCAACTTTTTTCTGTTATTGATGAACAATGATTACACTGCGTAGTTCATCATGTATCAAAATAATGTTGTCATGTGATGATAGTTGTCCTCAGTTTCATGCTGTACAGACCTATACATTATGTGTTAGGTATTCATTTTTATTCACTGCATTATTAGGATCTGGGAAACCTCTTGGGACTGAGGTTATAAATATGTTCAGTGAAACATTTCTCCAGGACCAGTAGCTGAACTGAATGTAAGAGTTACATTTTACAGTTTAGAAATATTCTAGTAACAATCCTGTCAGCAGTGAATTAATCAGAAATACAGCTTTCATAATATGTTTTGAATGGCATTATGTAATTAACTCATTATTTTAATGCTTCCAATAGTGTTTAATTGCAGTAAGACTTTAATACTTTAGGAAAAAAATCATAATAGATTGCAAATCATTGTCAGTATTTTAACTCAATGGTACATGTACCCCAAAACCATATTGACAATTTCTAAACTGAGACTGAAAAAAGCATGTAGGGGAAAGAGTCAGATCCTAAAAGGTAAATAGTAAATAGTGCCTCCATAGTAAGTTTTAGATACATGAGTTCTCACTTTTATCTCTAATGTCTATGTCTCTTGTATCTTAAGAATCTGTTTTCATGCTTTAATTATTTGTGAAGTGTAAAATCACATTTTGCTTTTGTCCAGTTTAGTAAATTAATCAACGCAAATAAAAGATTAACATGCAAATATGACATTGGTAGAAAATTACATTCGAAGATGGCCAAATGATTAAAGGTATTTCACAATCAGCCAGCTCTGTTCTTTAACCCGAGATAAATAACCAGGGCTTTGGAAAGAGAGCTATTAAATAATTTCATAATCACTCACTCATTACAGCAATAATACCGGCACACACAAGCATGAAAGCTGGTTTTGCAGTGTCTTCCTGATGCAAAACAATATGGTTGTCTTCAGTGGGCTTGCTTGTATAAGAAAAGACCACTCCGATAAGTAAGATCAAATAAATACAAGAAGATTTTAAGACGTTAATGTTTGTTGTCACACTAATTTAAATAGATCATAAATAGATAAAAAGGTTATTCTGCATATGTCTTTTTGTGGTATTGAATCATCTTGTGATGATTTTTTATTGATTGAGAGAAGTGTTGACATAGAGTATGTTAACTCAATTCCAGCTTATAATTACATTCTGTTTGTATAAAAATTCCTCCTGTAGTGCCAGTTGAATAAGGTGCCTGTTGTTTACTATTTCAAGTATTCTCTATTTAAAGTTTGCTGCAATTCGGAAATGTTTGAAATAATTTGTATTTGGTTGGGAACCGTGTGCTTTGAAGTTATTGAACAGAGTTGTTGTAACTAAAATTGCTACTCTCAAGAGACTTACCATATTTTTACAATAATGGTTTATGATCTAATGGTCTGACTTTACACAGAATACCTATTTTTATGAGGTCTGATATCACTCAAGTTCCTGAAAATTAAGCTATAATTGCATGAAACTAAAAGATACACTTAAATTATTTCACTTCAACCTCTGTCATAAAGAATAAGACTAGCTCTTCTTTAGCGAGATCCTTATGATTGCTCTCCCAACAGAAATTCATAACAAAGAGCCTGAAGTAGGCAAGTGACTCTTCAGCCTCACAAAAGTAGTACCAGTGAAATGAAACAGAGAAAATAAAAATTATGTTCAGGGGAAACCGAGGTAAGAAATTAGAGTTCAGACTGAACAGAATGCTGAGTAGCATTGCTATGAGACATACATAGCATGTTTCTGGCCAAGAGAGAAGATTTCTACTGCTTGCAATACCGTATTTGTAACACAAGGTCAGGCAGGTAGGGGGACGGGAGCTTGAAAAAACTATCTCCTTTGTGAAGAATTATATATTCTGGATTGCGTTTGGGTGTGCAAAGGGTAAGCAAGCGATGAGCAAGATACTGGTATTGGCAGCAGTGTTATGACTTTAAATGAGCAAAACAGTAATTGGTACCAAAATTATTAGGCGCCCTTGTTTCTGCTGTGTTGTGATACCATTCTTTCATCAATCTGTGCATGTCCCAGTCCCACTGGGCCTGGCATTGCTGTGCGTCTGGTTTTGTTATCATCTGCTTATACCTTTTCCCCATGTAGCATTTGAGAGAGTATGCATGATATGATCTGCAAACCTTCTCCCTTCTAGCAGACAACCAATGTATAGTGTAATTTTAAGTGCTTGAGGACTGGCTATTCATACGATATAGTTGGCAAAATAAGGGAAATTTATGTGCATTACTAATGAATCTAAGAGCAAATGTAAGTGAACTCTGATGTATCCAAACTGAGGAAATGTTTACATGCAGCTATGTTTAAAAACAAACAAACAAAATAAAAAAAAAAAAAAAAAAACAAACCCAAAACACAAATCAAAACAAAAACCCAAACAAAACCCAAAAAACAGTTGTGGTCATAATTGCTTTCCACTTTTCTTAAGTTTAAACATACAAAGTCTGCAGTGCTTTTAGCTTTTGTTTTTAAACATCCTTGTCAGATACCATGAAGCCTGTGGTTTGGGGGTGGAGCTGTGTTTTTGATCAGGGTGGTTTTGTCTGAGTGAATATTATGTGCTTCAAGATAATAAATGGGCAAAACTCTCCCCGCCCCCCCCAGCATTGCTGTATTTTTTTGTTTTGGACATTCGCATTAATTTTGGCAGATGCTCAAATACCGAACCGGGAATGGATTTACACATAGATACTTACTTATAAATGGTAATGCATTAGATTTAGTGGAGGTACCAAAAGAAGATAGTGATTAAAATGGTAGCATTAGCTTAATAAGGGCAAGTTTGGTCATCCAGAATTATTGTCAGTTTTTAAAATACCACAGACTAAATGTTAGGGACCACAGCTGGGCAATGCTGGCATAAAGAAAGGACCAATGCTGCATATGGGTCATCACCAATGTATTTGGGAGTGAAAGGCTCCAACTGCAATATCTCTTCAAACTAAATATAACTACTAACTTAGAATAGCTGGATTTCCAGTAAAAAAAAAAAGTTAAGCTGCCAGTATAATTTCATTGCTTGCAAACTGATTGATCCCTTATAATCTCAATAAAAGCTGGTTTAAGCAAGATGTTACATTTTCACTCATAGATAACTCTAAGTATTAAATGACAGCTTTTGATTCAGGTGTCATGTAATTTGTACTTCAGAAAGTAACTTGTAGTATTGACTGCACTTCTAGTGCTGTGAGGTGTTGGTGCTTGAGAGTACTATAGGTGAATTAAGAGTTGATAGTAACAGGTTAGGTAGAGGTATTGTTTGAGGTGGGAAGGTAAGGCAGCAGCTCAGTATCTATTTTCTGAAAGGTTTTAACTCAGTTAAGGAGTGGGATGAGAGGCACCTTTATTGACTGAATCAATGATACAATGCACACACATTTGACATGGCTGTTGCTGGCGGGTTTCTTATATATATGTGATTATAAAGAAAGTGTCAGTCAAAGACTGTAAAAACATTATTCATTATTGCTCTCCCATGGTGCAGTGTTTACTGCAGAGTGCTCGAGGAGGGGAGGGAAGGGGATTTTAAGAACTATTTTGGAATATGGTCTTGGAGGAATGTTATGGAAAGAGTAGTCAGTTTGTAAATGATTTGGGAAATAGGGGTTAAAGGGACTTTAAGAGCCTTGTATAAAGCACTTAGTCTCTCTCATGCTGAAAATTAGATGCCTAAGGTTGTTATCCAACGTAGCCAACAAGCCGAGCAGAAGGCCCCTTAAAGTCAGTATCTGTCCAAACACAGTGTGTTGTGCTGCTGTTCCTGTTCCCAGAGCTGCGGGGGCCAGAGAGTGGGCTTTGTGTGTGTCTCAACCCTTTCCTTGAGGGCAGGTGCTGACAAACTTGTAGAAGGGCTGACTAGCCTAGACACTACCGTGCTGTGTTTAGGATGGAGATCAGCGCTGTCTCTTTCCAAAGGGTTCAGACCTGCATTTCCAACTCCAAGGAGCAGGCTTCAAAAGTAGAGACTGTTGGGCCGGAGTGCTGGTCCCTTTTTTCAGTAGACATGTGTCTTTGTACAGACAGAATTACAATTTTCCTGCATTTTATACTGATCACTTCCAGGATAAAATGGATGAGCAGGAATTCATCAACGAACTCGGAGTGGGGATTAAAGTCTATTTGTCCAGTATCCTACACCCCAGTGAAACCCAGCTGGCTAAAAGCTAGGACATTTCATTTTTGCTCTCCCTTTCAGGGAATCACTGGTTTTGTGATTTTATTTTTTTTGGGGGTTTTATTGTTTTTTTTTTTTTTTTTTTTTTTTTTTTTTTTTTTTTAAAGTCAGTTGTCAGTGTATGAACAAGTTCAGCAAAAGGTAGTCCTTGTCTGCTCCCCCCCTACCCTGCTGTGCTCCAGGTATACCATCTGGAAATGTGGATTGGAATACCCTCAGGCAAAAGGAGTCACCTGTGTCATTTAGGGCTGTTCTTCTGCCATGGCAAGAACCGTGCCATTCACGCAGTCTCTGAAGTACAGTGAGCAGACTCTTGCTTTCTGGCTTGAACATAGCTAGGCTTTCTACTCTCCTCTGGTTCTTCCAGAGCCCTGCTCTTCTGGTGTTTATAAGCACTCTGACTTTCAGCTTAGATTTATACATGGGCAGCATGTTTTTTCTCCTCTTGTAGCACTGTCATTTAGGTTTGCTTTTCTTAGGCTTGACATGTCATGGGCTTTTAGTCTTATCCTTGTATAATAGGCTCCTATTGCTCTCATCATCCTCACATCTGTTCTAGTAAAAAAATTCATGTTGTTAAATATGGCTGACCAGAATTGTACCTTGTATGCAGCTGAGGTTATGCTAGTGGCTTGTATGATGACATTAATTCTTCCCTATCTTGACTGGAAATATCCCCCCATGATACAACATAGGTCTGCTCGTCTGTCTTTTTTTAGTTTTCCCCTGCCAGATCACATTGGTGACTCACAGTTATCCTGTGATCAAGTCAGACTGATCTTTCCCCTCAGTATCTTCTAAAATGATCCCTGGTTTCCCACATCCTGTGTGAGTATGCTAATCACAAGCTTATTATCTAATGGTATGGATGACCTCCTGCTATAGCTGTTTAAAAAAAAAAAGCAGGGAGGGGGGTATTACAGTGGTTTCCACTCTGTCTTGTGATAAGCCTAGGCCTGATGGTTAGCATTTTCTGTGTCTGAGAAAGTCTGCTGAATTAAGACCTAGGATGGCAGAGTAATACCTCATTGTATATTGATGGGGTTCTGGTGTAAAATCATGTGAGGCTGCTTGGCCATGTCATCATGGCTGGAGTGTTATTTTGTATGACTGATGGCAGAACTTGAAGTCCATGAAGCGCTTGTAAAATAAGAAAGGAGGTGTCTGTTGTGATTACAAACCCCAGCATTATGTGGTAGCCGAGAACGGGTTTTCAGAGTTACAACTCTGAATTTGAGTTTCTAATGTCTGCCTAAGCTTCTCAAGTGGGCCGTAAGTAATTTTTCACATATTGCCCGTAACTTATCTCTGCCTTTGTTCTATATCTGTAACATGGGAGAAAGGTTTACCACCTACTCATGTGTTTTGTATGCTTATGTTGCAAGACCTTTAGGGAAGGAACTTCCTCGCTGTCTTTGCATACTGTCTGGAATGAGACCCCCCTCTTGGTTGAAGGCTGTGGACCCTGTCACGATTTTAATGATGGTATTTGTAACATTTTCTTCTTATTTTAAAAACATTCAGTTAACAATAAAATAGTTCATCCCCATACTTGTGCAAGAACAAGATATTCTTGTGATGGGTGCTGTGAATATTATATATAAGCTTGGTTAACTTTTAATCATATAGTGGATTTGAGATGTATTTTGGTAATATTCTCTGAAAGTGAATACACTGCTAGTGTCCTTATTGAAGCACATGTTTTCTTACTCCATTATTTTGACACATTGCCAGATTTTGTTATCTTTTTTTTTCTGCACTGAATTTGACGTACGGGGGGAACTGTGTTGGAAAACTATGCTGAACAGACTGGTGTTTGGCCTGTCACATTCTTTTGTCTTCCTTTTAACGTGAAATAAACAGTCTGCTTTTCTTTTTAATGAAAGAAGGGGAAATAACTGTCTTGTGTACATTTTGCACATTCTCATGTTCAAATAGAAATTTTTCCTTGGGTCTGTCATTGTTCTCTTCAATAGTAATTCAGTAATGACTGTTTCTATACTGTCTTTGTACATAGCCTGGATAAAGGTTGGGAAACCAGCATTAGTACATTAAATTTGAGATTTAGATAAAATGAGGCAATGCTCGAGTACGAGGCACGAGTACTTGAAAGTGTATTTGAAGAAGCACACAAGTACAATAATTGTATCAGGGTGATGTAAAGACTTAAATGGTTTCTCATGCAGATGCCCAGCAGTGCCAGGATTGCTGCTCTTACTCATGAATTATTTAAAATTCTAGGTGCAACAACTCGCAGCTTAGTGACCATAACCTACTGAGCCTCTGACCTAGACAACTGAAGCCCAAAACACCCGGACTAAAATTCCATTTGAAAAGGAGATAGATTTATTTATTTCTCAGATTTACAATTCTCCTTAGCAAAAAATAATTTTGCTTTCTCTGTTCAGAAGGGAAAGCAAACCATTGTGTCATTGCCAGAGAAAATCCCAAACTGGCGTCATAGTATCTGTGTTTCCAGATAGGCATTCATGAGCATAGAAAAATTGCTTCTCTACAGCTTTGTAAGTCACTTTGTTATTAAATTTATTTATTGATTTAGGAGCAGAGGAATTTACAAATGCTTACTTGAGCTTCATGAGGTATCACTTGCAGCTTGCATAGCAAACCATTTCAAGCTGGAGAACAGTGTTGTTTGGGTTTGTGCTAGTGGACTGTGGATAATGGTAAGCTGTTAGGAGGCTGTCACGTGAACCTTGTTACATGTCTTAAGCACACTCACAGATGAAAATATTGAAGACTAAGTCTCCATCAAATTACTTAAAAAATTACTTTCAGAGCATAATCTCATGCATGAACCCTCAGGAAATCAAGCTAGTAAAAGAGAAGGCAAAAAGAAGTGAGAAACATAATGCACAAAAAGTGAAAAATAGAAGCATATAGTTAAGGATGCATTTTTTTCATGCCAGAAAAGAAAGATTGGGTTTTGTGCCTCTTTGCAGTGTGTTTATGGGTGTTTATGGGAAGGGAGGGACATGACTTTACAGCAGTAGATCGAGCCAAGAGGGAGTCAACTTGGAGTATGGTGAAAGTCAGACCCTTTTGTAATATCAATATTTATGCCAAATGTAATAGAGGAGCATTTACAGGAAACCTATCTCTTGGTTGATATGTTTACAGTATAGATTATATATGAAGTCAGAACAGAGGGAGAGAAAGGTTGGGCAGGGAGAGAGGCTTTTTCCCCCTTTTTTTTTAATTGAGTTATTTAGTTGAGAAGGATATAGTGGTTCACTGTTTTCTCACAGCAAAGTTAACGGTGTCTAGAGAGGGTGAATCATCTACTTGTCCCCTCTGTCAGTCTGTTGAATATGAGAAGACAAGAGCCAGCATACAGTGCCTTTGATTCATGTGCGTTTAGAACTGCAGGTGTGCATTTTGTCATCAGTCTCTACAGTGTGTTAATGAAATGCTGATCATCAAAGTGACTGTGTTCACCGGGAAGCTTCGGTGACCTACCTCACTTTAAAAGGGAGAACATACCATTCACCATTTGGAGAGGACTTGTTTTTCTAAGCAGAGAATGGGGAAAAAAAATGTGAGTCTTCAAATGTAGCTTGTTTTTATTCTCATGGTATCTTTTCATTTTTATGTGAAAACAGACGTTAGGTCATGTCTGATTTCAGAATACCTTAATCTGAAAACCTGGAAGTCTCCAAGTAACAAATAATGATACTTGTCTGTATGGTTTCTTGATTGCGCCATGCTTTTTCCCTCTGGTACTGGTAAGATTATTACTATGGCCTGAAATTCTCTGATTTGAATTTGAATTTCATTCTTTTTTCTTTTTCCTGGTTAATATTGCACTTGTATATTGCTGGTTTATCTTCTTAAAAAATATTTTTGCATTTAGGACAAGTGTGTACCTTTTAGTTGTTGACTCATTGAGGCCAAGAGGTGAAGTCCACAGCTGCGGAGGTGTGCTCCTAAAGGAAATACGGTACTTTAGAAGCAATGATAGCGGAAAGTGATGGTCTTAAGAGTCTACTGCAAATCTTTACAATATATAGAATGAGGTTATGATGTGTTTCTGTTCTTAGCCATTCTCTCTATATCTTTCTCTGTCCTGTTTTGGGGGGGGGGGTTGGAGTTTGTGGGTGTTGGTTTTTTTTTTTTTTTATCAGACAATTATTTTGCTGCAATGTCATATTATTTTGTCTCTGGAGCACACAGGTGCTGGAAAAAAAATCACCAATGATTATGTGTCTGATCCTTTTCAGAGGGTTGGGAAAAATTGGTCCTTGCTCCTAGGTTTGTATGCCCTGCAGTCCTCCAATATGAAAAAAAAAAAAATCAGCCTGTTTTGTTGTGGTGGTGTGTGTAAAAGTATGCAGCAAATTAAATGAACCTGTTGATATTAGTGACTGAGATAAAAATAGACAAATCAGTCTTAATTTCATAGGAGGATGACATTTCCTTTTTGGTATAGGTTCAAGGGATGTGTATGTTAGTCATATATGTGGTCCTCTCTGTTCCCTAGGCCGGGAATAGCTGTGAGGCACAGGTATTTCAGCAAAGGTATGGAGGACATGGAAGGAAATCCATGTTTTGTTAAGCCCTGAAGGTGTAGGTGCTGTGGTAGAAGTGCAGCAGGCAGAAGGAATGGTGTGGTCGTGTACTTGGACATGCTGGGGGCATCTGTACCTCGCCGCAGGTCTTTGGGCTGGTACCTAGCTCTCCGTCAAATGCACTGGCCTCTCCTTTAAAGTGGAGGTGATTAAGGACATTTCCTTACGACCCTGCGGGTGGATTCACATAGAGGTCATGGTGCTACGCTAATCTTAGTGTTTTGAAGACAAACAGTAAGCATGTGGCTAATGCCATTTGATTATAATCATTGACGATTTGTGTTTATATAAGGGAATATAGATACCAGTGTGTTCTAAGTGACATTAGGTGAGCATTTTTCTGTTCATGAAGGGAAGCAGAAAAGCCCTGTTGAGAAATTTGTTTTAAAATTGTATCTTTTCTTTTTCTGAATGGGCAGGATGAGGCTGATGGTGTTCCAGCAAGGAGAGTGGAGTGCGTTGAAGGAAGAAATAAGAGAAAAGCAAGAGAAACCTAAGCTACAGAAAATAAATATATGTGGTTTAGCAATTTCATTGTAATTGTTTTTACAGACTGTTGTCTGTAATCAAGTTTGGACTGTCCTTAGCTGTGCTGAGGTGAAATTCCTGAAAATCACATGCTTCTACAAAAAATAATATGCAATATCCTCCTTGTTGGTGATAGATAGAGGAAAATTGTAATCAAAGCAGTCAGAAAAGATCCTAAAAAAACCTGAGGTCCTGTCTGCTGTGCTTATGCCATGGCAATTTTAGGAAATGGCTTGCAACAGCGTTCTTTCCCAGAATATATTCTGTCTCAGTGTTGTCGCCTTTCTGTCTCAGTGTTGTACTGTTTGCATAAAATTGTAGTGAAAATTATTTAATTTTGTTGTTCTTTGAAATGATATGAGGTGTATATAAATTATTGAGCAACTGTGCTACCACAGGGGAGTACTTTCTCAGATAAATAGTCTTTCAGAACTTGGCCCATCTCTGAGGGGTGGTTTTTAGGTCTAGGATCCTTACTAAGGCACGTACAGTTGTCTATAAACATGGAAACTGTTGTAATGTCTAGATGGGCTAGGATGGGCAGGACTCTTGATATGCAAGGCATGTAAATACACCTATCGGTACTAAACTCCTGGTGACTTCTCTGATTTAAATATTATGGTCGCCACTGAAATCTTGGTTTTGATCATTCATGACGGAAACGTCTCTGGAATAATGTATTTTTGTTTCAGGAAGGGTTCTTCAGAGAAATATCATTGTGGAAGTGAAAAGTGAAATAAGGTTTGATCTAGCAAGGATTGCACACTTTCACAGGTAACGAAAAATTAAATCTGCATTAAATAATGATGAAACTAGTAAGGGATATAAGGCACTATATTTTATGAAAAAGTTTAACACTTGAATTAAGAGGGCAGGATTCCTAGGAAGGAGTTTGCCCATGAGGCAAGTTACTTCTGTTGTGTGGTTGCTCACATCTGTCTCCGAAGCATCTGACTGTGGCTGCTGATGGAATTAGCTGCAGGTCACTCACCTGTGCCCACCGGAGGTTTTCTTTATTGGTGTGTTGGAGTATTAGGTTACCACGATGAGGGAATTCTGAAGAAACAGGTGAGGCATGCCCAGCGTCTCCATCTGTTTTGAAAGAAGGCTGAAGTGAAGGGCTTCCTTCCAAAGATGTATATCACACTGAGAGCCAAAAAAAAACCCCACTCAAAGATTTCCATCTAGCTGGCAGCCAGTGCTGGACAATGTGTCAGCTTGCTTCCCAGGAAGCTACGTAACCTGGACCTGACACTGGGGGGGGGAATATCTTTTGCATGTCATCTTGCTGGGTAAGTTTGTAATTAAGAGTCTACATTAGAGGGCTACGGAAATTAGAGAGAACTTGCACATTTCTTAAAAGTAATTACACTTTTTATTTTGTCTAATAAGATCTGGATATAGTAGTAAAATGTAATATTTACTTGGATAAGAATAGTCATTAATTTAGCAGGAAGTTTTAAGTAAATTCCTCAAATATTTTTATATTCTATCGTTACCCTTCCCATGCGTGAGTAAGGCCAGGAGCACTTGGTAAACGTATCTAACATTGTAGCTCCGCACCATTATCCAACAACATCAGTCTGTGGTGAATACGTATTCCTAGACAAGGTAATAATTATGTTCTGATGCTTGTAAATATGTAAGTACTTGCATACTTTTATTATTATGTGTAGTTCTGTTGAGTCATAATTAAGTGTGTGGGAAGAGGTAAGACTGAACCTTTATTTTACATAACTAATTTACTCTTCAATGATCATATTTAACAATCCATTTGCAGCATCCTGTGATTTACATTTGGTTGTTTATGTGTTTTAATTCAAAGTAACCATTAATGTTCAATAAAGGTGCTCCAGGTGCATTGGCTTATAGCCTCCTGTAACTCCTGAATTAGAGTTGGTGAGCTGTCACTGTAAACCAGCTCCTGGGCTGAAGTGTATTGTTTGTATTTCGAATACACAAAAATTATAATGTTCTGTGAGATATTACAGGGGAAGGACACTCTTTAGAGTCTGACGATTACAAGGGGTGAACTTTTCTCAGGCTCCCATGAGTGACTAAGAAGATGCTGTTTTGCAGTTAAAACAGCGTAACCTGCAGAAAGTGATACCATTGCATTTCTTGGTATATGCAAAAAGTTTAGAGAAGGATTTTTCTGCCTTTCAGTGAAAAATCTGAATCATAAAGTAAACCTCTTTATAGGACAGTGTGTGTGTATGGGGAGATGATCAGAACCTCTTTTTTTAACTACAAATATCCATTTAATTTCAACAAGCAGACTAGAATGGGCTAAAAAAATATGATGATACATATTTCTAAAATCCTATTTTTAATCACCTGTTCAGATGAAAAGAAATAAGTTACATGATCCCAACATACCTGTATTTTTATAGGTATTGTTTATGAATGTGATGTGTAGGACTGCGTTTTTCCATCCCTTTTTGTATTTGTTCGGGTTTTATTTTTATTTTGTATTTGGCAGAGAGCAAGGAGAAGTTTCTGTCCTTCGGTAAGGCAGTGGCGTTTCTGTAGTTGTTGCTAGCTGGAATCTGGCTTCCTACTGTGAAGAAAGCGGGAAAGCAGCTTGGTCTAGGCTTCCATCAGGTTACCTGTTAGACTGACTCCATAAGGAGGTAAATTGATGGGAGGAGACACTTAATTTTATTTCCCCAGGCAAAATCCCTGGGCTGTTCTTGGAATTACTTGAAGCAGCCTGGATAGGTGGAGTTACTTCTGTGTCAGTCATCGATTGGGAAGTGCCCAGGTCTTGGCAGCAGAGCCGATTCAGCTCGGTATGTGGTTGTGGCGTAGTGCTGAGGTGGCTGGGTGACTGCTGGCAGCGTCTGCAGCGGCGGTTCACAGCTTCCTGCCATAATTCACTCGCTTCACCCAAAAGAGTTGTTAGGTGGCTGAAATGTTTTCAACTTTTAGTCCTATTAATCAGTTTACTTGCATGGCCTGTTATTTCCTGAGCCTCTCAGATGGTTTTAATATGTTGAAAGTCACAGTCTTGGTGGGGAGTTTTATAGGGGAGCTGGTGCTGTACTCTGATCACTGCAGAGCTGCATAGTGTCCCCTCTCATTTTGTGACTTGAGCTCATGTGCAAAATCTTTCATCTTGCAGGGTTTCACCAGGAAGGTTTCGGGCAAATGCTGTGGAGGTCATAAGCTTGATCTCGTGCTCAGGCCTATTTTGGCAGCTTATTGTTAGATGTGATTCACGTCGGATTCAAAGAAGGTCACTGCATTTCTACAGTACTTCTGTTTTTGCATTGTTTTGGAGCTTCATGACTGTTCTTGTGGCTGTTTCAGTGCTAAAGCACGTAGGGATTCCTCTGCAAACAGGAATGTTGATCAGTTGACTGACACTTGTTAATAAGTGCAAGAAGCTGCTTCTTCGCTATGTACAGAGCTGCTTAGTCTGGCAACCTGTATGTTATGAAGGTGACTAAAAAGAAAATCCAAATCTTTTTCCAGCTCAGATTTTTTGAATAGTTGGCTGCAAGTTCCTACAAAGATTGTACAATGAGTAATCCCATTGAAGTCAGTGACTCAACTCATTGCATAAAGATTGGCGCAGGTAGAACCTGTGCAGTGTGGTCTCCTCACGGCAGTAAGAACCAAAGTCAGTGTTTAAGTCTTAACACTTCAGGATGTACTTGCATCTTGAAGCGAAAATGACCTGTGTGCTCAGTTTTCAATCAAGTAAGGCAGATTTCTGCCTGAGGCTAAAGTGAAAAATTAGGTTTTTTTGTTGCTGTAAATGATTTTAATGTTTGCAGGCTTGTGTGTATGTATGTTTTCGCTTCCTAATCAGATATCTACAGAACAGTTGGCACTATATGTTTCCTTTCCTAATTCATGCCAGATTTTTTGGAAGCCTTTTTTCCCAAAGGATTACTTACAGGTTTCTCCATTTAATAGGTAACATGAAGAATTCTGTAACTTTTAGGATCTTCTTGCGATCAGGCTGGTTGCTTTTGTCCCTTTGGCTAAAAAGTAGCTTTATCTCTACATAAGGAATTTATAGCAGGTACCTATAGCTAACTTATCTTCAGTTTAAACATCTGTGTTCACTTATGCATGAAAAAGATTAAGTAAAATCTAGTTGTATTAGTGTCAGTTTCTGGATATGAGGTGAGAAAAAGAGGGGGTAGATCATGTGAATTTAGACCACACGCTATCCCTCTGACACATTCAAAACAATAAAGGAAACAGAAGTGCAGATTTACAGGCTTAATCAGTGCCATTAGTTTTCAGCTTTTAAGTCTGTTCCTGTAGAGAAACATAACACTCAGCCCAGATGTAGGTGTACTCTCAAACCACGCTCCTGAACTTTGAATAGTGTTGTGCATTTCCATTTCTCCAAGCCTTCCCCCCCCCCCCTTCCGTGTCTAATTTTTAGTGTCTTGCTGAAGGGATTATGCACACGGGAATCAGGAGTGCGTTGATCAGCCGTTTCATACACTTCTTCTCCGTTTGCTTGGTTTTCATTTTGTTTGCTTGCTTTGTGCAGACATTTGAGCAGAAAACCGGCCCTATCATTTTCAGCTATTGATGGTGTGGCAGCATGGAAGTTTTTATTGCTTTTCTTTTCACTGGCCAACAAATGATTTTTAAACATTTATCTGGCTTAGTTTCAAAGCATAGCTCATCTGTATCTGGTATCTTTTTCTACCTTGGCAT
This sequence comes from Fregata magnificens, assembly GCA_013389945.1. Lineage (NCBI taxonomy): Eukaryota > Metazoa > Chordata > Aves > Suliformes > Fregatidae > Fregata > Fregata magnificens. The sequence continues at coordinate 126,044 of WAAD01027431.1, read as the reverse complement.
TGCAGGACGGGGACTCCGCTATGCTCAGTGTTTCATGGGTGCAGGGTGGTCATTCCTGGAGTGTTACTCCAAAGACACCAGGGAGACAAAGGGGAGGCCGGAGGACACTGATCAGAGTTCTGGTTTGCAAGTGTTAACGTTGGCTCCATAATCTCTTTACTTAAACATATGTGTATTATAGATGAAGTTTGATAGTTAATCTTTCAATAAAGAGCTGGAAGAGTAACAGTCGGAACATTATGCCTTTATATTCTGCTGTAGACGTTTCCGATAGTTTTGTATTCCACTCTGTTTTCCTTGTGTTGCAAAGTAGGTGATGAAAGGTGAGCTGCTGCTCATAATTTTTAGAGGAAAGGCCAGTTTGAGATAGTTCAGCTCTGAAACCCAGTGTGTATGAATTTATTTGTATTTTTCCTTGAAAATTTTTATAATCTCACAAAAATTTGAATTGGTTGTGCTGATTCCACAATTTGAAAGGATAGGTTTTTTTCTTTTAATCTTTTATGCAATAGATAGCGCTGTTAAAAACAAAAAAAAAGTTTCCAATTTGCCAATAAACTGTACCTTGAGTACACTTACTGAGTTTGGATGTTTTTTAATTTTTCCTTTGCGAGACCTTAGAAGTGGATATTTGTGAGGAATTATTTAATTGTATAGAGTGTTACATGGCACTTTTGGTTTTAGAGTGAATGGAATTCAGTGAATAGTCAAATGAGCACTGCGGACCCTCACTAATTTGAAAGTTTATCGAGGGGGTGTGGTGGGGTGGTGGTGTATAAATCTATCCGTCTCTCCAAAAGTTGCAGTAGAGATACAGGACAAGATTGCTTTTGATAAAATACACACTTCTGTGATGGAAAGTCAGAAGTAATCAAAGTCTCTATGTTTAGAGCCTTTTGGTACACAAATTGGTGCACGTAGCTGGGCTTATAACTATATTTTATGTTCTACCGAGTGTAGCTGGTTAATAGCCTGTCGTTTTACTCAATGCATTTTCTATCATAGCAAAGGTCTGATCCTTTTCTCCCAAGCCTTTTCATACGATTATGCTTAATGAAATAACTTAGTCCTCTGATAGCGAGAGCATTGTGCCAGGATTTCTGATGCTAAGGTTTTATGGTAAATACCTCTGTTTATTGCAGAGTAATGAAGTGTTACTGTTAGCACGAGAAATTGAACTCTATTACTGAAAGTTCAGCTCATAATTGTGAGAGGGAAAAAGTCCACTTGAAACTTCTTTTGCATGTAGTTTAAGTTTCAGGACTTTAAATGCTACCTTGCACTGCATTCAAATCGGCTGAAGGCAGCAGCTGTGTGTAAGATCCTATACAAACACATGCTTCTATGAGAAGAAATATGTAGTATAACCACAAGTGTACTCTAAAAGCTGAAATTCGAATGTTGTGGTTTAACCTACATAAGCTCTGTTAAAGCTGAGATACAACAGGATGAGCCAGAAAATGCAAAGAAAGAGTTGGCATTCCTTTCTTTTGTGCTTGTCATGAAAGTGTGGGCTGTAAAGAACATATCCATTCTCACCTCCACAGAAATTGTTAGCAGTTAGTGTGGTGCTTTTTTCAGTAATTGCTGTTTATATAATCGCAAATGTGAATTTGAAAGAACTTACTCGATCTTTTATGGAAGTTTGTAGTTACAAATAATTTGATACATCTTACACTGTTTTGGTGTTATAAATGTAATATCAAAAGACAGGGACTCTACCTAATTCCTAATCTAATCTTGTTTTATGTGCAAATTTCACAATAAACACTTTATTTTTGCTTTCTGGTATTGCTTAGATTTGCAAAATACACCAGATAAGCCTTTTTTTTTTTTCCCTTTTTTTTTTTTTTCTTTTCCTTAGGATCTTTCACAGATCTTACCTTGGACTGTAAAAATGCTTATTGTATGAGAACACTCTCTTTGTTCTGTGTCAGATGAAAAATTTAATTTGTATTTCAGTACAAATGTATTGGCTTCAAAAATGCTGTTTTGGTTTTCTCTTTTCAGAATTTGAAGTTCTGGTGATCCATCATGGGCAACCATGTAGGAAAGCGAGAACATAGCGCTGACAAGTCAACCAAGGTAAGTGTAGAAAACTGAAGAGGCAAGGCCACTTCAGAAATATGCATGTTACGAAATATACATATATATTTTTTTTTTTTAGTACATTAGTGTATTTACCATACCACTTTCACCGTTACTATTTTGTAGTTGTCACTATAAAGTGATGACCCTCTTTTAAAGAGGGTCCTATAAGATGTGGCCAAACCAGGATTTTGCTGTGCTGGATTCAGTGAGAGCTGTGATGTTCTCCTGCATCGGATCCATAGCTGATAAAAAGCTTCTCAGTCATGGTGGAGATGAATGAAATGGGCCTTAGAAGCATGATATGGCAGAAACATGTAAAGAGCCAGTGAGCTGAATTATGTTCTGTGTGTTGACAGCTTTCCATTTGGGCAGTAATGGGCTTTATCCATAAGAAAGAAACTATCTAGAAACAGGTAAAATGAGATAATTCTAAAGGAAAAGATTGTCAGTCTGAGGAGATACAGCTTTGATAATCTCCTCCCCAGAAAAAAAAAAAAAGATGAGAACTGTCAAAATGTTCATTAAAAGTTAGTATTTGCTTTCTAAGCCTCTGCTGACACTGTTGCGTGTTTAGCACATAATGTGCTATGCTGTTTGCCTTGTGATAACATCTTGTTTATTTGTTTTTCTGCATTGTACCGGAAGAGAATTCACACATATCTTAAAAAAAGATATCTTTATATATATATATATAAAAAAAATATGCTTCTTGTTGCTAGCTATTGCTAACTTCCCTCCACCCATCCCCACCTAAAAATAACAGTTTACAGCCTGAGCCCACAATGTATAAAGCTGTTGCCCTTTGTATTGGACAGATGATGTAAACAGATAGCTCTATGCTTTATCTGGAGGAGTGCGGGTATTTTTGCATTGCTGTGGCGGATAAGCAGCTATCCTTAAAAGGTATATGAACTAGAATTCATACAGTTATTAGTTCTTTGCCATCTCCTTTAGGAAAATACATAAGCACACTGGAACAAATAGGGAGAAAACAGCAGGAAGAGAGGACAGCTGGCTACATATGGTTTTGTTTTGCGTTTGTGTGGTATTTTGCAAAATGGTTTTGTGGCCCAAAGTTTCAGTTTCAGTACAAACAATAGTATAAGTCCCAAGTTGTGGTCTTGTAGTGACCAGTCTTGTAGACTTCCCCTCTAGAAAACTCCGTTGTGAGATCCAGCAAAGTCAAATGCACCAATATATGTGGATGTATTTAGCCAAATATTTTGATCCTTTCTGACCAAGGGTGCGAGATCCTGTAGGTGCAATACGGCAGGTATAGACACCTTGATGGGCTGTTGTGGACCATGTATTCCCTGCTTTGGTCTTTGAGGACAAAATTTGGTTAGAAAAACATATCCTAACTTTTCGCCTGCTGTGGGGTCACGTGTGTCTGATGCATCTGGGTGGCAGGTGAGTGAGTTGTCAGGCACATGGGGCCTCAAAAAGGAAAAGATTCTTCAAACTGTAGCAGCCAATGCAGTAGATGCACGTTTGCAGTGGTGAGCAAGAGTCAGGTGACCATGAGTCTTGCACTTAATGTGTAAGACAGGTCTACAAGGAAATGGATTGCTGCTATTTTTTTTTAAGTCCTTCTTTTTCCTAATTAGTGCATGGATATTATTTGATTCTGCAAACAAAATAATACTCATTTACCTAAAATATTTTTGAAGGGGGAACTTCTTTCTGTAGTAATAACTTCTGTCTGTTGCTTATCCTTCTAGAGTGACAAAAAAAACAAAACACCAAACCCCTAAGCTTTAAAATAGGCAATGCTTGATCAAAATCTCCCTTTATTTACGTAAGACAGTAATCATGTCACAAGAAATAAGGCCACAGATTTAAAATCAGGAAATATATGGTTAAGGTGCTACTATGTATTCCACATAACTAGCCAATCTTGATTCAGTTCTTACAGGAAGCATTAAAGGTCTTACCAGCAGTAGTAACCATATATCTTTTTTTTTTTTAAAGTTGAAGTAGCACTTCTTTCTTTCTTTTTTTTTTTTTTTTTTTTTTTTTTTTTTTTTTTTTTTTTTTTTTTTTTTTTTTTTTTTTTTTTTTTTTTTTTTTTTTTTTTTTTTTTTTTTTTTTTTTTTTTTTTTTTTTTTTTTTTTTTTTTTTTTTTTTTTTTTTTTTTTTTTTTTTTTTTTTTTTTTTTTTTTTTTTTTTTTTTTTTTTTTTTTTTTTTTTTTTTTTTTTTTTTTTTTTTTTTTTTTTTTTTTTTTTTTTTTTTTTTTTTTTTTTTTTTTTTTTTTTTTTTTTTTTTTTTTTTTTTTTTTTTTTTTTTTTTTTTTTTTTTTTTTTTTTTTTTTTTTTTTTTTTTTTTTTTTTTTTTTTTTTTTTTTTTTTTTTTTTTTTTTTTTTTTTTTTTTTTTTTTTTTTTTTTTTTTTTTTTTTTTTTTTTTTTTTTTTTTTTTTTTTTTTTTTTTTTTTTTTTTTTTTTTTTTTTTTTTTTTTTTTTTTTTTTTTTTTTTTTTTTTTTTTTTTTTTTTTTTTTTTTTTTTTTTTTTTTTTTTTTTTTTTTTTTTTTTTTTTTTTTTTTTTTTTTTTTTTTTTTTTTTTTTTTTTTTTTTTT
>WAAD01027431.1:61330-110804 GCA_013389945.1 Fregata magnificens | reverse complement strand
GGCAGTGGAAATACGTCTTTGTTCATGCATAGGTTTTCTCTCTCCAGTTAAATTCTCTGCCTGGAGAAGCAGTTGAACATAGCTGGTGCAAGTTTGATTTACAGTTCCCTGCGTGACTCCTTTAATTCCTGCTTGCCTGTAGAATTGAGGCATGGATTTTAGCCTTCACAATACATATGCAGTAATGTAAAATGCTGTTTGTGTGCAGAGGGTTACTAAGTAACAGTTGCTGAGGGAAATGCAGTCTTTAGCTGCATGACGTCTGTGCACTTAAAATTGCCGGCCAAGTAGTACATTAACATAGATTTTGCACATTAATGTAATGGGATTTGCTGTGGGCTATGTGTGAGCAAAACCTTGGGAAAAACAACAGCAGTGTAGTTTGAAGAGTTGGAGTCTCTCCACAGCCTGGTCTTGCGGACAAGAGATGAAACCCAGTTTTCCCTTTCTACCTCATCCTCTCCATACTACACCATAATTAGGGACCCTGATATATTTGTGTGTATTTATATTTATATCTATATCTACCTATAGATATAAAGGTTTCCATGTGTAATCAGTACGTTTTGCATGTGTAGCTTCCTTTGGGGGAGGAAGGTTGCATGGCAAACAAACAAAAAGCCCGCTGTGACTCAGGGATAGATTGGGTGTTGATTATAAAAGAAGTTTGCCTTGAGCTGTGTCTCCTCTAGTAACTGTGTTTACCTCTAATTTTGCACAGAGGTTATCAGAGGGTTTGTTTTTCCCTAAGGATTTATTTTCAAGGAATGTAAATTTGGAAAGGTCATGTGTCTGGCCTTGAGATGGAGCTTATGTATTGAAAAAGATTCCACTTAAGTGAGCAACCTTTCCTTTAAATCAAACCTAGTGTAACTTACACTAGGGCTTTGAGCTGGAGTCCTTTATATCCTGATAAAAATGAGCTGTTGAACTGTCATGAAGTCCTACAGCTTTTAACTCATTTCTGTGTTACAAAGCTACTTTGTGTCTGCAAATAGTTGGAAGATGGGGTGTGTGTGTGTGTGAATAGTTATTGCAGTGGGAAGGTAACATGAGCTTATTAGACTGTATGATTTGCTCACCGTGGACTATGTAGAACTTAATTTCAGTGAGGTTCTTGTATTATATCATTATGTCAATGTACATAAAAGATGTGCAAAAATAAATTTTGATAAGTAACTACTACCACAGTCCTTTTATAAAAGTGGCATAAGTATCTATCAGGCACATTTAGTCATTAGTTTCTTGGTTTTTTTGTAACATTGCTTTAGCTGAATCCAAGGATGTTATTTGTTAATCACTGAGAAATGCATTATAGCTGGGAGTTGATATCATGTTATTTACCTGGACTCTTTAGTAGCCGACATTGCTACTGTCATGTGGAGAGTATGGTAACTTGTCAACCTTGCAAAATGCGCTTCATCTCTTCACTCATGGCAACTGATTTTTTAACTTTTTTTTTTTCCCTTACTATGGATAATTTACAAAAAAAAAAAAAACCAAAAAAAAAACAAAAAAAAAAAAAACCAAAAAAACCACCACCAAAACCAAACCTACTGACGTCATCACTGTAAAAGCTGTGTACATTGATTTTTATTCCTGGCATTGTAAAGCATTTTGACATTTTTGATGGGGTATAATTCTAAAGTACTGTCTGACTGCATTTTTTTGCCTGTGTTTGAGATGCTGTAGTATCTGAGCTTTTTTTGTAGTCTCTCATACAGTCCACCCATTTGGGTTTTGAGGCCAGAAACCTTTTCCCCTGGGGAGAAATCAGTCCCGAGTTCTTCATTGCTCAGTCAGGCTACTCTTTTTCTGTAACTCACTGTGACCGGCTGTGATTGTTCAAGTGGTTTTAAAGTGATGTATTAGCCACAGCTTTTCTGTTGGGAGGCTGTCATCCCTGGTGACAGTACTAACTCCAAGCAAAGTATCTTTAAAGTCTGTAGAAGAAGCAACACAGAACAACGGGAGAAAATTTGTCAGCAGAACTCTAAGTACATATCTGTTCTTCCAGACCCCGTTCTTGTTGCTATATAGGGACTCATGCGCACCTTTTCTCTCAGATGCCCAAGTTTAGGAGAACTGGGGTTAAGCCTTTTTGCTAATAGTGCCTTTCTTTGCCATGTACTTCAAGAGCTGCTCGTCAGTTCCAAACATCTGTAATACAATCATTTATGGTCATTTAACTTAAATGGATAAAAAAACCCAAACCAAAACAAAAAAAAAAACCCCAAACCTTCTTTGCAAAGCTACTTTCTGGCCAGCTGGCCCCCAGCTGATGCTAGTGAATGGGGTTATCCCATTTCAGATGCAGGGCTTTGCATTTGCCTTTATTGAACTTTATGAGATTCTTGTCAGTCTTTCTGTAGGCTGTCAAGGTCCCTCTGAATAGCAACTCTGCCTTTCAGTGTACTGACCATTCCCCCGGTTTGTTATTATCTGGGTCTTTAATAAAGACATTAAATGATATTGGCCTTAGTGTTGATCCCTGAGGAATGCAGCTGCTGACTGACTCCCAGTTGGACTTTGTGCCATTGATCACAATCCTCTGAGCCTGGTGGTCCAACCAGTTATCCACCCCTCGTATTCCACCTGCCCAAACCTTATCATCTTGGTTTGACTATAAGGGTAGAGCAGCTGACTGTGGGAGGTTGTGTCACAGGCCATGCTAGAGTCAGGGTGTATGATGTTACTTTTTCCCCTTCTCCACAGAACCAGTCGTTTAATCACAGGAGGCTATCGGGTTGGTCAGGTACCATTTGCCCTTGGTAAATCCAAGCAGGCTGTTTCCCACTTGCCTTCTACCTATGGAGAACAATTACCGTTAAAACTGTTCTGTCATCTGCCTTTAATAAAAGGGTAAAAACAGTTAAGTGTTTGAAATGATATGTATTAAGTGTGGCTCTCACTTTACCAATGCATTATCTCCCCTTCACTGTAGACGCGGAGGTTTCTGTTGAGCACAGAATGTACCGTACCTTTGACAATCTTTTATATTTCAATAAAGTACTGCACTTTGGGATAATTGACCAAAAAAATACTGGAGATGAGGCCTTTTTCTTTCAAGACAAATCCACATGAGAGAGAGAAGAGGCATGAAGTGCACTTTCTAGTTAGATGGATGATCCTTGCTTGCTTGAAACGTTGCTAGAAAGATGGACACTGGTCACAGCTTCACAAAGAATTGACAAGTTGATACCAGCCTGTATATAGTAACTCTTAGCAGTACAGTTAGTGTTGAGGGGTCACAGAAGAAAGGCAATGCTGGCTGGCTGAGCTAAGGGTTTGTTTTTGGGTTTTTGGGGTTTTTTTTAATTAAATAGCTAAAAAAGAGGAAAGATCTGAAAATTAGGCAATGAAGGAAAAGGTGAAAGTTGAAGAAGAGAAGAACAAGTGCTCCTGCCTGGAGTTTGAGACAGACCCAGGCAGTAAATAGAAGTGCTTGCTGGTAGTGCTCCATTCTCTCCCACAGAGCCTGGGGCTTACACAGTTGATGACTATAAATGGTGCAAAAGTGGCACTTACTACTCCCTTTTTTTTAACATACAGCTCTTGAATTTCAACACGATACAGATATGTCCTTGTTCTTGCCTCCCCCCACCATGATACTTTTCTTCTCCTGAAGGTGTGAAGGGTTTTTACTAGAACCATATTAATGAATCAAACTCTGGTAAACTGAATCATCTTTTTAAATGTCTGTTTCTATTTGCTTTTCAGCTCACTGAGTGATAAGGTGGCTTCTCACAGGTGTGGCCGTATTTCTGGTATTATCATTTCTCATGTACATGCACATGAGTCTTTCATTGTCATCACCTGATACTGCTTCACATTGGTAGTAGGGAAGACAGACATTTATTTTTACAGTCAGTTGGAAATTTCTATTGCCTGGTCTTTCTCAGGTTTGGTTTCTTTGTTTGACTTTATATATTTGGAAAATGGTAGCTACAACTGTTTAAAACAATGTTGTCCCTGTAAACTGTTTCATTTTAAAAAACCAACAACAAAACAGAAAGTGCTTCTGAAGAACAGGATTGTGTATAGTGCAGATAGCATATTTCTTATTCAGTGATTAGATTATCTGTTCATGCTTTTCAAAAGGTATGAGAACAGTCTTATGAAACATATATATTATAGAGCATGCATCTTATCATATTGAACATCTGAAGACACTTTTGATAAATGCTTTCTGATCACAGTCTTTTTTTTTTTATGCTATATGTAAATGGAAGCAATTAGCTCTACAGGAAAACCTCCCCTATTTCCAGGTGAGTAATAGTGTGTATTTGCTGATGAATCAGGTGTCACCTGGGACTGAAGAAGCACTAAGTGTGAGATGTGAGTCATTTCCTTGGGCTCTCAAGGTTTGTCTTACCACTGGCTCATGGTGGTAAGCAGCAATAGTTAAGCTGACTATTTCTGACAGTTGGGAATGTGTTAAATTCTTGATATATAGGAAAAAAAATGTAACATTTTACCTGTACTCATTGCATATGAAGTCACCAAGCCATGTCAGAAACTAGCCACATCACTTTACCAAGTTTGGATAAACACTAATAAGATTGTATATGTAAGTATTCACATTTGCACGTTACAGTCTGTGCTGCATTAGAGTATAAGTATGCTCCAGAGGAGGGCACCAATATCTGAAGGTGGCAGTGGAACTGGTGTAACAAACCACTCGGTGGCCTGATAGCCAGAACTCGCTGAGGTCAGGCTCTGAATGATAGCCCTTAAAATGTCTAGAAGCCCCAGTGAGATCAGGTGCTCTGATCGGGTTTAAAATATGCGCTCATTAAAGTGCATTTATCTCACAACTGCATAAAGATTCTGGTATTATTGCTGCTGAGTGAAGCAATGCATCCTCTATCTCCTTTTAGCTTGCTTCTTGCTTTAGAGGACCTTCATATGCCGCTTGTGGGTCAACTAATGAAATTGGTCTCTGCCGTTCATTAACATTGGTAGCTCTTCAGGGTTTGGTTTTTTGTTGTTGTTTTTTTTCCCCCCTCACAGTGGTCAGTGCAACTTGAATGCCAATTTAGACATTTTAAACACAGACTGAACAGTTGCCTGAAAATAAACAATTAAAATGTCACCTTTCTGGGGATCTTTGGATAAACAATTGTTTTTGTATTTTTTTCCCAAAATGTTTTGCCTCTGAGACTTTGCTATTCCCTTCTGAGATGGGAAAGTTATTGAACATGCAGGTTAGTATTTCAGCTTGCTAGCTTCGTACATGTGTTACAATGGTCCATTTTTCTTTTAATCATATTGGTGCAATTATAACTCTGTGCAGTAGTTTTTGTGAGAGCGCCTCTGTGTTGGCTTAAAGCATGGAGGAAAGCATTGTTATCTTGTTTTGCTTTTAGAAAACAAAATAACAGAAGAAGCAAAAATCCTGGGAAGATGTTTCTGTTTTTACATGAATCATTGACATAATGCTGTTTACACAGAGGTGGCTGACAAATTTTACTCTGAAGGCATTCGCCTTTGTGAAAAGCTGAGGAGGCTTTAATGGTGAGTTCAGTAAAGCCTCTTGCTTGGAGTCTCCGGAGTTGCAATTATCAGCATCACAAAAATGGTTGCTTTTGAAGAATCCATCAAAGAAGAAACTATTAATTTTTATGTAATGTCAGACTTCTAGTCTCCTCAGCGTTCTTGCACAGAGTGATCTGTGTGAATACTGACTGGGTACTTGCTGAAGACTTTGAGAGAGTGTGTACGATGTCTGAAGAACTGGCTTCCTAATGACTTTCAAATTGTCTTCTCTCTGAAAATAATAATAAGCACCATGATCTTGTTTAGTGCGTATGAACACTGTGAAAGGGAAATGATCATCTCAGTAAGGGTCTGCCCCTCCGTTCCTGATAATAGATGCTGAAGTCAAAGGAAGCAGTGAATGGGAGCAGTTTATTTGTGTTGGAGACATCATTGTGTAATTTTTCCTTGTTATTGGAGTGGATTAGTTTTGGCTAGCTTTTTTTGAGATCCTCCTGGCTTTAGTGTTAATTAGGTGTATTGTTTTGTGTTATTTACTGTATATTTTATGACAGTCTTTTGGGTTCAGTTTAGACAGTTTATTGAAAAATGACTGACAGCTAGAATATTTCAGAAATCAGTTAATCTTCTCTTTAGATTTTGCATTTTATGTTTGGTAAGGTGACTAGCGAAAGTGGGAAAGGGATCCTTGTTTTGCTTCTCTTTAACTGCCTCAGGCAAAATCACAATTTGATTATAATGGATGTTCTGAAATTGCTTTCTTAAAAATATTCGGAACAGTATTGTATACATTTCATTGTTCTTTGGCTCTAGGATGATTTTTTTTTACTAGAACATAGAGAAATATATAGGATTTCTTCATGTTTAGAAAGTAATTTTACTTAGATATCATTGACAATTATCTACTAGTTCACATTTGGTTTATACTCAAGAGACTTACAGTGGCCTGCTGAAAGGAAGGTCTGACAGATTTGGGCCCACAGCTGGACATTAGGTGAACAAGTCCCTGGGATAGTACTGTGGCTTTCTGAAAAGGTAGTTGTTCCTGACTTACGATTTTGATACCAAAATTTAGCATTTAGCTTTCTGTTGCTTCCTGATGTTGTCTTGCATGAGAGTTGAAGTTGCTGAGAGTTGATGGGCAAAGTCTGTCTCTTAAAATGAAGTATTTTAAAATGTATTTTAGTGGTACTAACAGAGGAATATTGTTGAATTTGTATTTACTGCATTTCTTTGATGGAGGGGGAAACTTTTTACACTACATAAGTGTAAAAATATTTTGCAAGAACCATTATGAGTGAAACCCTTGTGTTACTGAGTTGCAGGTTTCTGATTTACTGGGGCAGGGGTAGATGAGGTTATGGCTTTCCTTTGCAATTTTTGCAGTGTTAAGTTCATGTAACTACTACCCCAAATCTCTGATATTGCTTCTATTGCTTCTTTTTCAGAGAAAAACACAGGGAAGATACCTATTTGACACTTGAGTTGTTATAAAAACCTACTTATGCCTGCGTTAATTTGGAGTACAATCTGCCTGCATATCTCCTGTTAAGAAATAATGATGAAAGGGTTTAAATCCAAGTTCTTAAACCACTGTACTTGGTTGATATAAAAGTGGGAAAGCTTCAATTTTCTTAATTTCTTAAATCTGTTTTTTTGTTCAAGATTTGCAAAGGTGACTAATTCTTATAAGAAAGCCTTCTTTCAGTGTCTTTGAGGTATGAAAAAGGGAGGTAACTTCTGGTTTTTGAGCGTGTTGAGAAAAAAACACCTCGAGGTGCCTTAATATGGTTCCAAAAATTAACATGTACTTCCCAATTGTCCCTCCTTCCTGTATCTTTAAATCCAAGGTCATTATCTTAAGGTGCAATCACATTTTTGCGCATGCTCTCTTTCTCTCTCATGCGCTTTCTCTTTTAGGAGAGAGATTTGGATCTATGGTGTTGTGGTGAGGCTGCTGGGGCTTGTTAAATCCTTGGACTATTTTCCCCTTGCTGCTCTTGCACATGGGCACCCTTGATGCTGGAAGGGGAGATGTGGTGCCTATCAAGCATGGTTATATGGCTCAGGGGCTAAGGAACAAGGGCATAGAGGCCAAGGGTTTTCTCCTTGATCCTCCCAGTGGGGGTGCAGGGCTTGAGGAAAACTCCACGGATCCTGGAGGTCAACAACTGGTTGCACAGCTGGTGCTGACAACAGGCATTTGGTTTTTACAATCATGGAGACTCTCTTTTAGGATCAAGGAGTGCTCAGAAGAGACTGAATCTACCTGACCAAGTGGGGCAAAAGCATCTTTGCCAACAGGCTGGCCAGCCTTGTGAGGAGAGCTTTAAATTAGGAACATGAGGGAGGGAGATGATGACCCACAGACAAATGACGGAGTGGTGGACCAAGTTGGCAAGCACAGGGTGCGGGGTGATATGGACAAGAGGAACCTTGGAAACAACACAACAGGGCTCAAGGCAGAAGCTTATTCAATAGGTGACTGAGGAAAATAATCCTTCAGCAAATACTAGTTTTTGCTTAGAGACTTACCAGGAGTGTCAGACACTATTAGACTCAAGGTTTTAATAAGGCTTAGTATCTAATGTTTGTGGCATATTTTTTTTGTATATAGTCTTATATTGAGGAACTATTTTTGACACATTAGGATCTTGATAAAGTGATCCTTGGTAACGTGATCAATGTCTTGCCTTATCTTCACATGTCATAGAATATCTCAAGTTGGAAGGGACCCATAAGGATCATTGAATCCAACTCCCTGCTCCTTGCAGGACTACCTAAAACTAAATCATATGTGTAAGAGTGTCATCCAGGTGCTCCTTGAACTCTTGAGCATCAATAGTGAAGGTAACACTAGGCTAGTAAAAACAAAGAAGTATCCTTACTTTTGTGCTCCTGCTGTTGTGCATTGAGGTTTTTCAATACCTGTGGGGTTTGCTGGATGCACTCACTTTTCAAATACAACTGAGAAACCAGACTGACTGCAGGAAATCATGTCCCTGCTCTTGATAGTTACCCTTTCCTGATGGCTATTCTGTGCCAATGACTTAAGCTTCAGTTTTGGAGGTCTTCTACAAAACCATATACTTCTGAAGTGAATAGAGGTTTTTTGTTTATTTGCTTGTTTTTTTTAATTTACTTAAGCAGCAGTTAAAAGCTGTCATACCAGTGTTTTACAATTATACAATCTTTTTTGTGTCATCAGTTGCCTCTAACAAAAAAAACTTACTTCCATGCCAACTGTATTTCAAAGCTGTTATCTGAAAAGAAATCTTTATTTACACTTTAAAAAGGGCAATCATGTTTTGATTATTTTGTAAATATCACCCCCATAAATCTTGACATTTGAAAATATTTTCTTTTAAGTGGTGTTTGTGCGTTTATTAACACTACGCAGAGGACCTGTGTTCTTTCTGGGAGCACAGAGTAATAAAACTGAGTTTCTTTCAAGATCATGCATTTAATATTGGCCTATTTAAATCAAACAGGGAAGAGAAAAACCTCGTGTCATTCAGTTACAAAATCCATAATTTTCTGTCTTGGATGGGTAGACAGGGATATTCATACGAAGGCCTCGCGCTGTGTGACCGGTGGCAAGTTCATGGCAGCTTCCCCCTTAACCAAATGTTGTGTAGCAAACCTTGTTTCTCCCATTAAAAGTGGGGGGGTTGGGGGGTGGGCAGGGGCTGTGGGGCAGATCAGATCCAAGAGCAGGTCTGGTTCAGTTCTCTCCCCCCTCAAGTTATTAAGAAGGATTATTTTTAGCCTCTCTCCCAAGCCTCGTTCGGCTCCTTGAGGACCCAACAAGTGTTCAGAGCAGCCCACCTTTGAGGGCATGGTGAAGAGGGTGGACACAGGCCTAGGGGGTGGGAGAAGACTGGGGCCACGGGGGGGGTGCACGCTATTGAGGAGCTGAATCGTCAGGTTTTCTGGGAAAAAATACATTGCCACTTTTGAAAGACAAAGGTGTCTTTTTCTCAACAACCCACCACCCCCCAAAAAACCCCACACCCTTTTTGTACAAGACTTAAGAAATGTTTGTTAATTTTATCACGGTGCAGAAACAAATGCATTGGTCAGTACTGCGGTCAAAATTTCCTTTGAACCTACAGGTCTTGTAGGTAAATAAAATATATTATAATATCAGGCAACTTGTGTGTAAAATTTTTCATAGCTTTGGCCTAGAAATACACTTTGCAAAGCTAGAGACTGCCAAGTGACCTAAAGCAGTGAAAATTATCTTCCTTCCAAATCAGTATACTAGAAAAATTCCCTTCTAAAATTAACCACTCAGTGTTATATTTAATTCTTCTTTTAATTCTTGGCAAATAAGTGTAAATTCTGCTTTTTAAATGCTGAAAATGTCTTGGTAGTTTTTAGGGAGTTGAAGGGACGTAATTTTGAATGTAAAGTGCTTTTTTGTGAGCTTTCTTTCCTCATGAGCTAACACTTGGGAAATGAAAATTAAATTCAAGAAGCTGAAAGTCCATTTTTGGTATGCAGTGGCAATTGTTTCAGGGCGTGTTTCCTACTCATTAAGCTTAGAGGGGATTTGGATTGGTATAATGTATCCCTGTGAGCAGAACAGCGAGAAAGTCCTTTAAAGTTGTCTACCCTCTTTAGCCTCTTTTTTTTTTTTTTGTGGTACATTCTTAACACAAAGCAAGCACTTAAAAGATACTTTTGTTGCTCAGTAAAGCCAGTCTTCAACTACATATAGAAATGACCCAGCCGTATATGCTGGCATATTTATTTTGCACACTGAAGGACTGGTTGTTGCTCGTAATGCAATAATTAAGAATAAAATACCAGAAGTGAAATTCTGGCCTCCTTGCAATCTGTTTTGCTGCTGGGGAACTGGGCAGAGCTAAATTGTCACGTCGGGTACAGAGTTCCTTCTCTCTGTGTTTAGTTGGCACAATTATGCTTCAGCTCTTTGTAGCCCACGTAGTCACGTGCTTCAGTTTGCTTCTGCAGGCCTGTGGCGTCAGCCATTTATATTGACAAGTGAGACCTTTCCTGTTTTCTCTTAACAAAGGTAATGCCGGCTGCAGAGTCAGGATGTCAACTGTGTTGGATTTTTGTCAAAAATACCTGTCCACTGTTAATTGGAGTACTGCAAAAGCTAGAAGGTTTCACAGCAGGGGGCCCAGAGAAGGTGGTTTTTTGCTGATAAGGTGGCAGACCGGTTTATTTCTAATAGTTTTTGTATCATTCTTAGGTCTGACACTTTCACAGTGAATATTTCTGAGATGCTCTGTAATAACTTTCATTTTATAATCTATTTCACTCAAAATACCTTCTAGGTAATGGGAGGAAGAAAATAATACTTGATTCAACTGAGTATTTGATTTCTACTCATTTAAGACACTTTGAGTATCTTCTTGTTCCTGGGGCACTGCAGGCATCCTTTTGTGTGATGAAGCAGATTGGATGTCCCTTCAGGCATGATTTCCACACCCACCCTGCCACCTCCTCCTGTCCCTTAAGCAGCAGGCAAATGCAGTACCGTAGAGCCAGTGGTTGGTGGGAGTCTGGGAAAAGGCTATACTCTCTCCTCTGAGTATCATGACATCAGGTAACTTCTGCACTGAATCGTGGTTTGGAATGATGGAAGTCTCCCAAACGTACTCCTTTGTGGCCAGCCATTTCCTGGTCGCCCACAGAGCAGTGTTTGAAGAGCGCTCTCAGTGCCCTTACTTCCTTTGCTGTTCAGTGCTGCTTTGTAAAAGTGCACACACGTGGCTGTGCAGCCCAGCACGCTGCAGAAATCCTTGCGGCATTGCTTTGAGGCAAGTTTGTAGTGCAGCTGAGTGCCGTTCTGTGCCATTGCGTTGTGCTCCCTGTAGAGAGCTGTCACTTCCTACCTCTCTTCTCTTCCGGTGGTTAAAAGGGGGAAATCAACAAGTTTAGTGCCACAAACAGTCCTGTATAGACCCCTGAGGAGGATTCAAGGCTCCAGATCTCAGTGGCAAGTGTTCTGCTTTTTATTCATTACAAACTTGCAAATTCAAACCTGTGATATAAGAAGTTCAATGTACAAGGTTAAAAGGTAATTTTTGCTTGAAAAAAAGCCCAAAATATTTGTAATCCTCTCTCCCTGACTAGTGGATTGTTATTTTGCACTTTTTTTAATGGTCATAGTTTTGTTGGGTTTTTTTTCCTCTTAACTATTGTGCATCATTCTGTAAGTAGTTGCTAGTTTTTGCACCTCTGTGCTTTTAGCATAGATGGGAATATTCAGATGCTTAGATGACCTTCTCATCTTTTTCTGGTGTATCAGATACCTATATGAACTCTTTTCAAATTTTATCAACAGGCTAGAATATAGAAGTGCTTTCATTAGCAAAAGGAAACAGGATTGCTTTTGTACACTTTTTTATTATTACCCTTCAGAAAGACCTCAGGTGGAGGCATTTGAAAATAACTAGTCTGCTGGGGTTAGCCACTGCCCCTGTTCAATGTATTTATGAAGCCCTTGAGGAGATACACTGAGAGTTGAGGCTGCAGCATCAATGTTGTGTTTATGACTTAAACCACATCCTTTCGTTGAAAAAATAGAGATTTAAATATTTGTACTTGTTCAGCATGTGGCTAAAATGAGTGCTCGAAGGAAAGTAAACTAGCAAACACTCAATCTAGATAGGATAAAGGTAATGAGTGGACTGTGAAAGCATCAGTATTGATACCTGTCACTCTTCAGGCTATTCTGGAAATCTGCTTAAACACCTTTTGTAAAAGAGAATTGCTATTGTGCTTGATGTCCAAAGTGCCTTTTTTTGGTTTTGATCATCGAGTGTTGTTATGGTTCCTCTTTGACTCATTAGGTCAAGAGCTGCATCCATCAGTGTGCCTGCCAGGTGCTGTTTGCAGTGGCACTATAGAAAAACCTTCTGGGTTCAAAGCAGGCAGCACATGTGCTTTAATAACATTACTGTCAGGTCAAGTGTTCTGGAGGCTGTCAAAACTCAGTGTGTTCCCAAGTGCGGTTGCATCCTTACATTGATCTTCGCAGTTTTGTATTGTGTGTGCCACTGCACTGCTTGTACAGCTGATGTGGTGGTGGTTGCCCTGCTCTGTAGGACCAGGGTGGGATTGGTAGAGGAAATAGCAAGTCATAGCTCTGTCCGTACTTGTCTGAATTTTATGTGATTCATGTTCAGGTTTCCTGTGTACGGTTTCAGGATTAATGTACACAGAGTGAAAGACATCTGACAGGATTCTTGCTTCAAATTGAAACTATTGAGCTGGAGCGTATTTTTGTCTTAACTTGTTTTGCAGATTCCTTGTGATTTTATGAGAAGTCCCAATTCTGCCACCGTCTTAAAGTACCTACAGAGTAACAGGTCACTCACATAGCTTTGCCTCTCCCTCTGCCCCTATGTGTAGGGTACATGAGTTTGGGTTTGTTGGTTTTTTTCAGTTCACGGGAAAACCTTGATTCTTGCACAAGGTTCTATCCTGGTTTTTGTTTTGTTTTGTTTCACAAATGAACTCCTGTCATTTTAGCACCTTGCCCCCAAATGCAATTAGCCTGTGTCAGTGGTATGGACACAGTAACATAATCATTTGTTTTCTCCCTATTGCATGCTTGAACCTCCCTCCTCAGCATTGGGAGAATACCTTATGGACTAGTAAAAGCTGACTAGTAGCACACTGTGCATCCGTTAGTTGTCTTTCTCTGTTACGTTCTGAGCTGAAGAGATTTTAGTACAGTTATAAAATATGAGAACCCCAGTGTGGTCAGGAATCTTTTCTCAAAATGAGACAGACTTGCTATAAAGGCAAAATATCCTGTGTATTAACCCAATTTGTAAGAACTTCTCCACAAACAGTAGTTGTTTTTAAATGCCTTTCATAAATAGAGGGAAGCACATAGCAAAATAGCGTGGAACTGATAATGAGAAATGTAGCAAATTTTTAAGTTGGAATTCAGTGGTTTTTACTGCAACGCCTCAGTATCTTAAGGTTTTAAAATAGACTGAATGCATTTCTTCAAAGACCTGGATAATGTGTTTGAGGCATCTTAAACCTTTTTCTAAGGGCCTTTGTCTACCTTGGGAGCTAGTGATGGGATCTTTTTGTTGAAACTTCTTTTGAAATTCTCCATTGGTGACATTAGCAGCAGTAGCACTGTGCTGTTGAAGTTGAGAGGAACAGAAAACTGTCCTTCGAAAACTCTAGCCCTCTCTCTTTCCATCGCTCTGTCATTTTTTTTTCATTCTTTTACCAAATATCTCAAAGAAGATTTTGACACGTGCACAGGAACATAAGAATAATTATTCTATATAGAAGTTATCAAGTAGAGGAATTTTGAGTATTGCATTTTAGAAACTGAATGTAAAGAATCTGTAGAAGTGAAAATTAAACTGAGAATATAAGGTATACCAGAAAACTGGAGATAATGATTGTGATCAGCCTGCTGTTTAAAAGAGTTATTTATCTGAAAATTAATGGGAAAATTTGAATCCTTTTTGTGACTGGTGGGGACTGAAGAAGGGACTGATGTAGGAGTTGCTGGAATATTTTCAAGGGCTTGAAGCTGTAGAGATAACATGAGCCCAGCTTCAGTCTGGCTTAACCCTGTTCTGAATGATGGCAGTAGTCTTGCTCAGGGGTGTATGAATTAGCTGGTATGGCATTGTTAAAATTCACCATTCACATTCTGTGCAAGAAGCATGGTACTTGCTAGTATGTGTATAAGTGTCTGTATTGATGGAAAGGGGGTTGGAAAATCTCCACAGTTAAGAAGAATTAATGGGTGAGTTCAGGAAGATGTTTGAACATACTCGTTAGTGCAGGTCCAGGAGATCTCTGCCGACCTGAAGAGGGCCAACTGCCATTCTCGGAGTTCTTGCTGCTAATAAGGGTTGTCCACAGCATCTGTTTGGTTGTGTTAAGCTGTGCCTGTAAAATTCCTCACAATGGACGGGAGCTAAAAACTTTGTGACTGGAGGTCTCTGAGAAGGAAATAACAAGGAACTTCTCCAATTTTCAGATAGCAATGTTGTTAGTACTTAATCTGGGGATGCAGAACACAAGGCAAAAGTGACAAAATTATCCCTGTTAAGAATGACTTATATCCTGTCCTGCTGATTGCAGCAGTATTTGGTATTCAGAGGAATGTTCATGCATTTGACAGACTTAGATACATCACTCTGTCATGTTACTGTCACGTTTTTGAAGGAGTACACATCCATGATTTAAAGATTTTTTTTTTTTTTTTTTTTTTTTTTTTTAATTTCCTTGGAACTCTGGAATATCAGTTAACGCTGTTGGGAAGAAGGAACATATATAATGTCCTAAAGGTGTACTATAACCTGAACAGCATATGTACATTATGTGAATGTTAAATGAAAGCCAGCCTTGCATAATAGAATTCAGGTGAGTATCACTGCAGAAGTGGGAGGTCAGGAATGTTTTGCTGAGTTCTTCAGCTAAGTCTGGAGTTGCATGATCTACTGCTACGGGTACAGTTTAGATTAAGATTGTTATTGCCTGTAACAATTTACCCTTTTTCCATTCTTCCAAAATGGAGGCTTGTTGCCAGTCAAATCTGGCTTTATCCACTAGAAGCTCTTGTCTGTCTTTTGAGATGGTGTCTGTTGTTTATCTTAATGTCATAAATCTAGTGTAGAGGAGGAATCAAGTGTTTTACCATGTCCACAGTTCTGCCAGGTCTTGTGGAGTTAAGTGGTTAAGTGCAGGAAAGGTAACGTGCTACAATAGGAACGAATGAATGAGAGAAGGAACTGGAGAAAAGGCTATGCTGCCAAAGCAGCAATTTGTGTACTTGTGGTCTGTGGTGTCTCGCTGCATTTAGAACTTTTGATGTCAGTGTGCTACTTTTCTGAAAATAAAGGAAATTTCACTCTGTTCTTATTTGTGCCATTGGGATGGAGCTAAACATAAACTAGCTAAGTACATAAGAAAACAGAATAGATTGTAAAAGGCAGGAATGGGAGCAGAGACAAAACGAATCTGTGCATCAGATTGGATTTCTTTAATTCTCTTTTAGATATAACACTAATGCTTCTAGAATAATTGTTTGGCTTCTGATGAGAAGTTTTAGTGTTTCTGTGTGTCTTTCCTTTGCAAAATTAAGTCATTGAGTAACAGCTTTATGGTTAAAGGAAAAGAAACAAGCCCTTCCTAACTAGTATGCAAAACTGGCAAGGTAGTTAAGAAGCTGGCTCGAATACTCCAGAGTACAACTTTCCATTTCCAAGTCCTATGTTTTCTTGAGGCAATAGCTGCGTCAGTAAATGGAATATGCTTCACTGCACTTCTTAGCCTGGTCTGTTATGGTAGTGCCTGCAGAACACAGGTCATTGTAACTCAGCATTTCTTAGTATTTCCCATTTAGATAAAGATAATCTAAATAGGCACTGATCGCAGCAAAATACAAATAACCTTGCTTCTTGCGCTAATGAGTGTATATATAGCCAAAACAAGATTTTTGACATTGCTGTTTGTTTATTGCAAATATTTTGATAGTTAACCATTATTTATATATTTACCTATCAAAATTTTAAAATGTTATGTAATATGGAGACTGTGGTGGTCGCTTGGTGGATAATGGGAAAACAGGTGAATTGACTCACCAGGCATTGGTGAGCAGCTACAATGGGAAGCTGGGTCGAAAGTATCTTGTAAAACTGTGGCAGATTACAGTGCAATTTCTAATTTTTAGCAGGGCTGAATCAAGAGCAGCTGTATATGTACATATTCATATATATACAGTTGCAGTATATATGGACATCTTATTTTGTAACTGATTTATAAAATGATAGAAGTATTTCTAGACTGTAACCAGCTGTTATGATGCAGTAGATGCTGGCTTGCTACTTAGGTGTTTTATGATATTTTGGAACATGAGTGGCCTGATTCATGTAAGAAATGCAACTCCAGTGTGCTTTGGTAGTAATCTTGGTTTTCTGTGGTTTCTCTCTCGATGTCAGAACACCTGCAGAACGGGACACGTCCTCCTCACTTTTTCTGAAGTACAGGTTGGAGGCCTTAGTTCAGAGAAGGGTCTAAGTACACTGAGAATGCCCATCTCATCTCAAGAAACTTGACCTGAATTCCAGTTTAATGCTGATTTTTTTGAGGTGGCCAAGGAGATGCTTTTTGGGGAGAGAGTGAGTTTTTGTGAATTTAGGCATATATATTATTTACTTCATGCTAAAATCAGGTGTAATGTATAGTTCTTGGGAACTGATACTGTAAAATAAACCTATTTTGCCCATCACTTCTGAAATTCCATTGAGTGCTCAACCTGAAAGTAAGAGCTAGGTAGAATTACATTTACTGTGTTATGTACAACGGGCCTTTGTTTTATAACCAACCACAAGCTCTTTATAACTGTAGGTAAAGAATCCCTCTTGGCACAGGCAGTGTAAGGGAATGTGTTTTCACTTTTTCTGTTCATTGATAGAGACACTTAAGAATTTTTAGGACACTGGAAGAAAGAATTAAGTAACTGGCTAAATCTTGTCTTTTAAAATGCTGTTTTATAATATAACTTGTTTTAGAGATCTGGATCATCGATTGTTCTTTTGCAGTGATTTTTCTTGTATTGTTTTTGGTAATATGAATATTAGATATGCCAGTAATAATGTCATGTAATTTTTTTACTGCAAATAATAAAGCAAAAGAAATCTTCGTAAAGTTTACATTTTGTGTAAGAAGCCATGCCAAGTAGATTTACATCCAGCGATGCACTGTCATGTTTTAGACTGATATATCACACAACTTTCCTGTCAACGTCTTGGAGCTGAGATCTGTCAACACCAGCATTGTGGCTTTTCCAGGGAGCAGACAGCACAGCTGCTGTTTAGTTCTCCCCAGTGATTTAACTCGAACCAAAATATCTCAGGGCTCAGCCTTTCTAATTTCCCTGAGACTGCAAAAACCATGTTTTTAAAGTAAGGGATGCAAACATCTCCCTAGTAAGCACTTGGAGTGACAACTCGTTTCATAGACACTGCTGAGTATCTGTTGGATAGTGTTTTGTTGCTACTGCTTATGATACCTTGCAGCAGTGGTTTCCCAAGAGAAACAAGAACACAGGGAACAGCAATCCCTCTCCTCCTGCACCACCAGCTTTACCATACACTACATACAATGGAATACATTTGAAAACAGGCCTAACAAGTACTGTCTTTAGAAAACTTAGAGCAATAGGGCTGATGAGGAGTTCAGCTGTCCTATTCATCCGGGAAAGCCCTGAACTTGGTTTGATCATCTAATTGTATGAATTTTGTCTCATCCACGATGGCACAATTTTTAGTGGCTTTTTGCTTTGGGATTGGCTCACTCTGCCGTAGCAGATGTCCTCTTCTGCTTTTTTCAGAGTTGAAGGCTGTTTTCCATCTCCTCCTACAAAGATGATGTAGTTAAGTCGCTGCTCACTATAGAGCAACTAAAATAGGGTGGAGAACCCAACTTCAATATGCAGCTTACTGAATCAGTGGCCTCTGACATGTGAGTGGTTCTGTGGACCTTGGCATGTGTCCCTTGTGTGTGTGGACAGCACCTAACACATTGCAAACTGAGTGGCTCCCCAATTTACAGGTGATACCTGTGGGGGCAGGACTCAAGTAGTTGTGCTGATCACAAAGTTGTTTACCCAAAGCAAGTTGTCTCCCAGTATAGCCGCTGCTGGCTTCTGACTGGGTCCCTCCATCTTCCCAAGGGACACTAGTTAACCCAAACTGAGGTGAGCATCTGCTAAAACTGACTGTCTCCTCAGCTTTGAGAGATACATAGCTGATGGGTTTTCTGCATGGGGTGCTCAGGTTGGTGTGCTGAGGGAGTGCAGAATGCTTTCTCTTCTGCAGGTGTTTCTTCCTCTGAAGCATAGTTTCTCCTTTCTTTCCTGTTCTCTCTGCTTTCTGTAATTCTTGTCTGCTGCTGTGTGACACCAGTGGGCTTCCTAGGTCTTTCTTTCATTTTTTTCCTGACAAAGCTTGCTGTCTTGCTTCAAAGTCTTTTGAGTTTACGTGCCTAAGTTTGTACTGCTGTGTTCTATAGGGAGGTTGACAGACTTGGTCTACCTGTCTTATTTTATCTTCTGTGTGGTTATTAATAAGGCAAAGTAAAAGACCACTTACAGTTTGGAAGTGTGCTACGTTTCTGAGGGCAGAACCGGTAATTTTCATGGACAGACTGCATAGCAGCATTTTCAAAATATAAGTCAGAATTTATAAATTGTACAAAGGTAATTTCTCCAAAACACCACAGAAAGTCTTCTGAATGAGCATGTACTTGAATAGAGCAATATCTGTCCTTTAAAAAGCATAGGCATACTACATTTCTCTTCTTCTCCTTCCTTAACTCTTAGTGAACTCTTTCCAGCGATATTTAATATTGTGTGAGTCACGTCATATCCATCACTCAACAGTGGGCTGTATGTGTAGTTTATTGTCTGCATTGCTGCAAGCATGCATATACATTTCTCTTGACTACCAAAGTAAAACATTTTGAAAACATGAGTTATTTTTTTCTTTAGTAGCAATGTAAATATTTAAAACTCAGTGTTTCACAGGTTATGTTTTCTTCAGTCTTCTCTAGCTAGGGAATGAAATGCTTTGACTTCTGGCAATTTAAGTGCTGAAGCTGTTAACTTATCTCTGGGCCCAGTCTAATACCAGGTAGCTAATTGGCAGATTTGTTTCAGAAAGTACTTGTACCTTAAACAGTAAGTACATAAGTTGGTTAAAGACTTGAAGATGGCTGCTCCTAAGCAACAGTAGCTCTCTCTAGCTCACTTACCTTTGCTCTGTAAGGAGAAATATTTGTGCACTATCTTCTGATCTGTTGGTTCACTAAGTCAACAGTAGAAGATGTGAATAGAAAGAAAATGAAATATGAGGAGGAAAGGTAGAAACTTACAAGTCTGTCACGGGTTTAAGATGTCCCTCTTATTTAGATGTCTTCTCTAGTCCTCCATCTTACGTCCTCTAGTCAGATTAAAACAAACTCAAAAAAAAAAACCACCCACCTGTGTTTTCTGAAAGTATTTTCCCTCAATATTTTGCAAAACCACAAATATATGTGAGAAGTAGTAAAGATATAAAAACCCTCTGTGTTAATGCTTCCATATTCATTAAGAACATAATGTGTGCGTAATTAAGAAGTTTGAAGAATGTTTATGCTTGATAACTATAACAGACCTAATCTGAATAAATGTTTCTTTTACAGAATGCTGAAACCAAGGTGGAGGAAGCAGCTAAAGAAGGTCCGAAAGCAGCCAGACTAACACAGCAGTCTTCAGAGGATAATGAAGTATTTGGTGAGTTACTCAAGACAACTAAAATGTTATTTGATCTGTTAGTTCAGAAAAGAGAATTCTCACAAAGTCCTTGTGATCTGCTTAATGTTGGTGTATGGCATCTGGGTGTGCGAAATACAGCTCCCCAGAGACCTGGAAACATGGAAGAAAGGACCAAGAAGAAAACAAAGAGAGATCAAAGGTTTAAAATAAATCATCTCTGAAGAAAGATTTGCAGTTGGTTACCACAGAGAAGAAAGATTGAATGCAAGTCTTCAACAAAACTAAAAATGTATGCAGTAAGAGTGAAAATAAACTTTTATCTGTCCCTGATGGGTAGGACAAGCAGTGAATTCTTTAAATTGCAGAAAGAAAGATTTGATTAAATATTGGGAAGGGGAATCCTAAAATGAATATTAAATCATTGGGATGCATCATCTGGAAAGTGTGGGAATTTATCATTGCAGGCCCTTAAAAACAGGTTAGAAAAGTAACTGTGTAAAGTGATGTAATATAGTTCATCTTGTGGCAGAATGAAAAACTAGATGACCTTTGAGGATACTTGGAGGCCTAGATTTTAGATGAGCTCCTCTTGATAGTTTTCTGTGAATTCCCCCTGCCCCTTCCCCTGTAGGTTTTGCTGGTAGCTTTAGTATTTGATCTGAAGGTTGTGTTTGGCCTTTTCTTCTGCATCAAGATTTGGAAAAGAGCCAGGGAAACCTTATTATTCCAACTTTATGTTGATTTTATGCTAGTAGAACTCCAATAAAAAAGCAGTAGTCTAACATTAATGCAGGAGAGGTGAGGGCAAGGCTGAAAATTTATCAGTTGATGTAGTAATTAGCTCCATTATGTTTTGGAGTGGAAACTCAAAATCTGCAGAATTCATGTGGATTTTATTAATGCTGACTAGCTTGAAAACTTTTGGATGAGTCAACTCTTTATGAATACGGTAAGGATTTTTTTTCTTTCAAGGTACAAAAGGAATGGAGCATGAATAATTAAATCTCTCTTACTATATATGGAAACAATGTTTGTGACCATTTAAACTGGTTTTGTTTAAAATTAGATTTTCTCTATGAGATACTGTAGTGTGATTGGCATAGGAGCCTGAATTCCTGCTATGAATGTTTCCAATACTGATCATATAATGCCAGCATCTGAAGAATCCACAAGTGGACTTAATTGGACTTCAGAACTAGGTTTCAACTTTATTAATTCAGTGGTGAGGCTATTACCTCATTTCCTCTACATCTGCTCCACCAGTTATTTGCAGCAGATCCAGTGTTTCTGGTTATAGAGCCCCACTGCACTGTGTAATGTGCATCTTGAACTGTGTCCTTTCTCAGTTTGGATCTCTCTGGTTTTCCTTCTGTGAGAAGGATGGAGACAGCAACAGGAGACCTCCATCTGCCTCTTTCTACCAGCAAAATCTCAGGCTTTTAAACCTTTTATCTATTCGGATCACTAGCCCCAAGTACCAGTGAACTAAACCGGTAGTTAGTCAAGCCTGTGGTCCATATGGGGACTGTGAACTTAAAAAATGGGAATTAAAAACCATGAAGTAGGCTTACTCACCATCCAGTGATCCATGCCCTCACTACAAATTCTTTTACTAATTTAAGAAGGTTGAAATGCAGTGTACTATATGTTCTTTAAAGTTAATGATTTACTAACAAATTGCTAAATATTTCCATGTTCCAAATCTATGAACTGAACTGCTTCTCTAAGATAAGTCAATGATCAACCTTTGATAATTTCGCACAACAAGGAAAATTTCTTTCCAACTCCCAAACCAGTCAGACTGTAGTGTCTTATATCAACCATTTTACCACTTTACAAATGAAAGTCTGGTTTATTTTGGGTTTTTTAAAATTAGGTCAAAATGGCAAAAAAATAAGAGGAAATATGGTGCAAATGGAGTCTGTAATCTTCTTTTTCACTATAGTCAAGTGAGGAAATGAAAGTGAACTGAAGGTACAAATGAAACCACTTTAGTGTGAGATGCCCTGAGAGTCAGGGAGGAAATTTTGGCAGATAAAAGTTTTATGTCTCTGAGAACGATGCTACTGTATGTACCTCCCTTTCCCTGCAGTTCTGGGCAATTTCTTAAGATGTTCAGATCCATCTCATAGGGGATAAATTATAAGCTTGAAACAGTTTTCCCTAAGTGAGTTATTTGTTGTCCTGTGACTTAAATGATTAGATTACAGACCCTGCTCAGTTATTCTTCCTCTGGCTTGATCTATTTCAAGCTATCCCTAATTTCTTTCTTCTTTCTTTCTCCCCAGTGACGCTAATTATAACGAGCATCAAGTATGTACCAGGAGTTGGTTAATTTATAGCTTCAGCTTTGACTAGAATCCCTCTTCTGAAGAATTTTAAATAGCCTTCAGTCTCTGAGCGGGTGCAGCGCAGCCTTCCCTTTTCACATAGATCGCTGTCTTCTGTGCCTTATTTATTTATTTTTCACAAAGATCACTTTTCCCAGCTTTGTCTGTACAATGCCACCCCCTACAGAAAGGTTAGCACAGGCAGCAGAGTCAATTCCTGCCTGATGCAGCCACTGAGCCCCCTTCAGAAAGAGGGGCAGCACCCCTTGACTTCTCGCCTGCCTTTTCTGCCCCGGTGCGTGGGTGTGCAGCAGGCGCTCAGAGGAGTCGGGTCCCCCTGAAAACACTGACTGTCCCTCTTCGCTGAGCCGCCTGGTGGCAGCAACTGCCAGTCCCTGGCGGCCACCGGAGTGCCTGGGCTGCCCAGTCAAAGGCTCAGTAGCAAAGGAGACAGCTATCTCTTGCTTTGCTCTTGTCTCCTCCCTCTCCAAGGTTAGTATTGTCTTGGACCAGGTGACAGTATGATCTATCAGGAGCAGGGAACCTTCTGTACCGTGGACAGCATGGAATAGATGCAATTACTAGGGATTGTTACACAGAAGATATTTGAGGGAGCTGTGCCGTTTGAATACAGCAGTATTTCTTTTGGAAATACTTGCTTCGAGACTAAGTGTGGTTTCAGCAGTCCCTATCAGCTGGATACAGTTTTGGAGGCAAGCACAGTACTATTGATTGAAAATGTTGTGGTGATAAAGAACCAAGCATGGATACCTCTTTCAAGTCTGCTAGACCCAATAGCACTCTTTGTAGATACAAGTCAAGGTTGATCCACTACTGTGGAGGACCACTTGTGAGTAAACATGAATGTCTTAGTTTTCTTCTTCCTCTTCATATGAGTTGAATTTGGGAATTACCACTCTGGAGGTTTTTTTTTGCTTTTCTCTCTAATATTTTTATACTGGGGTACGGCTGAAACGTCCTTATCAACAACGGAGCTGTGTCGTAGCAGCTGCTTTACGAAACAAACTTATTAATTGGGTATGTCCTGTGTCTGACAGCTCATTCTCAAAGGCAATGAACTTTTTATACAAGGGGATAGAGTGGAGAATTGGAGCAGGAGGGTAAGGATGTGAGAGAGAAGAAATCTAGTCTGTACAGTAATGGTATTTGTAACTATGAAATTCTGAATTAACAAGAGTTAGTTTTGTTTGTCCTTTGAAAGGATTTTCTTGTGACACCCAACAGAGTTCTGTTGTCTGATATATACTGAATATGCATCTGTGATGTGGAACTAGAATGTCTTGCTTGCTACCAACTTCTGTTGAACTTGCACGTAGTCAACATGGTCTCTGTTGCAACCAGTATGTAGTCAGAAAAGGATCGTGAATGACATCTCAGTCCAAGCAAGCGAAGATGATTGCCGGGTAGAGTGCTATGCGTTTAAAGAAATGGATTAGGAGGTGACTGCTGACCTTACTTCCAGAGATAATTTTCAAAAGTTTATTAGATCCATTGCTACTCTACAACTGCGAGGCAAAAGCAGGGGGCCAAACTGCCTGTCATTCTGACTGGGAGGGTTGGACCTTCCTTTGGTGCAATCCCTTATTGCATTAACTTGGAGACAGACAAATGCAGATTTTTATTGATACTTTTTTTTTCTATAGGGCTGAACTAGCATAAAAATACAAGTAAGGAAAAATTCTCCATGGGGAAACTGTGATATGTTGACAGTATATTCCCCTTTCTGATAGCAATGAAAAGTCCAAGTGTACTAACTTTTCAAGATACAGTAAGTCTTGATCTTCTCGAACAGGAAAGTTTCACTTCTATCTAGTAGATCGGTTCTAAAATTGTATCTGTGGAAGTGACCATGGTTCTTCATGGCTTAGTGTTTCCAATGATCCGTGCTGTGTGACTGGAGTTGTACTTGTGGGGTGTTGGGGTTTTTTGTTGTTCTTGGGGTTTGGTGGGGGAGGGGGTTGNTGTAGAGCTTTTTTTTTTTTTTTCCTTTCACTTAAGCAGGAGGTAAGCTCTGTTCCAAGCATGGCAAAGTGACACTGGATGCAGTATCATCCATCACTCTGCTGTTTCTAATTGCAGTGCTGGGTACATCCTGAGATATCTTTTGTATGCAGAGCTCAGGGATATAGCTAGAAACCGTACATTCAGCACAATTCCACAGCGACCCTGACTGACCCTGATTCATTGCTTATGCTGACGCCTGCTGCCGTGTCCTATGCAGAATGTCCTGTGGATACTTGTATAACCCTACGCAGGCTGAAGAACTTGGTTGAAGTCTCCATGAGATTTCCATATGTAACAGTTTGACAGTTGACAAGTGCTTCTACAGAATATGCTTACGAGGCGGGAATATATATGATTGTGTGTTACATCTGTATGGATTTCACTCTTTTCTTGTATCCATTTTTCATTCTCATTTAAAAAAGGGAGGGGGCAGAACACAAAAGGAGGAGCTGGAAGACGTTTAGCAGCTCCTGGCTGCACAATGCCTTTATGAGGAGGTGATTTGGTCATGTCAGGAGCTTGCTAAAAGCTGAGGGTTATTGTAGTTCAGTGACCTTCCTACTAGAAAGCTTCTCTCTTTGTTAAACAATCAATTGTGGGACACAAGCTATGACTTTAATGCAAAATAATGGCAAGCTTACATGAAAAAAATCAATCTGAAGAGACAGCAAATGTCAGTAACACCTAAAATAGGTGTTATTACAACGGTGCAGTTATTCCCTCTTGCATGAGAGGTAAATGGAGGAATTCAGTCTCCTGTAGTTTTTCATCATAAGCTAAGTAATGATTCTGTTGTTCCAACTGTCCACATATTTCCACTTTCCTTCACCATCTCTTTCCTTTTCCCAGTTCCTTGCAAGACTTGGCCTGTCTGCTTCTATCCAGAGACCACTGGTTTATCAAAATTACAACAGCAAGACTGGATTAACTTTCTGAGATGGAAAGAATAGGTCTACATTTTTAACAAAAAAATGCTTAGCATTTTTTGTGCAGTTGTTGGATCTCAGAAGTAGGGCTGAAACTGTGGTCTTGCAAGATCTTATGTATCATAAAATGCTTTTTGCAATCTGTGTGTAGGGAACCTTGCCCAGTTTACATATGGACAAGAGACGCCGAAGGCTAGAGAACTGCTGTGGTGGAAAGAAACCCACAGAATTTCAGAGGCAGCAGTTGGCCAACTGGTGGGATTTTTTGTTATTTTAGGGTTTGAAGCTTTTTCTAAAGTATAGGTATTTGCATTTTGATGTTAATTTTGTGGTTGGTTTGGTTATGGTGCATTTTTATGGATTTTCTTTTTTAGCAGTAGCATTCAAATGGTTTTTTCTGGCACCCATCTGATGCTTTAAAGGGTAACAGTAGCTCTTGGACATCTAACTAGTTAATATGCCGTTATAATTAATGTACTGCTCCACAGTAGCATCTAAACCTTTAAGATTACTTTTAGTATGGCACTGATGTTTGCCACAAAATTAGTGCACAAGCACTTAAGGACATTTTAAGAAGTCTGATCTGGTATGATTTTTCTTTTTTTCTTGTCTGTACCACATGCAAGCTACATGCATAACAGAGGTGTGGGTTTTTCTCCTTCTTTCATAGGGACTGGAGTTGTTACTAGGTTCGTTAGCGTAGGCAGGGACCCGAGCCAGTGAAGCCCACTGTATTTTTAGCAGTGCAGAGCTGGTGGGCACAACAGTATAATAAATGACTTATTCATTATTTTAATGCTTGCTATATAGTGTACAGGATCTGTTGAATTTTTTTCCCCTTGTTTATTCAGTAAGAGTGAGTCCTGTATGCGAGATCCGGAGAAACACAATAGGCATTTACCATCCTATTGTTATCCAGAGCACACATTGTAGCTGATTGTAAAGGGGAGGATGGCTAAGGGTGGTCTAATGTCACATGTTGTTGGGTGGTGATATGAAGCCTTTGGCTAACTAGCTAGCCATGAAAACAAGTTACTCCTTTCCCAGTGTATTTTGTCGTCTTTGTCCTGTCAGCAGGCTGCAGCCCAAGGGAGTGTTCTGTTTGCACAGAAGAAACAGAGTCCCTAGTGTTCTCCGTCACTGATACTTATGTACCATCCAGTTTGGTTAAGGCAGGATTTTATCTGTAAATGAATTAAAAGTGCTTCTGAAAGGTCTTTATTTTGGGGAAAGTAGCTGGGATGTTGCTGTTGTCCTATTTCCAATTTTGTTGAGGCTGAATAAACGCTCAGTTCTGGTTTGAGTGAAATAAGAAGCAGAATAGTCCTCCATGGGCCAACTGCTCTTCTGTCATGTTAGCTGAAACAGATGTTGTCACTAAAGTTTAATTACAATGTGACTCACTTTTTAATGTAATGGCTAGAAGAGAATCAGAATGAGTTTTTGTACAATCTATTAGGAGAATACTGAAACACCAGGTAAGATTGATAATCCTGTTGTGTCTAAAAAAAAACCAAAATATGAAAGCCACCAACTTTGGCTTCCTGAATAATAAGAATTATGAAATTTCATTGGGTAATTCCTGGATCAAATCTGTAATACCTGATTTGAGCCAGAAGAATGTCCTGTTGCAAGAATTGTATGGAAAAAAAAAAAACCAAAACCACAACAGATTCTCCTCAGGCTTTCAGTGGTCAGTTATCCTGGTTAAAAAGAGGCACTTTGCTGATGGTATAGCCCCCATAATTACCTCTGATTGTGCGACCAGGCTCCATTAGGCTGTCCATAGTGTCATAAGAGAGAGATCCTAACCCAGATTTTTTTGTACCTGAATGCAGAAGACAGAAACCAGAGAAAAAAGGGATACAGAGGTAAACAACTTGCCCTCATAAACATAGTAGGTCAGTATTAAGTTGGTGCTTCCCATCTGGTGTGCTGTTGATTGGGTGAAGCTTCAATTCCTTTTAATTCCTTGTCAGGATCAGATGGGTCTGAGAAATTCTGGCTTGGATTCTTAGTGGTACTTACCACTGACACCCCCATTCAAGCCTTGTTCATTGGCAATATTGTAATTAGCTTTATTGACTTAGGCAAAACTGTAAAGATAGTGAGTTGAGCTTAAACATCAAAAATCCATCATCCTGTCCTTGCAGCATTAAAGGCGTGGGCTGGAGTATGAAAAGAGCTGTGGATTTTCTTATGTTCAGGTTGTTGCCCAGAGAGTGTGAACGGGTGGCAAGAGAGGCATCCTCTCGTCTAGCAGCAGCTCTTCTGTGAAAGTATGAGTCCTGGTATATGATGGGTGTAGCTCTGGAAGGGAGAGCCAAGCAGCAGTAAGCCCACCGTGAAAGGATTATGGAAGTAGAGAATGACAGCATATTGTAAACACCCCACACAAGCTGGTTTGGTGGTGAACCTGACAAAATATTTTTATTTCTATGCAGAGTTCATCTAAATTATGCTTCAGCCTAATGTATGACATTTGCAACTGTGTCCGCAAGACTGATAATGAATCTAATGGTGGTGAAGAGTGAAAGCAAGAAGGAATGCAGAGTTTTTGAATAAGTGAATGAAAATATGCAGGACTTGGTATCTGTCATCTTCCCCTTGGCACTCCCATCTCTATACCCTGGAGCTCTGTGAAACTCCAGGGCTCCAGTACCATGTCAGGCAGCACATCCAATCCATACCTAAAGCTATGGCTTTCTGTTACATGTTTGTTCAAAAAGGCTGACTGTGGTTTGGCTTAACTCCTTCAAATGCATAGGTTGGCAGCACTTGTGCAGTAGTTCAGTTTTATGGGCGTGACAATGTCCCTTTAAGTGCTGACAAGGAGGCACAGAGCAGAAATTCACATCTGAGGTATCTATTTTTGACGAGGAAAATAGAAGTGAAAAGGACTAGTATTTACTGGTGTGCACACACTGGTACTTGTACAGAAACATCCTGGTGGTGACAAGACTGCAGTTGCTTACAAGCCTTGCGAGGAGCAGAGAACAGCCATGATAATGCTGTTCTTTATTTTCAGTGCTGTTCAGAGCAGGCTCCCTCTGTAGAGCCTTCCCTATGCTTCCCTTCCCTCTTGCCAATGAAAAGCTTGGCTTTCTCTAGGCCTTTTAATATTCCTACTTAATTAGAAGGAACCATTTTTCTAGTGGATGCAAAGTATCTCCCTCAAAACAGGAACTTTAAATTAGTCTGAGTGATTTTCAGTAACTGTCATCCATTGTGAATTTTTTTTTTTCCTTTTTGAGCCTTCTTGCTGTAGCATCTTAAAATTTCTGCTTCATGTGATATTAACCATGGAAAACTAACAATGTCCCGGGTAGTGCTGACAAGGAGCATTGCAGCAGTAATCAGTATTTTAAAGGCTAAACTCAGTTGTTTAAACAAACACGTGTATGGACGCTGTTGCAAAAGTACTTCTAAATCTCTGTGTATCTCAAGTGACTTCAATAGAAACTGGCTACCGATAAATTCACAAGAGTTCTCATTTCTGTTCTGAAAGATGTGTAATAGGATTTTCTTTTTAACCTTTGCTTGTGGAAAAGTGATTTAATATGCTCTTGAAACAAAAGCGATAGGTTTTGGACACCTAGCTAAGCCACCACGCAACGTTAGCATAAATAGGCTTGGTTTCACTGAACTCAGTGGAGACAAAATGAAAATATTGATGCTTCTAAAGTAGATATTTAACAGTTGACAAACTATTCCTTCCTTGAAATAAGTGGGTTTACCTGAATGTTTATCAGGATGTGGTGACTCTATTTGCCTTGATTTATCTATGCAGGACCTCCTGCTTTTTCAGCACAGTAACTCTACTGATTTCAGCAGAGCTATGTGGTGGTTATGCCTGAGTTCCTAACAAGGAAGATGCTGATCTTAGGTCCCTGGTGCGTGAAGTCCTCAGCTCGGCTAGCAGGCTTGAGGGAGCCATCTTTTGCATCACGCGTCATGCACGCCACTGAGGCTGCTTCAGGCAGAAAGATTTTTCCATTTTCTTGTCTGCAGATGCCTTGCAATCCAAAGTCAAATGGGAGAAGTAGAGAATTTTATTCTTGAACTGTTGAAGTGCTAAGTTTTAAATGCAGTTCTGATGTTCATTGTTGTGAGTGGACTGAATTTTTTGAAAGCCTTTTTGGGCGGGATTAGTTCTAGACATGATACTTTTCTGCCTCCTTCTGCTTCACCTATTCTCATCAGGTCTAAAATGTTCCAGTATTTCATTTTTGTAAGGTAAGTTATGGCATGAGGAGAACTTTGCCACGTTAGTAGCATTATTCTGTTACTTTTTACTTTCTTTCAGGCTGTCCTTTGTTTTGTGTGTCATGTTCAATCTCGTATATAAACTGGCTGTCCTTAAAATGACCACCAGACCCTCTTGTTTGGTCTCCAGATTTTATTGCTATGGTATCATATTCCTTCTGTATTTGTCAGTACGGGAAGTCTATTACAAAATAGGATGAAATGGAAAACTTAAGGTCTGTGGATACCAATTATACAGCAAGCCTAATTTCAGTCTGAATCCCCTGCTCAGCATTAGATATTGTCGTGGTTTAACCCCAGCTGGCAACTAAGCACCACACAGCCGCTTGCTCACTCCCCCCCGGTGGGGTGGGGGAGAGAATGGGAAGAGGAAAAGTAAGAAAACTCATGGGTAGAGATAAAGACAGTTTAATAGGCAAAGCAAAAGCCGCACTCGCAAGCAAAGCAAAACAAGGAATTCATTCACTACTTCCCATCGGCAGGCACCTCCAGGAAAGCAGGGCTCCATCACTTGTAACAGTTACTTGGGAAGACAAAACGCCATCACTCCGAACATCCCCCCCTTCCTTCTTCTTCCCCCAGCTTTATATGCTGAGCATGATGTCGTATGGTATGGGATATCCCTTTGGTCAGTTGGGGTCAGCTGTCCTGGCTGTGTCCCCTCCCAGTTCCTTGTGCACCCCCAGCCTACTCGCTGGTGGGGTGGGGTGAGAAGCAGAGAAGGCCTTGACTCTGTGTAAGCACTGCTCAGCAGTAACAAAAACATCCCTGGATTATCAACACTGTTTTCAGCACAGATCCAAAACACAGCCCCATACTAGCTACAATGAAGAAAATTAACTCTATCCCAGTGAAAATCAGTACATTCTCCACCCCTAGCCCTGCTTTCTTGGAGACAGCTGAACACCTGCCTGAAAGTTTACATATTTCAGTTTATTTGCCAAAATTTCTTAAAATAATTTTACTGCTCTGTTTCAAAATGTAATTCCAATATGAAGATCTGAAAGCAAATTTATTTCAAGATCCATGCTGACATAAAACCCTCAACCGAAAACTATCAAGACCCCTGAAAACATGACAGCTTCCCTCTTCTTTTTTCCACCAAATTGCTCTGCCTTTGCTGTGAGGGATCAGTGGCTGGCCAACATCATCGTGAACTGCACAGCCTACAAAGGGACAAGGGTAAAGGAAACTGAACAGAGGAACTTTCCTAGATTTCAGCAGAATTAGGAATATGGTTTAACACTTTGAAATACTATCCAGTTTTTGACATAGATATTTTGGTGGATCTGGGCTTAAAGTGAGAATCAGAAGATTGGGCAAAATAACTGTTTTCCTCTTCTCCCTCTGTGACAAATCCTCCTGGGCTCCAGCAGAGAGGTGTTACCTCTGTTTCTGTATGCCAGCAACAATAAATCTGGCTTCTGTTTCAAAATCTGTGCTCACCTGATTGTAGTAATTTGTATTTAGTGGCATGTTTTCAGGATGTGTATTGGAGTCATCAGTGGGATTGAATCTAATTAACAAGATTATCTGAAAGTGAGGAGCACAGGAGATGAGACTTTTAAATACATGCATGCTTGGGATTTTTCTTTTTGCTTTTTCACTGCTCTAATTATTTTCATGATGCACATGATTTTTTTCCTCTGTTACTAAAGTAAAATAATCCGATTGCAGGCTCATTTCTAGCATTATTTCAGTTATTAATCATACGGCAGAAGCACCTGGTTGAGGACTAGGACCTCAGTAAGCCTATTGATCTATAAATATAATGGGAAAATGGTAAGAAAGTTGCTCTGCACCCCTTACAGCAGATTCCTGTTTCTCAGAGTAAGTACTTCCTCTGCCAGGTAAACTACTTTTGCACCAAGGAGTTTGTTGCGCTCCAACTGTAGTGCAAGAATCAAATTGCTCTAGTTTTTGCAGATGAACTGCAGTTTCAGGATGAAGCCTGTTCTACTTCAGAAAACTCAGTAGCAGAGTCACAGCAGCACAATTACTCTGTTCTGATGTGTGCTCCATTAGCATCCTCTCTACGTGCTATTTCTGCTCTGGACAGAGTTACAGCTACGATGTTATACCTGTACCAATATAGTTCTGCTAGTGACTTCTCCTTGAAGGGAAACATTTAAGTTCTTTCTCTCTCCAGCCCTTCTCATCAACAATCTTTTTATATTGACTTGTAATTTTTCTTTCAATTCTAAATAATTATAAGGAGTGAAAAATGTCTTTCTGCTGAGTTACATTTTTCCCACCCACTTTTTTTTTTAACATACGTGCTGATTACAAGTGTCTCCTGCAGTGAAAATAGGAGGCCTTTTCTAATGGTATGTTCTTAGTTCCCTTGTAAAAGGACCCTTTTTAGCACTACCTAAAGTTAAGATACCTGTTATGATATTTCTGAGCCTGAATGTTCTTGCAAGTTATTTTCAAGATTCCAATAAAAAGAAAATAAGAAAAAGAAAGCATGCAGAGCTGTCCCCTCAAGAAAACAGAAGCGGATGTCTTGAAATCAGCATGTTGCTCAAAATTGCACACTGCTTTGGCTAGTCATCGTGACTCCCGACCTGTTTGTAATAAATCACTACTGACATATACAAATATCTGACGTTTCTAGTCAGCTCCCTGTGTTTTTCAGAGTATCATAATCATGTTCTTTATCAGGAATGAAGTGTGAGAAAAGGCTGAATATAAGCTAGTTGGACGTAGGGAGCTATTTAAAATTAGAGCATTTTCTCCACCCTTTTTATTAGTCTGCTTATGTTGACATAGTTGTGATGCAGCACTGCAACATAAAGACTTACATTTTAAGGGCCAGATTCATAATTCAAATATTCTGTTTTAAATAAAAATATAATCCCTTTAATTTAACTGATTTCATTAAGGAAATACAGAAATATTTGATCCTTATGATGGTTTTATTTAGGTGTTTTATTTGCTTTTTTAATTAGAGAATAAAAAGGGGTTTGATTTGGAGGTTCTCAGTCAGGATGTTGGAAAGGTGTAACTTTTTTTGACCTATAGTGTTAAAAGAAAAAATATCTGTGCAAAATAATGACATTTTCATCTGAGTGAAATATCCTAATATTTCTTGGGTTTAGAATTTTTAATGAGGTCACATCTTTCTGAAAAGTGCAGTTTATTTGCATAAAGTGTAGGTTTTTAGAATCCCTCAGACCTCCTTAAAATGGTGTGGTTACAATAGTGCATTTATTTTAAGGATATTATTTATACACAAAAATAAGGAATCACGCTAGTAAGCCATGTTTTCTACGGGGTGGGGAGAGGGGGGGAAGTACAACTCGGATTAGGGGGAGGAATTTGATAAGGCATATTTATGTCCTTTTGTGCTGTGTAGATGCATCTGTTTAATTCCTAGTGGGATCTACGCTGGTTTATGTGTTAATTCAGAGAACAGTAATGTGCACACGGTGGAGATGCATAGGCAATTTCCTTGACTCCCTCAAGCGTAAGCTGGAAGGTGCATCAGTCTTCTGTAGACTTTAGCACATAGTACCAATTCGAGTTCTTGCCTATATGCTACTTGTGCTAAAGTGGCATGAATCAGAGGTTTTTGGGTTTTTTATTAATATACGTATGGGTAAGAGGCTGGGTATTTCATTTTTGAGATTACTGGTAAACAACTTATTGTTTTCAACAAAACAATTCAAGAATCATTAAAGTGCATCACAAGAGTGTCTTAGTGACTTGAATGGAATATTGTAAAACAAATTTTAAGAGGTCAGAAATAAAAACTCATATATTCTTAGGAGATGGTAGGAGCGGGCAGCATGGAGTAACCTTGTTCTTCGCTAATTGCATTATCTTTGTGTGCAGCTTTTTAGTCTAGTGTGTGGTTTTCAGTGTAGGGGTTTTCCTTGTGTTTTGGAGTGGTTTGGGTTGTTTTTTGTCTCATGTTACTATCTGCTTGTACTAAGAGCCTTGGATCAAATGCACTTACAGGTTTCTGCCTGTGGCTTTGGGGCGGGGCAGATGGATCTGGAATTAGAAATGCATCTGTTTTGTCATTCTTAAAACTGCTTCACCATTCAGCACACAAGCGCTCAAGCTTGAAACCCTTAAGTAAAGGTTTGCTTGTACGCTTACACCTTCTAAATTAGCCCGGTGGTCAGCAAATTCAACTGTCATCCGAAAATGCAGAAGAGAAATTCCAGGTCTGTGAAAATCCTTCACTTAAAATGTCCTGCCCGCAGTTCTACCTCAGCCTTTATATGTGATAGGCGACATATCTCAGATGATTTCAACTCTCAGGGGAACCTAAGAATAGAGGCATTCTCTGCGTTTATGAGTGATTAGAATAACACTGTGCTTAGTGATCAAATGAACAATCCCTTTGAGCTTTCGAGATAGTACCCCCTCTCACAGGGCATCGGAAAGCATTTCTTTAACAATTATGCAACAACAAAGCACAATAGGATTGCTGGTTGCCATGATTTCTTTCGGAGGAGAAAAGTCAGAGTTTGTATATTACCTTGTTGTTATGATCTCAAATTAAACCACTTTGGCAGTCAAGGAATGGAACCTAATCTGTTGCCAAATCCCCGATATTAGTGGAATAGGCTGCTGCGTAAATAAGTGTTCAAAATTTTTTGTCTATTACCACATATATTTTTGCAAAGATGTCACCTGCCTGGTGCTTGTTTTTTTTTCAATCCCTTTTCTGGCCTGCCTGCTTTGCATTAATCAGTTTAAAAAATCCTCCTGGTGTAAACAGAACCTGTACTGCTGACTGTGCTTTTCTTATGTTCTGGGTCATTTCTCCAACTTACTGTTCTTCCTATTTACTGCGACTTATTCCCAGTGTGTGACTATGCTATTCTACTGCTGTTGTCCACTCTTGCTTGCCACCAGTCTTTTCCCTGTGCTTTTCTTCCCATATTTTCTTCTCACCTACTGATCCATGTCTTTCTGCCAGACCTTCCTTAGCTGGTTCCATCTGGCTGGTTCCTTTCTTTTCTTCATTACTCTCTTCCCCTCTTCATGGTCTTCCTTTACTGCCAGGGGTCAAATCTACCTCAGCTGCTTTCTAGCAGCTACTCTGCCCACAAACACCCAAAGCTCTCTTCCTGGTGAGCTTCTTGATTATTAACCTGGATGTTACTACAATCATACTACACAGTATTAGCCAGTCTATCTCTCTTCTTGCATCCCTGAAAATCAGGGGGGCGGGGGGGAGAGAAAAAAAAAAAAAACCCATATGTTAAGGGTCAATTTTAAAGTTATTTAGATTTTTCTTTTTTGATTTTTAAAAAGACAAATGCCCTTCCTTATTTGTAGTAAGCTGACAGGATATACACTGCATATGAGATGCTGCAAGCCACGTGCCAACAAATTCCAGGCTTGCACAGATGATTAAATACTGGTGAGATGACCTGGGTTAATAGCACTGCGGGGGGCTGTTGTGGCCATTCTGCTGTAATAACAAATTCTAGTCAAGACTTGAGACACCTTCCGCAACAGGACATGCTTGAAAAAGAACGTTTCTCTGAAAAGTTTCTTCTAACAAATTATACTCTTTTCTGATAAAAGTCCTTGTAGTCAGTGAGTGTTTAACCAGATCTTGAGCCTAAGATACACAGAGCCAGAATCAATAGAAGTGTACTATCTTTCCAGATAGCAGAATAAATTATAAATACAGCTCTAGGTAAATTCTGTTACAAGTTGGTCATAGTTTCCAGAACTTAAAATACTATCATCACTGCATGGTTCATTGGTTTTACAAATAATAGAAATCTANACGGGGGGGTGGGGGTGGGGGTGGGGGTGCGTTATTTGTAGTTGCTTAGATAGCTTAGATAGCAGCCATTTCTAAGTAAAATTATGCCAGTGGGGAAAAAAGATACTTCTGCTATAAAAATGCCACTGAAGTATTTGCATCCTGACCTACATTTCATAAACTAGAAATCCCTTGTACATTGCAATGCACAGATCTTAACTTACCGTGATTGAGCCACTGCAGTCACTACTAATAAAATGAACTGAGTTGTTTTGGTTTTATGGTTATTAACAGAACTTTTATTCAATGGTTTTAGCAAACACATGGCATCCCTGAAAAGCTGGAGCTTTAACAAAGCACTACTGGCTTGCCATCAATCTCCTAAGCATGTAATGGACCGTTTGGCTAATGTACAATGGTTGAATGTGTGTATTTGGAAGGCAAAGGAATTAGCTAACCTGAGAACTTTTAAAAATGTTAAGTAAATCAGTTCATTTTTGGAATACTTTTCTTTGAATCTGAAAATTAATAACAATGCCAAGATTTTCTTAGTTGTGTGTGTACAAACGTATTTGTATGACACAAGTGTTGCACAGTTAGACAGCAGTGGAATAAATACAAACATATATATGTATATATATTCTGTGTTCTTTTGGATGTTCATATTACCTAATCTTTTCATTCTAGATGAAGAATAAAAGTAGAAGACTGTAACTTGCATTTGTTTAAAATTAAGATC
Organism: Fregata magnificens; assembly: GCA_013389945.1. Classification (NCBI taxonomy): domain Eukaryota; kingdom Metazoa; phylum Chordata; class Aves; order Suliformes; family Fregatidae; genus Fregata; species Fregata magnificens. Next base: position 75,001 of record WAAD01027431.1, on the reverse strand, counting down.
AGGNCACCCCCCGCTAATTAGATTGATGCTGCCAGCTTACCATCTTTGGACGAAGAAACATATTTTTATTTTTGTATTTATACTATTTATCTATACCTCAGGTTTGCGTGTACTTTTTAGGAAAGGGAATGAATTTCAGTCTTAACCCTAGATTTCAGATATGACCTACTGTATCTAGCATCTGTCCTCACGAGCTCTTCCTGCTGATAATACTACTTCAGGAGAGTTTTTTGCTCTGATAGTAGTTTTAAAGCATCTTGTTTGTCACCAATCCTTTTGCCTTTACTAGTTCAGAAAAATCCAATAGCAGCTGTTATCTGCATGTAATCTCTATTATGTCCTGCTCTGCTTCAGAATCCCCCAGTGCTGTTAAATCCAGCCAAATCAGGCTGACAGGTGCTTGCAGCTTCCTTTGTCTGAAATTGAGCTCTGTGTAGACTGAGACATTTGTAGTCTGCACTCTAATGAGCCAGGTGATTTAATGAGAACTTTGTTCAACTGCATAAAGGTTAAAAATTTCTTCATAGAAAAGTAATTGCTGCGAATTTTCTGTGTTGTTTTATTTTGCTTAAAATTAAAATTGAAGTCTGGGTTTTATTGAAGCAGAGAGTCTTGCAGTGGAAGTTTAGTAGTTTTTTGTGGGTAAAGATGAAGGCTAAACCCATTTTTATATTAGAAGCACATGATGTCAAGTAGGTAGAAGTGGCTTTGAGCTTAAGAGATTTTTACACTTGGTTTTCCCCTTTCCACTGCCTTGCAAATAATTATCTTCACCATTGTGCTCTGTATTCTCAGTTGAGGCACCATCTTGCAGAACTCAGGATTTTACTGTGGTCTGTTTCGGCTGGATTACTCTGCCCAGCTTTAAAGTGTTGAAGTAAAACTCCGCTTTACTTTAAAGTAGATCACTAACAAAGGCATCTTTAACAGGGACCATTCAGACAGACGATACCATTGATGTTGTCGGACAGTGTGGTAACATTCCCCTTCTTCCAGCTCATCCCAGTAGAAGAGACCATGATGGCTGTCTTTGAGCTGCTTATAACCAGGAAACACACAGTTTGTTAGATTTTTGGATTGTTGGAGTGCCAGAGGCTGGAAATGGGGGTGTATCAATTTGATATTTGATTTTATATTCTTTATACATTGTCATATGTTCTTTTCTTTCCATCAACTTTGTATTTATTCGACTTATAGGCATATATGTAGTTGCCTTGGGGGCTGAATTTTCAGGTTTTGACTTGGAGAAATTTTAGAGACAGTAAAGTAAGTTTTGCACCACTGTTAGCGGGTTTACTAATCACATGCTGAAGAGGCTACCACAAACTGTGCTTTATGATGCCTGCTGAGTAAAAGCCACACACATTTCTCCCTTCTCAATCTTTTCTCCTGATGGACCAGAACACATCTGATAATGAGTCCAAAAGCAAGTGGTTATTTAGGTAGCAACAAAATGCTGCGTAACTATGGTCCCAAGGAAGAATGGGGAGGTGGGAAAGTTGTGCTGGTTTTGTTTTATCTTGCAGAGGGTATTTAGCACAGCCAGTTTTCTTAGTGTCATGCTGCGAGATTTTTTTTAGTACATAGATGAGTAGTTTTAATGTCTGAATCTACTGCTGACCTTTTTTCCTTAATGTGTTTTGAGTCCTGTGGGTTAGTATCTTGCTTCAGATTTAAAATTTAAATAAAACTGATGAAAACGCATGATAAATTGACAGCATGTTACCCTGTTTGTTAGAGTATGAAACTGGTACAAAATAAAAAGCAGATGTAAAATTGTTAAGCAGGCAATTTCCATGTTGTTGTTGGATTTTCTGAAATACCTGAAGGGAATTTTTAAATACTCTGGAAAAATTATCAGAAAGATCATAACCTGTGTGTGTTGTAAATAACAAAGGACACTAAACACAGAGGTGAGCTCTGCAGAATATCCTTAACTATTTTCACACTCACAGCTCAGTCTCGAATAAGAAAATTGTAAATGGAAGGGAAGGACTAGAAAAATCTGGACTGTGCAAGCGTTAGTAATGAACACTATGTCAATACCATGTTCTGGGAATTCGGGAGATGTGAAGTAACTATTGACATCTGGGAGTTTGTACAGGGGTTTTTTTTGGAGAAGTTGAAGGTCAAAGTAACTGATGCCAGACTGCATGTGAGCTCTAACCTGACAGGTTAAATACTGACACCACTAAACTTTTCCAGTTTTGCCCCTAGCTGTGTGTGTTTTGTAAGAATGATACTGGGGACAGCCAAGTGAGATGGCTAAATGGATGCATACTCTTAAACAGCAGCTGTCTGTAACATCCAGTTTCACTTGGCTAAGCACTAATTTGATCTTTTGCTACTACTATTTTTTTCTGGTTTTGAGCGCATTGTAATCCATTTGGAACGGTTGGTTAAGTTAGCAATAATAGTCCAAAAGCAGAACTTGACAGCCGCTGCTTTATTGCCAGCTCCTCCATCAATCTATTTCAAACAAAGCCTGTTTTCAGGGTACAGTGGTTACACATTTGGCTTGTTTGCTTTTAATTTCCATTAGACTATACTGCCAAAACAACCTGGCCATACCAGTGAGAAGGCTGAAAGTTGGCTTGTAACAAGTATCAATGTTTGCCTTAAAAAGCAATTTGATAGAGAGTCGTACAAAAGCCCTCTCCAAAGAGGGAGGCGTTATAAGGCAGTAACCACACAATAAAAATACTTCATTTCACTTTTGGAGACCACTCATTTTTAAATTGCTCTGGGTGAATTATATTCCATTGTATGCTGAAAGAAGAGACATAGCAGTTGATTTTATTTGTTATGCCTGCATGGGGCAGGAAGAGAAGGGAAGCAAAAGAATTGTACACGTATGGAGAGTACATTTCTGCTGGTAGGGGAACAGGATGTTTTCTTCTTCTGCAGCTGGATCTTGGTCTGAATTCATGGCATGTGTCTCACACTGGCTGTGATCATGGGTGGAAAGCTTTGAGTACTTGGCTTGTTGCTCTGTTTTGGACAGATACAATACCAGAGTGTTCACATCCAAAAGTGGGATAGAAAAGTTGGCTGATCAAGCACATAACTGATCCTGGAATCTAAAGATTTATTTCTGTACTTTGAAATTCTTTCTCAGTGAATGGTTTATTTTATATGTGTACCATTAAAAAACAAAGAAGTGTTTCTCCCTTCTTTTAAAGTTGAGGAGTAATGAGATATAAAGGATCCCTCTAAATTGCAGGACCCCAGGAACATTTTCCAGCTCTCTCTTGGGGCTGGGTCCTGGCTTCTCCCTGTATTTGTGTCCATGCAGTCCCTTTGCTCCCCCCTTCCACACCTCTGTGTCCATGTTCGCATGTCAAAGAAACCTGAATGTGCGGGCTGGGTGACAGAGGACATCGGAGCTCACTTCCTGCCACATAGCATGGGCACAGCTATATAACCTGAATGCGTCCAATATGAACAAACAAAAAGGACAGACTGTTTTTCTACATTCAGGCCATTGGGAGCATGGCCAAGGCTGCCTCCTAATTCTTTAGGGATTTGCAGTGATTACTAGTCCTGATCAGTTTTCAATTTGTGTAAAATAGATGCAGGAAAGACTAAGAAATGCTTGGATAATACAATGGGTGTTTCCCAAGCATGGATCAGCTTAGTTCCGAATCATGATACTGTGTAAGTCCTGTAAGAGAAATGAAGTATGTAGTCCCTGATATGTATGCTTGGTCAGAGGTAAAAAAGTTTCACTCAGTCGGGTTTTTTTAAGACTTTTTACAGATCGTGTAGCGCAAACAGTCTTTCTGTAGAGGAGGAAAAGACATTGCTGTAGCTGTTTCTCTGGTATCGTTGGCATCACTGGCATCTCTCCAGTCAGCATTCAAGTGCAATGGTATTCATTGAGCGTTATGTTTTTTCAGAAGCAGAGCTTCTTGCTCCATTTCAGTTGGTGTTATAAAACATGAAAAGACAGTCTCTTTGGATAAATTTCCTTCTTCCAATCACTGACCCTTTTAAATGTATTTCTTTTTTTTCATTTTGGTTCCTTTTCTGGCTGCCTTTCAAGGCAGATTTGAACTAGTTAGCTAACCCTTCTGCAGGCTTAATGTTGGTGATATTCCTGAGTTGTTAATGCTCGTGTTCGTGTAGATGCTGTGTATGCCCACCGTGAGAAGCTTCACTGGCAGAAGTAACCTGGTGCACTCCTCAGGGATGTGGTATCTCTGTGTTGGACTACATCCACCCTTGCCTTTTGCTGGCATTTCCTTAGGGTTTATGTTTATTAAGGGAGTTGCCTTTATTCAGGCAGCAGGTAGGCTGGCATTTGCTAATTACATCACGTTTTTGTATGGGTATTTGCAGGGCAGTGGTGACAAAAGGCTTCTGCTTTCAAAACTTAGTAGTTCTGTTACATAAAATAGGTCTCAGTTGTCTCTGAGTACAGATGCAAATGGTTTTTTTCACAGCGTGGCTCAACAGAGTTGAGATTTGTGGTTGTATCCAAGACATATGTTGGGTATACAAGGTTGTACATTTATCCAGTTATGTTAAAGTGCCTGTGAACTGGGCTGGATGTCATAGATCCTGCCGCTAGCATGAGCACAAGTGGCTCATAATGACTTGAATGCCAGACAAAATAATCTTAAAAAAAATTAGCAGATCTATACTGCAGTGCAAGCAGAAGAGTGGCTGAAGATCATGCAATTTTTCTGCTGGTTAGTGGTGACGATGATGATAGTTAGCACTTAGCTAGCCCCATACAACTTCCAAGGGCGGGACAAAGTGTGCACTAGTTATATGTGAACTACTATTTCAGTTCACTTTTACTGTATTCAGGAAGCTTGAAGCTGTTCATTACGTGTGGCAGACCTGGCAATGAAAAAAGATGTAACCAGCATGACTTCCACTTGCAATCATCTAGTCAAACTGTAGCAAATCATAAATTAGATTTGTATGAAAAAGAATAAATGCCCAGATAATAGCATGGTGCAGCTCCAAATCAAGTTATTCTATATCTTTTTCTCATTTTCTATATGGAGCACAACACACTGCTTGTACCATTAGTAGAAGTGTAGGATAATTTGACAATTGCTGATTTCAGCCAAGTTGTTGGCCACCTGCAAAGAATATGGGCCTTAATTTTATTCCTTTCAGGTATTATAGAAAATATTTTCCTTGTCAGAATAGGAAATTGGGAATTCAGAATAGGGGTGGATGTTCTTCTATTCCAAATATTAGGTCTCTCCTAGTTCCTCTGTTGCTTGATAGACCTGTCTTATTTAATGTCACAGAAAGAATTGTCAGGAGGAGGTGTGGGTAGAGAGGAGGGGATTTGTTTCAGTAAATGCCTCTTTATGACACTTTCTGAAAGACAAACAGTCAGAGCTGGAGGCTTCTGCATGTGCAAGTTTTTGTCCTAATTATGAAGTACTTATTTTGGTTTTTTATAAAATGTATCTTGGTTTGTTAATCGGTATGTGATTGCTTTCATTTCTCAGGCAATACTATCCCCAATGGGCTTTTTTGCTGCTGGAAGGGATATCCTTGAGGTTCAGCCCCTCCTCTAAGTGTCTCATTTTATTTAGGTAGTTAGCGTAATTCAGTGTATACTGGAGGCAATTCTGCAAATTGAAATTGCAGATGGAAAAACAGAGGGTTCCACCCTGTTTCTTATGCTCATCAGGTTAAGCACGGATTAGTTTTCTTTCAATATTTTTTGAAGGCCAAAGATAATAAATGAGGACTCAAAAAAAAAAATGCATTTGCTTTTTGCGTTTTGATGCTTTCAGGCTGTCAGGGAGCAGCAGGAGTGGCCTGCCCAATGTGGAGGCGAGCTGGGACCCAGGGTGACAGCAAGGCAGGCAGGGCAGGCACCTCTGCTACCTGAACAAGGAGAGCAGAGCGGGACCAGGGACAGCCATTGGGGTGGGGTGCCGTCTGGTGACCACCAGGCAAGATGGCAGTGATGGGGCAGGTCCCTCCTCAGCAAGATGTGAGGCAGTGTCACACAGGCCAGGCCCGGCCAAGGGCCGGAGCTGAACAGCGATGGCAGGCCAGCCGCCTGGAAGACTTCTTGCAGCTCTTTCTCACAACTGAGCAGTTTCCCCAGCAGTCTAAGCCCAGTTCCACCTGCCCAGTAGCAGAGCTGACCTTGAACACAGGCAGGTAAACTCCCAGACATGGCAGGGGAAGAGGCTGCAGAGCCTGCTGGTGCACTTGGGACTCTGGCAAGGTAACCTTGAGCCATGGTTTTTCAAACTGTTCCTCACAGTTACTGAAGATGGAGTTAGCTTTTTTCCTTTTTATTTTTAATTTTTAATTGCCTCTTACATCATTCTCTCTTGATTCCAGTAGTTCAGGCTTTCAGTGGGGAAAAAACGGAGACCCTCATTAAGCTGTGAACACAGATCTGGGGGTACATCGGCGATTTTCCTGCTGCCTCCTCCAGCACATTGGGCTCCTACAATCTGTGGCACCCCCTTGGCAGGCTGCACTGGTTTTCCTGCTTTGTCAGGATAACTGAAGTCCGTGATTCACTACGATGGACTACATCCTAAATTGAGAGTTGAACCAAGTTGCAAGGGCTTTATAAATAGATTGCATTATTTACATATTTCCAAAGGATGCTAAATAACTTTCTGGCATAGCACAGACTGTGAATAGCAAAGACTTCTTATTTTGCCAAACAGTCCCAATTTGTGGCTACAGAAATGTTCTTAAAGCGTTTACCTGGGAAATGAATGACCTTTTATTTTCAGAGATAAGACTAACACAGCTATTTTCTGTCTATGGAGCATTTTTTAGCTTTCGTGAGTTGTCTGCACAGCTTCCTAGGAGGTAGAAAAACAAAAACTTCCTGCTGAGAAAATTGAGGCAGAGTTGTTGTCTTTGTTTATTTCAGAAATGCATGGTGGCTTGCACATAGTGCTTCTGCACACACAGGTGTGCACGCGTTTCTTGTCTTGCAAGCACAAATAGAGCATCGTTTAGAACTACTAATTGTTCAGCCTTTGCAGGTGGGCACAGGTCTGCTGCACCTGAGGAACTGCCAGCTGGAGGCTGCAAATCCCAGGTTAGTGCAGCACCAAGCCCACTCCAGGCGTCGGCTAGGTTTGTTGGCTGGGTGCTGCGGGCTGCGACATGACTTCTGCTGGCCTGGGTTGTGAGTGGAGCAGTCTGTGCCTGCAAAAGGCAGGCACAGTATCACCTGGTTTCCCTGGGTTGCATCTTCACTTAGGGTAACCAGGAATGTGTGGCATGTGCGTCTTTTGTATACAAGGGCTGCCCTGTGAGATTCCTTCTGGCGTAATCTATTGAATCACTCTTAGGCTCTTCATAAATTACTTTAGAAGTGGTGGTTTTACTCATTCTCATAATTTCTGGGTGGATTGAGAGGAACATACCAAAATTACACTTGGAAAAATGTGTTTATAGCATTTCTTGCCTGTTAAAATATTTCAGGTCATGTGTAGCTCGATCATACTATCATTTTAGTCTTCAGAACTAATAGTTCTTTTTGCTGAGTGTGTTTTCTTCATCACATAAAAAGTGACTTTATACATACTCAAATCGCAAAATAAAGTTTGTGAATTCTTTTTTTTTCTTTCTTTTTTTAATAGCAGTAACTCCCACAAACTGGTACAAGGCTTGGTACTGTGCAAGCAGTTTTTCACTCTTATAATGCTGCTACTGAAAAGCAGATATTGTGTAAAGTACCATCGATCACTGCCGCGGTTTTATACAGTTTGTCACCATTGTTCTTCGTATAGCATTGAGTCACATTTAGAACTATGGTACAGCTCACAAGTGTTCAGTGGGGGTGGGGGGGGGAAGTGTTGTAGTGGTTTTTTTAACTTTAAAAAAAACCCCCTTATTATTTATAATCTAATATCAATGATTTGTTAGTGTATAGAAAATATGTCTAATGTGGCCTAGTCTAGATGAGAATAGGTTTATTAATATATTTAGAAGTGTATAATGTGGTTTGTAATGATGGAAAGTGGGATGGAGTTTCTAAAGACCTAGAATAGCCGAGGTTAGATACTAAAATATTAAAGCAGAAATCTAAAAGGCTGTTCTGACAGATGGTTAGCTCAGAGGCAGAAATAGACTTCTGTTGTATGTCTAGATGTACTTTAACAGCTTTGGGGTTTCCTAATAATTTCCTGGATTTTTTTTCTGACTAAGAGCATACTGTATCTCAGGTAAGATCCAGCTGAAATACTAGATATATGTGTCCTTAATTAAAGAGATGAATTGCATAAATTTTGGTAGTTTTTTATAGAGGCTGGTATTCCCACAGTGCCACAGAGTTTGTTGTGCTCCCTGGATATGTTCCTAGGACCCATTACCTTGTGCTTTTGCCAGCTAAGAATCCTAAGTCTACTACAGGATTCAGATTTTTCCTGAGATGTGATTTATTTCTTCTAATATAGCATTGATTTAAACAAACTGTTTCCCTATGAACGTGCGTTAGGGATTCTACCAGGAATTTTGTTTTCATTTGGCAGACTTTTCTCTCTGCATTGATGGGGATGCTAATTGACACTACCATCATTGCCACCTACCACAGTAAATATGGTGGTAAGCACAATAAATGCTTTTCTCCATGCTAAGCTTGCCTCAATCTGTTGTAATGTGTATATATAAACTGGTCTCTGTACATTCATTACTATAACGTGCACTCTGGAGTGGGGAAAGATAGGACCAAGACTCGAAGAAATGCTTCTTTCAAAGGTGAAACAACCTGAAAAATTGACAGATAGAAACTTTTAACACTTGTTGGAGAGGTTTAATTTTGCAGAGAAGGGAGCAAAGCGTTCGTGTGAGTTTTCTAACTAGTTTTTCTCTTAAAAAAAATTCATGGATTGACAGCAATTGTCGGTTTCCATGAAGAAATCATATCAATTCAACTGAATTTGTTCAAGGAAATTTTCCTTGTGTGCGTGTTTATACCTGGGAATTCAGCAAAGGGAAACATAGACTATTTTGAAGATGTTATTTTACATGTGTTAGGCAAAACAATAATCAGATAAGGCAAAAGAAGTGAGATAAATTAAATCAACTGCTATACTGAAGACGACTGAATGCTTAGTAGAAAGACTGGTCTATGATAGCCTGCGGCTTTTATGTTCAACCATGTTGGTCTGGAGTATATTGGCATGAGGGAGAAGAGATTGAAACTTGTCTCCGTATGTATGGAAGGAAGTTTGATATCAGGATAAAGTACTATGGTAAGGTGAAAAGTGGGTACTGTTTCTGCAAGCAGAGCTGAGAACAGAAGACTTCTTTAAAAAGTATCTACCATCCAGACCTTAAAATAAGCACAAATGAACATGGGAAGGTGAGAGGGGTAGGGAATTTTAATTTTTCTGCTTTCAATTAGTATGCAAAAAGTACATAAAATTTGCATATAAATAGTATGTTTTAAAAGTATGCTGTCCTTATTGATAGACTTTAGAGTGTAAAATTCAGTCATGCACTAGATTTACAAATACTTCTAGCAAAGAACAGTAGCTGAGCTGCACTTAAAGATTTAAAAGTAGTGAAAGATGACCACCTCTGTGCTAAGTTCATCTGTTTCTCCTTTGATCTTCTAGCAGAAGAATACTGAGGAGTTAGTGATGGCACATGCTGTGTGCTGGAAACTAATCCGTGGAAAGAACCTGCAATAAGTCTATGCACCACACTTTTGTCCAGTTCAGGCATGCTGTGAGACTTGGAGCTTGACTACTTTGTATTTTGCTGCCAAAGGGAAGCCACGTTAGCACTGTGCTAGCTTCAGCTAGTTGTCAGGATCTCTTCTGATCGAACTGCTTATGCCTCATGCCTTGGAGAAGCTGTACAACTTTCAGTTAGCCTCAAGTGTATCGCAAACAAGATGACTTTGAATCGATGCGTGGGCAGAGCGCATTTGCTCTCAGTCTAGCAAACACCATGTAAATACGTCTTTTAGAAATGTGAGGTTTCATGCTGCGCAGATGGTACCAATGGCCCATGCTACTTTAGAAATCTTGTAATTTTGCCCCCTCCTTCAGCCAATATAGAAATGTTTTGTTTTCCTTTCATGTGCTACCTGTATAGATGAGCTTGTAAAATGAAATGGGGAGAAACCTGTTTGTAATTGGGATGTGGAGGAGGCATCACTGTGTGATCTTTGTGTTAGCACAGCCATTTAAATTCCTCTGGGAAGGATGAGAAATGAAGTATTTCTTCTTTCAGTGCAGAAAGGACAAACTTCCAAAACTGGATCAATCTGTGGCACCAACCAAGCAACAGTTAAGGCTAGATAAGAGGCCTGTGGGCAGATGCTGATCCAGCAGTGCTCCATTAGCAGAGCTGTAGAGGGTTGACGGGGTACCGCTGGAAAGACGTTTGCAAAATGTATTGTGAAATGACTTTGAAAGCTCTTAGTTAATGTAGACAAATGACAGTAATCCAGAGCAGCAGAAGGATTTGAGAAAGGGCAAAAGCCCATGCAGTATTTATTTTCCAAGTGGGAACTCTCTGAATTGAGACATTTTGTGTTAACTCCCAGTATCGTAAGATGTACGTGTGTTTCAAGCATTTGACAGCGTAAGTTAGGAGAGGTAGCGCTTTAATCTTGACTATTCTAATTGATTCAGAAGTGAGTCTGTGTTGTCTGCTTGTACTAGCTTCTGACAGCTCTGACTGGCAGGTAGGCTTTATGACCAGGAGAGATTTCAGAGGTGAACTGCTGTGCAGAGATAATCTGGAATTTGGTCCAGAAGAAGCCTGCTAAAGCCTGCAGCAGTATGGCAAGGGATCACCATGTCTGTGGAGGTGGAGCTTGTGGGAGTGGTATAGGTGGCAAAGCAGAGTGGTTTGGACAGCAGCTTTGGTCCAGCAGCCTAGTGAAGAGGAGGTGGGAGGAAGGACTGGCAACTGGTGGGGGAGCAGAGAGGGTGCTTGACGTGGAGGAGCAGCAGGATGGTGTGACAATGGAAGTCTGTCCTTTTCCTTCAGGGTTGGAAGACTTACGTCCAGACATTTTTAAGGCTGTGGATTCTGTGGTTCACCGTGGAGTGTATGGTCTTTCCACGTGACATGTTTCTTTATTTCCTGCTAAACGCTGGCCATTGCTTTAAGGCTAGACAGACAAGGTGATTTGTATCTGGCTCTAAATGTCTGAGTTCATGTTTCTTGTTAACCTCTTCATCATCAAAAGAAACACTCATCATCTGTTTCTTTCTGGTATCTTTCTTCTGAACATCTTATTCTTGGCTCTCTGCCAATATTTTATATTTTTTCTGTGGACTAATCTCTCTGCTGTAAGACCCTGTGCCAGTTCAGTCAGTGCAGACTGCTTTAGTCCTTTGTATTCATTGCTGTATTTGCTGGAACTTCCTGCTTGGTTTCAAGTATTCTTTATTCCGGTTTTAGGACTGCACTCAAGGCTATTATGAAGAAGATATTGCCTCCTGTAAACCCTATGATAAGTTCTGGAGATAAGGTTTCCTTCTAATGTGTCTTTTTTTGCCAGGCAGGCAGACATTTTAATCAAATCTCACATCAATTTTTCAGGCATATATTAGAGTTTCCTTCTGAAAAATATTTCTTTGGATATCAAATTTCTTCACTGAGGAGATCATTTCACTGAGAAGGCTCTGAATAGTTTATCATTGCTGTATGATCCAAACTACCTGTAAAACTCTTGGGGTTTTAATTGTATAGATTATAAAAATAGAAAGGCCTTGATATAATTTTTGCTAATAGTTCAAACTACCCACTGTTTATTGCGTGTATTACAACATTTTCATACCCTCTGCTTGTTCTGCCACAGCAATTACATGACTCTGCTCCTAGGTCTGTGCTGACGTACTCCATCATGCAGCTTCCAGACAAAGCTGTTTAGACAAGCAAGATATAGCATGGTGGCAAAAATCCTGTTCCCTCCCTCCACAGTAGTCAGCAGGATGCATTGTCCTTGGGTGCTGTGTTCCTTCTGCCAGAGCCTGCAGAGAGAATTTAAAACGCAAGACCAGCGAAACGCAGCCTCGGGAGTCTGTGCACCCAGCATCCTTGTCATAAATGTGCTCAGGTGTGGGTGGCTTCTGTACATGACTTTGGATATGGTGTGTGGAATTTGTCCTCTGAGTAACCTGGACTTTGGGTTTATCTTCAGAGTTCGGAGTGATCATTTTGACTGTCACCCTCTAGAATCCCATGTTATTATATGAATACATTCAAAAATCTGTTTAGAGTAAGCATTGTCAGGCAGACAAAAACTAAAATCTGAAATGCTGAACATCCCTGAAGTGACACATCTGTGAAGCATTTACTGTGTTTTAAAATTAGCAGTTAGCTGCTGATCTTTTAGGCAGAATTACTTTCTCACTGTCCATACGAAAGGCAGAGCTGGAACTGCAGATGACTGCTACACAGAGTGTCCATATCAGACAGGGATCTTCTCTCATTGCCAGCATCTTGAACTGGAGATGAAGCTCATGACCTGGTCCTCTGCTTCCCCAAAGGGCACACAGGTGTTCATGTCTTCCACCTCATGGATGCAGCTGATCATATGGGTTTTGCCCCCACAGAGGTGTGAGCTTCTTCCACTGCTGATGTCTTGGGTTGAGCTGGAGGCATGAGTCACAACATGGTCATTGCATTGCCCCAGGACGCGAAGGTACTCACATCTTCTACCTCCTTGACACAGCTGGAGATGTGGGCCACAACATGGGCCTCTGCATCCTCATGGGGCGGGGAGCTGCTCTCACTGTTGGCATTGTGGGCAGAGTGGGTGGGAGCTGTGGGTCACCACCTGGGCTTCTGCCTCCCACAGCGCATAGAGGTACTTACATCTCTTTAAAGAGTAATCCATCAGTTTGAGATGTGGCAAGCTCTATGAGCAAACAGTGCAGCTGGAAGAAACTCCTGCTCTCTCTTGGTTCTCTGACCTTTCACCACAGATGCAAGGTGCAAATTAATTCCAAAGTGAAGATAATGTCAGACCGATAGAGTGTCTAACAGTTGTGGACTTTTTCTGACTGTAGAGAACGGCAGTTTAGGCAGCCTTGAACATCCCTACAGCCTCTTTTTGGCTTTTTTTTGAGTATTTTTTATCAACTTCTGTAGAGCCAGATCCTCTATTTTGTTTTACATGTGCAAGAGTGCAACACAATGGGAAATGGTCTACAGGCTTATTTGTGCCCGGGTATTTCAGATCTTATTAGAAATGTTAGCAAATAGGTACTTTGTACATGGAATGTGTAATTTATAGGACTGTAGTGTATCTTGGATTTTTCTGGAAAAAAATTTCTTCTAAAAACTACCAGAGTAACTCCCCTCACTGTGAATTCTATAACGATGGTGAAACCCTGAGATCAAGTGGGCTATTTAAAGCTTCAGTTCAGAATATATTTACAGGGAAAAATATAGAAATCCAGAGATACAGCAATGTGCACCTGAAGGATGCATGAAAATTTCAAGTGTATTGATTACAGCATCCTGCAGGTAATTCACAGCTACCAAATACCCAGTTTGTGTTGTGCACTGTTCTCTCTAGGACAGCCACGTTCCTGTAATTTGCTTTTTTCCTGCACCTGCTCTATACAAAGCTATCTTGGAAATCAAATTTTGAAGTTATGTCCCCAAACCAGCAAATCAGTGCATTATTTTAGGGGGAGTTAGAAGCATTCATATTCTCTTTTTTTTTTTTTTTTTTTTTTT
>WAAD01027431.1:21667-61321 GCA_013389945.1 Fregata magnificens | reverse complement strand
CAAATAATGTATTTTTTTTTGAGGGTGATCTACCCTTTTTATTTTTTTTTTTTTTTTTTTTTTTTTTTTTTAACATATGAAGAACTCATATACAGTACTTCAGGCTGTATTCATTACCATGAAGTGTTTTATCAGGGTTAGGTTTAGGTAGTCGGTCTTGGGAAAACTTAGCACACATGAACAGTGTTATTCTGTAGGACTAAAACACAGTTCATATAAATAGGGGTTTGTAGCCTGATGCTGTAAGTAGTTACCCTGTGGTCACAATCAAAGTGTTTCTTAAAGTTAGTGTATTTGGTTAACTTGTTACAACTCTCTCTTATTCTGCAGTTTATACTTCCTAAATAATAATCTACCACTCGGACACTTAACCCCTGGTCAAGAAAAAACAGCAATGTTATCAAGCCCTCTTTTGGAGAGGCTACATGATGGGTTTTAACAGAAAATATTCTACAGCTGGTTTTTTGTGCTGCTTATCGTGCTCTGAGCAACTTCCTTTGAACCAGCTGGTTCAGTCCCTGTCCTTGCCTCATTCGTTTCACCAACATTTCTTGTTCTGCTGATTTTAAGGCCCTGTTTCTCTATGGTGTTATGAAAGAAATCTAACTGTAATGCTGCGTATTCAGTTGCACTGACAGGAATAGGCTATTTTTCAGAAAAACATAACTGATGTGGAAAATACGAAAGATAGTGGAAGTTGTTGTGAAATCTGATGTAAGCGCTAGTCATTTTGTTGTGCTGTTACTTTGGGAGGGGGTGGGATACGTACAGGTTTTGCAACCTAACGATTATTCGGGCTCAATGTGATTGTAGCAGAAAAGATGAATAATCAAGCAATGGTTGTTTAATACTAGTCAGTTGCACAATTTTGAAGAAGACAAACACTGATGGATCAAACAGGTGATTTAATTTTTCCTTTTTAAGTACATGAAATTGTTCGTTACAAATGATGCCCCAGCTCACTTTGCTGCGGGAGGATCCCTTGTGAGATACTCAAGATTAAAACAAACTTACATGTTCTAGTAACACAAAGGAACATTTTTCTCTGAAACTGGTGGGTGGATAAAATTCTTTGGTTAAGTTTTTAAAAAACTCTCTGCGGGCTGTGTGGAGAATTGCCACATGCTTCTCATAGATTCCAAATTTCTGCCATAGCAAGTCCCACTGGTTTCAACCACAGGCTTTTTTGTTTTCTGTACTCTCCTTTGTAACCCTCAGCAAATGGAGGCAATGCCAGAAGTTCTGGAAAACAAGAGAGGCAGGCTGCGAGCTAGGCCTACACTGCTGCATTCCTCTGCAATGGTAGGCCACCGTGTGGGCTTCGTTTCAGATCTTCATTGTAAATCTGTGGCACAGATAACTAAGTGACCAACTCTATGAAAACGTGCAGAGAGCAAGGCAGTTCGTGCAATCAAGTGGATTGGTTTTAGTTACATTCTTGAGATAAAAATTGTTTTCCCGCAGGGGATACTTTTAATTTTTTTGAATGCCTCTTTTTTACTTGCATGTTTCTTTATGTCATTATGCTCACAAGCGTACAACACCTTCACACGCTCATGAGGCAAATAACAAAGTCCAGAGCCGTTTTCTTTTTGCTATGGTTTGTGCCATGTATTCCCAAATAGGTGGCTTTCTTGACATGTAGCTGGTCAATGCAGCTAGGTAAAGGCAGAAGATGGCTCAGTAGAACACTTTGCAAGACCTCAAAAGTTACGAGGAACTGGTAATTTCTTACAAAGATGCATCACTGAATTGCAGAAATACATATATAGTCTGTACTATAAAACCCCATTAGAACAGGGAAAGAGGACGAAATTAAGCTCAGTGCAGTGATAGACAACGTGTAACTTAGGCCCCCCAGCTAAGTTCTCGCATGCTGAATCTGGTGTGACTTTCAGAGTAGGTTTAAGGAAAAAAAGGTCTGTTGTACCTCTGGTTTTTAAGCTTCAGCATCATCTGAAATGCAAGAACGCATAGAGTTGGTGTGCAATTACTTTTACAGTTCCTATGGTTTGAAAGGCATTGCTGACTAGCTTGCTTTGGTCTCTTTCCTTTGACATGGCCAGAATGAACATGACTATTTCAGCTGCTGCTGCTACTCATTTTGCTACTTTAATTGAGCATCTGTGTGAAGGGCTAAGTTTCTTCAGTAAGAAAAGAGAGGAAACATACTTAAGAAAAGAGAGAGAAGATACTTAAAGACATAAATAATACAGGGTGTACAAGTTTGGGGGTGGTATCACGTTGTTTTTCCTCCATCAAGTCTAAAACCTGGCTCCCAGAGAGCAGCCCCTCACAGCGGGTGACGGGATGTTAACGCATTTCAACCCACAGTAACCACATGTGCTTCCTGTTGATATCCAGA
Organism: Fregata magnificens; assembly: GCA_013389945.1. Classification (NCBI taxonomy): domain Eukaryota; kingdom Metazoa; phylum Chordata; class Aves; order Suliformes; family Fregatidae; genus Fregata; species Fregata magnificens. The sequence continues at coordinate 58,956 of WAAD01027431.1, read as the reverse complement.
CTTTGGGCACAGACTACAACATTGGGTTATTACTGCACAGAATGCAAGTGTTTTCACATCTCTGACATGGAGGTGCTAGGAGTTGTGTGTGCCTTGGTGAAAAGCCTGACAATACATAAGAGTTTTCCAGCAAGAGGACCCCTGGTGATGGTATATCAAAAGTCTCTGACTCAGGTAGTATTACTACTTTTTACACAGTTATACTGTAAAACTTAGTTGCCTTCAGTGGAACAACAATGCTGAACACAAGCGGTAATGAATATACACTGTATTTTTAGTTTTTATTTTTATTTTATGCTTGTTTTATAGAATCAAGCCTCTCAAATCATAAAATTGTCAGCAAAACTAAAAATTGTGTGCTGCTTGCTAATTCACGAGATAAGACTTAGGCATGTGTATTAGAGTGTCACCATTCCAGCTAGATGTCACATTCCTGTCTGTTATTATCTGGTTGTTGATTGATTGTGTCATGGTTTTACCAGGTAAGTTGAAAAAGTCAGTACAGTTACCCTACCAAATGAGATACCACAGCAACAATTTCCCACGGCGCCAGTACCGCCTGTTACAGGGATCCCTCTTCCAAAGGCTGATAAGTGACAAGTACACCTTTGTTAGCTTTACTGCAGAGCGATGCTTAAGGGATGCATTTATCATGAAACCAGTACTCTTGTAACAAGCGATGGTTCACAGTTACATGTTAAACACTTTGTCTGACCCAATGAAGTCTAGTAGGATTTAGGGGAAGGGGAAAAAAAAAAAACCAAGCTGTTGACTACCCTAATGAACTTGCAAAATTAATACTTCTTGTTTTTTATCACTCCATAATCCAGCATTACTTGGTTGATGAAATGAATGTGTATTAACTTCTATGTTGTGTTTGTCATCTAGCTTTTAAGCATTAGGTCCTTGAAATGAGAGGCAAACTTAGGAGAGCAGATAAGACTGCAGATGATATTTGCTGTTAAAGGACATAATTTACTGGTCATATTGCATATAATTTTATAATTTGCCTCAGTATAAATACGACCTTGAAACAGTTGCTCCCATATTGAAAGAAGTGTATTTATTTTAACCACGTTCTGTGAGACCCATGCAAACTGGTACTGCTTGTACAAACAATGCATACGCTAGGCCCAGTACTTAAAGTCTAAAAGACCTTTCTTGTCCCGCAAGCAGGGGCTTGATGACTTTGATTATCCTTATGCAGATCAACAGTGACTGTATGCAGTAAAGAACGTTTCTGGCACATCAACTCTCTCGTATGGGCAACCTTCAGGATAAGCTACTTCACAGGTAGATTTTTCCAGCTCTACTTCCCGAGCTTTGAGAATTATCTTTCATGTAGCTGAGGGAAGTCCTGAAAATGGCGCACCTCAGGACGGCGACCAGACCTACTCTCTTGTGCGCTGAGAGAACTGAGAGGAAACTGTCAAGTCAGCTTAGAAGGTTTATTTTTCTCGGTGTCAAAAGAACCGCACTAGTGTTACAGACACCTTTGGCAGCCAGCAAGTTTGTCATTGACCAGCCCCTTGGAAAGAAGGCTGCTAGTCATTTCAAGAGAGACTTTACTGGGTGTCTTACCTAGTAAAACAGCTACTTGTGAATTGATGCCAAAGTATGTCAAATGTTTGAGGGTTTTTTCAGCAGATCTGGAATACATTTTAGGTTAGTATCAGAAATGAAGTGAGAGGAATTGCACTTATTTTTTCATACTGTAGTAATTAGTGTCTGAAAGAACTGTCATTCTCCTGTGCAATTTGAATTTTTTTCCGACAGCATAGTTTCATGCTAAAAAGTACATATTCCTATTCTATCTGAGTGAATGTAGTATCTATTTCCTTCAAAGTATGAGTGTAAATAGTATAGACATACTGTCACTCCTTTCTCCTGCTAAACCTGCAAAGACAGGTATTTCCGTAATCGAATGCGAACTGGCACTTCCCTTCTCTCCATCAAAACCTTTCTGTGTTTTTATGCCAGCTCTGCTGCAAGGCTAAGCTCTGCTTCCCTGACAGATGTTCTTCAGCGGGAGGCGGGCCAGGGAGGGCTTGGAGAGATGAGATCTTTCATGAGTCTGAAAGTAACTGTGCCAAGACTTGGGTATTAGCGAAGATCTAGCAGTTTATAGATCCTATCTGATTTAGTGGTTTTCAGTCTGGCAGTAGCTCTTGGGGCATAACGGATGAAAAGCTGGACATGAGCCAACAATGTGCGCTTGCAGCCCAGAAGGCCAACCGTATCCTAGGCTGCATGAAAAGAAGCGTGGCCAACAGGTCGAGGGAGGCGATTCTGCCCCTCTACTCTGCTCTGGTGAGACCTCGCCTGGAGTACTGCATCCAGCTCTGGAGCCCTCAACACAAGAAGGACATGGAACTGTTGGAGCGGATCCAGAGGAGGGCCACAAAAATGATCCGAGGGCTGGAGCACCTCTCCTACGAGGACAGGCTGAGAGAGTTGGGGTTGTTCAGCCTGGAGAAGAGAAGGCTGCGGGGGGACCTTATTGCGGCCTTTCAGTACTTAAAGGGGGACTATAGGAAAGATGGGGAGAATCTTTTTAGCGAGGCCTGTTGTGACAGGACAAGGGGTAATGGCTTTAAACTAAAGGAGGGTAGATTTAGACTGGACATTAGGAAGAAATTTTTTACAGTGAGGGTGGTGAAGTGCTGGAATGGGTTGCCCAGAAAGGTGGTGGAGGCCCCATCCCTAGAAACATTCAAGGTCAGGTTGGATGGGGCTCTGAGGAACCTCATCTAGTTAAAAGTGTCCCTGCTCACTGCAGGGGGGTTGGACTAGATGACCTCTAAAGGTGCCTTCCAACCCAAAGCATTCTATGATTCTATCATAATGCTGCCTGCGGAGAATGGCTAAGAACTGGTATTCCACCAGGCATCAGGTGTTCAGGGAAAGCAGCATTTGTTGGGCTCTTCCCATAAAATTTTAAGTGGAAGTTCCATTCATCTGGCCACAGCAATGGAGTCTAAATGTCAGCTCTAAAAATGTGTTGTGCCTTTACCAACAGCAGTGCAATCCTTTTCAGCAGGCTTAGCCAGTGATCTTTATTGACCCAAGATGTAGTACAGAACTAAACTTGGTCTTTCATTCAGCTTACTTCTATTGAACTAAATACAACTCTGTAGTAACAGGTATTTATGAGTCTATACTGGGCCAGGTGGGGTTTTCCACTTCTTACTATATTTTTAGTACTAAGGTTTATTGTAAGGAAAATTGTGCCACAACAGACCCCATATTCACTGCTTCACCAGATAAGCGTAGAAGCATACTTGACTCATCAATGGAATGGAAACATCTTCGCAACCTTTCATTCTTGTCTGGTAAGAGCCTCATATGCTCTATGATGTCTAATGTATGCAGTGAGGGAGGAAAGTCAAAGGAGTGCATGTTATGCTTAGCAGATGGCTTCTCATTTTTTTGGACGCTTGGTCTACAGCTTGATTAGCCCATAGGAAAAGCTGAGTTTCTTGTGCAGAAAAATATTCTTTTTTCAGTTACTCTGAAGCTATAAAGAAAATTTGCCATTGGGTGGAATTTTTTTCGCTAAAAGTGATAAGCTTTGCAAGGAGGGAGGGAGGAAACCAAGCTGTAATGGAAGCGATCTCTTGGCTAACTGCAGTAGGAGTGTTAAACTCATGTGAATCTGTATTATGAGACACACTGGCATTTCTCTGCATTCATTCTGCTAGCAAATGGGAAAAATGTTTGTTTAAAGGCTAAATGTACCAGCAGATCGGTTCTAGTTGCATTCAGAGCTATGACCAACTGTTTGTTTCACAATTATGCTGCATGCCATCTATTCCAAACAGAAATATCTGTTCAAAAACCAGAAATATTTGTTCAAAATTGATTTGCAACAGTTTGACAAGCATCAGACAAACCCAGTAATTAGATCTGGGAAGTGAAATGTCTGATGGCATATTGCCTTCTAACCATATTAGTGAAGTTAGGCTGAGAGCCATTTTTTGTCTGTGGTGTCTTAGCATAATGAGGATAAATCAAGCTTTGCAGTTCAGATTTAACAATGCAGACATAATTCTTTCTTCCCTCTCCGTAAATACTTATGTAGTGAAGCCTAATGGCTGTAGACGTTCCATTCTGCTGCGAGCTGCGCTGCATTAAAAGTCCAAACCAGGAGCTGGATTGTACCTCTCACTGGGGCTGAAGGGAGAAAGTGGGACCACCTCAAGCATTTTGATCGGATAACTCCTGCATTTTCTGAAGCCACTCAGCAAATGACCAGGAGATCCGTAGCCTTGTTCACTGAACCGTTCTCTGCACCAGTTTACTGGTTTGCACCCATTCTCTCATCCCCTTTCCTCCTTTTAGTCTAATCAATGGGTGCTCCCACTGCATGCTAAGCTGTGCAGCACTCTTTGGTGCCTTCTCCAGTGGTAGAGCTCTGGCTGGAAGCCAGGACTGGCCTTGGTGTTTCTGACAGATGACATGCATCAGTGTGCAGGATGAACAGTTTTTGCTACACTGGCCTTTGATACTTCATACAGCTGAGCACCAAATAGTTGGATCCTTTTTCCAAGGAAATTAAGTGTTAAATTGGCCTGATTTTCATTTGATCCTGGCTTTTACAGTAGGTCACAGTGTGTAATTACTGCTGCATGTTCAGACTCCTCATTTACACACACACCCAAAGCTCCATTGTCCCATCTACTCAAGAACGTTAGAGTTTGAAGCTACGTGTGTGATAGTGCAGGAAAAATGGAAGTGTGTGACTTCATGACAGTATCCAAAGCTTAGAGTTGAATTAGGGCTCCCAGTGGTGCCTTATGCTATGCTTCCTGCAAAACAGTTCCTTAAGGTCCTTTTTCTAGAGAACTTAACTGCATAAAAAGGAAGGGCAAAATGTTGGGAAACAGTTCTCTTAATGCAGAGTTGGAACCCAGACATCCTCAACTGCAGCTCATATGTAGTGATGATGGGTGTGCGTTTTCTGTCCTTTTCATTCTTTCAAATGTTCTGATGTTACCACGAATGTTACTTAAAGCCACATGTTCCAGAACAGTGGTTTTCAGCCTCTTAAATAATGCAAGGCAAACTATTACTAATAGATTGCACGTATGCCTTACTACTACAGCTTCCTGAAGATCTTGAAATCTTAGGTGTTACAAAGCTGAGTAATTTTTAGGTGTAACCTCTTGTTGTTCAAGTGACTAAAAACAGGTAAGGCAGTGCAAAATTCCAGAGGTTTTACTTAATATTTTAGCATCACCATTTCAACAAATGTACTGACATGTAGTTGACTCAGAATTGAGAACTTCACTGCATTACATTTAACTATCCAGTTGTTGTCTTACAGAAGAAATAGGACCAAAGAAGTAGAAAAGGGCAAATACGCATGTTATTTCATGTACTGAAGAGCACTGTTTTATAAATATACATGATTTCAGCTAAAATGAAAAATTGATTCAAAAGGTCCCTAAAGTTAAGTGAGATAACTTTCATCTTCATACCCTGAGAAAAGAAGGTCAAGAAAGAGGAAATTAGTAATCAGTCACAGCAATCTGTAGTTACTACAAAATATATTAAATATTCGGTGTTATAAATTTGATTAATATACTTCCTGGTGTTTGTAATGAATAAATAATACTTAATTCTTAAGATTTCATACAAATATTTAAGCTGCTGTCAGGTATTATTACAATCAATATTTGCAATATGCTGTGACTGTTGTACTAAGCCTCTCTTGAGAAGCCAAAGTAGGGAAATATGCTTCAGCTTTTATCAGCTTCATTTTCCTCATTTACTTTACAGCATTTGTAGAGGGAGCAGCAATAAGAATGTGAGAGGAATTACAAGTATCTGCAAGAAAGCAAGACTGGAAAGGGGTGGGAAGAGATTAAAAACTTGTAAATTTTTTTTGTTGTTGTTAACACATTAAAACTCTTAGCTTAGCAACATCTTTCTAGGTTGTCTTCTGTATGGAAGAAGACTACAGACTTCTATATCCACAAGGAGGGACTATCATAAAGCAGCTCTACCAAGTGATCCATGAGAAGGATATTTGTATCCAAGGGCTCTCCATCAGAGACTGTATAAAACAGGTTTCCATGGTCTTGACAGTAGCTATTGTTTGAACCACAGAGCTGAGAGGTCCCAGCTAATTAGAAGCTTATGTAAAAGTGTTATTTTGATTCTCAAGAAATGGGATAAACTATTAATGTCAAATTGAGCATTAAGGCACAGTGGTTTCGAAAATACTTACACGTGGCCCAACTCCTATTAAAGGCAATGGGGGGTTGGATTTAATACTGTTTCATTGAAAGCACCTTTGGAATTTCTATTTTGTTTCATTAGCAGACTGTTCAGCATTTTTGGTCCATCTATATTCATTTGCTTTGGGAGTCACTGTGTATACAGGGAACAAATGGCTTTGTTCACTCCGACCAATGTGCACAGGGAAAACTGTGCCAGCGGCAGCTCAAGAGCCGCATAGAGCCAGGGGAAGTGGAAAGGTGGCGTTGCCTTCGGGAGTGGTCCTCGGCTGTACCTGGAGTGCCAAATCCCTGCTCGGTGTCTGGCCTCCTCCTGCCGCTTCTGGGCTAGAGCGAGGATGTGCTTTTCTCATGCTCTCACTTGCGCAGCTTTCAATGACTTTATTCACTTAAATGTAAATAGGCGACACTTTAATAGCCTTCTGGGAATGCCTATGGCAATGCATTCTGCTGTACTTACTCTTTAACCCATTTTACGAGGGTTTTAAAAAAAAAAAAAAATGCCTGAAGACCTCTTCCTCTCTGGGCAGCTTTCTCTTGTACAAGTGATATGGTATAGGAACGGTACTCTATTTTAACAAGAGAGCTTCATCTTGCAGAGAGAAACAAAAAGATTATCAGTATCATATGCACAGCATTTATAATGGATTTTAGTAGAAGTAGTCTAAATATTTCTTTCTAAATGAACAAATAAGCATATGTTTACATGCTCCATTAATTCTGGATATCCTTAAGACATCATTAAAGTGATCTGCCTCTCCAAATGCACTTGAAGACTTTGATTAGTTAGCTGAAATATTAACAATATCTCTCTGCTATATATTTTTAAATATTAGAGAAGGCTTAAGCATGCCGAAAATCTAGAGGAAGACTTAAATGTGTGCTTTCATTACTGAAATAAAGCATACAGAAAGATTTATACTTTATAGCTCACTGCGTATGCATTGGGAGAAGCTACTTCTGTGGCACAAATACCCCTCTTTGTTGCTTACCAATACCCATATTCAGTGACACAAAGAACAACTGTTATAAAAAATATCAGTATGCAGATGCTCTGGTGTTTTGTTAATGCATTTAATTAACTACAATAGCTCTTTTGTTTGTTTTTTTTTTTTCTTTTTCTGTCCTTGAATGGATTTGTATTATGGTATAGAATCTGGGCTTAGAGTTGCTATTTAAAATGTTTTGCAGTTTTAGAATGTGTCATATATCCATGTTAGTTACTTTCTCTTCTGTTCAATTAAGAAAATCATTTGGGGGCTTTAATAGTTTCTCAAAAATTTGAAAGTATCTTTTCAGGAAAACCAAAATCCCAAAGTTGCCAGCAAATATTTTCCTTTTCCCAACTGATGAGGTCTTCAGTGACAATTAGAATTGGTTAAATAAGTGTATTCCCAAGAAATACTTTCAGATGTTTTAACCAAAGAAAATTTTCTTGCAGTTCCCCAACATTTTCTAGGTAGTTTTCAGAGAAGAGAAAAAAAAGTTGCACAGCAAAACCACACATTATGTTTTTATATGAAAAACTGTAGCAGACTGATTACAACAAATTGTAACCTAAGTACCGGTATGTATTTGCAGAAGCCATCATGACTGTCTCGTGTCGTTATCCATAAAATTATTTCAGAATTACCCTCAGCCTGAGATAAGGTTTCTTTAGTGCCCTGTGGGTGGGCAAAATCATATGAAATGACTGTGTCAAGTCTAAAATTGCTCTGGTGAATCAGCAAAGTACTTGAGTCCAGAGTACTTTGAAAATGTAACAGCATTTGCCAGATCCTATCCTTCCCGTGGCAACAAGGACCAAATCAAATGGGGCTTTAATGAGGTAATTAGAAGACCCTAAAGGTAACATGACTAACTGTAACTTATTTCTGAAATTTTGAGCCCCGTTAACTCCAAAAAATGTTTCTGACATGGAGTGAGTATGTGGGAGGTGTCTGCTCTGAAGATTGCTTCTCAGGCAGTGACCTACTAATATTCTTTTGGTGTTCCTTGGAGGCAAGACACATTCCTCAGTGGATGTGGTTTCCTTTAGAACAGTAGGAATAATGGTATAGACTATCAAAAAACCTCCATAAATCTTTTTGTCACTGATAGAAGGAGCTACTACAGGTTAATGGTTGAGTGTGCTGCAACTGATTCTTTTCAGATGTTTACTGCGTGCATCAGAACACAACTGTGGAGAAGGTAGCAGACATTTCACACCACGGAGGTCTGTCTCGGCGCCTTTCTTGGCTAAAAGCTCATCAGTTTCTGATAATTGTTTTTGTCACTTCTCACAAGCCATAAACGCAAATTGGACTGTTTTGCTCTAGGCCTGCAGCGTCCGAGCTAGGATGTCGTATGCCAAGTGCCAGGATCATACATGGAGAAAAACTGTCATGGGAGGCCAAGCAGAAATTGCGGTTTAGTGTTCTCTGCTTTTTTGAAGTGAGGACAATTTAAATAGTGAAAAAACCTCCCCTCATTACACTTGTTTGATCGGTATTAAAGTTACAGTGAGGGATTCCAAATGGGGACAAAACCTCCAGGTACAAAAGCTCTGACATCGTGGAGGGGGAATGTGCGTTTGAGAAGGCACAGTCCTGCAATGTTGCTTTAATTCCCCCACCCTGTTTTGGAGAAAAGTGGCACGTTTTAGAGTTGCGGTCTTCAAGGGAAAGTACGGGAATTCTGATTGTTCACTGAAAGGCTCCTCATCAGTAAACCTTCCATGTAAATAAAGTTAGTTTCACTTGTACTTTGAACAACCTATTGATCTACTTACAAATATGTTTAATGAAAAAAACCACCTAGAACTACTGCAAATTTTGTGTGAGAACATCATCCTGGTTTCAGTTCCAAGATAGCTTAATGTTCTTAAAGACTGGTAGAGAACATAGCTTCATTACAACTGCACATATTACGGGTTTTGTATGAAATGAGCATCTCAAGGCAAGGGAAAGAAAGCGGCATTGTTCCAGGGCTGTTTTTCACAGGCCTGTATTCATATCTCATCCTTGTTGTTTGCAGGAGAGGCAGATGTGAACCAGAACAATGGGACCGCCACGAAGAGCCCAGCGGTGACAGACTCCAAAGGGACAGCAGACCCAAAGAATGCCTGGCCCGAGGCCAACCCAGCTGACACGACTGGTCGCCCCCACTTGATCCGCCTCTTTTCCCGAGATGCCCCAGGAAGAGAAGACAACACCTTCAAAGATCGGCCCTCAGAATCAGACGAGCTACAGACCATCGAAGAGGACAGTGCAGCAGCTTCAGAGAATTCGGATTTGATGGCTTCACAAAAACGCTCCTCTTTCCGGCACGGATCAAAAATGGCATCTGCGAGCACTACAGACCATGCTAGACATGGATCTCCAAGGCACAGAGACTCGGGTCTACTTGACTCGCTGGGCAGATTCTTTGGAGGTGAAAGACACGTTCCCCGGCGGGGCTCGGGCAAGGTGAGCTCTGAGGAATAGAGAACTGCACAGCTTCAGCAAAATAAAGTACAATTAAAAAGGAAGGGTGGGACTAAAGGAAGGTGTAACTGCTATAATGCAAGAGTTGACTTAGCCAGCAAGATGGTACTTGCAGATGTGTAATTTAATGCTTGGCTTTAACAACAACAACAACAAAAAAGGGCATAGATCTGGGAAACCAGGGGAGCTATTCTGGGTAGTAACAAGGAGTATTAGAAATCCAGGTGGCTCTAGAAACATTGCTGAGAGGAATTTTTATGAACATTTAATGTGGTGCATTGTATGCATTTGTATGCTGTCCCCTTTAGAGAAACCTCAGTCTGCTTTTGTGTTTTGTGCTTAAATATTTGCAAAACGGAGCTGGATGAGAGCACTAAATGCAAGACAATCTCTAGATAGTTTGGCACTAACTGAGGGACAGACTTGGAAACAGATGTTAGAAAAAGAACAAGAACTGTGGCCAGATTCTCAGCCTGCTTGTGCAAGAGCATGTTTTAAGTTCCGTTGATAGCATTGCTGAGGAGATGGCTTGACAGATATTATCCTGAATCCCAGGTGTACAAAATAGTCCAGCTGCTTTATTCTGGCGAGAAGTGAAGATTTATATTCCAAGCATTTCATGTTAGAAATTGTGTAACAAACCATTTCTTCATTATGAATTGAAAAACAAGGTATTGATGAAAGGATATTACTTGAATTCTTTCCTTTTCCAGGATTAAGCTGCCTCCTCTGATAAGTTACGCAGATGGCATATTAGTTCTCTGTTGTTCAAGGGGCAAAGTTTAAGATCTTTTCACTGTACCCTTTGCTGTGTAAATGATAAGTGGAGTCTTGTGTTTGTGTGTTTACACACTACATAAGCATTTGAATGGAACTACTGTAGGACTGTAAAACCTTTGTTTTAGCTGAATATATGGTTTGATGTAGTTGCTCAAGTTGTGTGTTGCAAAAAGCAATGCTCATAGTTGCTTGCTGGGCCCAAATTTTTCAATAACTTCTGACAACCGTTGCTGTCTGTTGAACAGTTCTAACCTGTGATGCTTGCCGGGATGGGTTAGCACGTGCAGCTTTCCCAAACTGGCTATCTCATAGCGTTGCACTGGGACATGATACATACTACCCTGTGGTTTAAAACTGATTTGCGATCATAATGACTGTTGTCATGTACTGTACAACTGTACACAGTTGCAGGCTGTCAGTGTACCCCACAGCTCCACACTTGGAAGGACGATGTATAATAACCCTTCCCTGAAGAGCTGTTGTGAAGTTTAGACCACTGGATGAAAAATACTCTAGAAACTTAAAACCAGAAGCTTCTCACACTTGGTAGCCAGTACTAAGCAAGCTGTGTATTTTGGTCTTTTGGGTTCTCACACTTAGGAACTGGGGACTATAATGCTTATGACAAAGATTTAGCCATTACGCAGCCGTTTCTGTAGGTATCTAATGTTCATACACGCAACAAGCAGTTGCTGTGAGAATGAAGAAAACCACTTTTTGTAAAACCACTTTTCAAAAAACCAGTTTTTGATACTGCAGATATCAGAGACGTCTCCCAACACTGCTATTTTCTGGAACCTGGCTGGCTAGCTCAACTCTTGCTGTTTTATTCGTATACTGTGTTACTCAGTAAAAAAAAAAAAAAAAGCACATGAAATGCTCTTTGTACACCAAGGAAACAATACCAAATACTTAGATTCTACATACAGACTATACAGAGGTATGTACGTTCTTGCTTAGCAATAAAACAAACCAACAACTCACTGCTTAGTAGTGATGACTAAAAAATGGCTGCAAGTTGTACAGATTCTGTATTTTATCCTTTGGCATGAACACGATCGCTATGATTCTCTACAGATCTCTATGTAATTATGTATGAGAGGACAGGATACCATCTCTTACCTCTGTTACTGTTCAGTAAACTGCTATTTTGAAGCACTTAAATGTCTGCAAAACAGTACATCAGTATGGACAATTCTAACTTTTTTTTTTTTTACCTAGCAGAAGTAGTTGTTTGGGGATTTTTTTAAGAACAACTACATAAAATTAAAATGTTACAGCAGTCCTGACTTGCGGATCTCAGCTGGAAGCACAGAGAAGTTTTATTATCTTGGCAAAAGTCAGTCACAGTAGGACTTCCAGTGCCAAAGCATCTCTAGCACTATTTCATGCAATGATAATACTGATGCGTGAAAACATGTCCTGGGAAGCTCTGTCATAGGAGGGTTTCAATGCGGAAAATACTCAGCAAGTGCCACAGACAGTTGTTTCAGCTATTATTTATTTAGCCTTTGAATTGATGCCTTTTGGTTTCTTGTATCAAGGAAGGCTTGTGGCGTCATTTATTTATGCATGTGTATACAGAGGAGATCTAGATGGCGAATAGTCTTATTTGTGCTTAAAACCTGAATAGTTGTCACTTGCTGAATTTTGTGGAGTGTCAGAGTACTGATACATGCTGAAGGTGTTCATGGAAGAGCTGAAACAGAATAAAGTCCCTTGGCGTTTTCCAGACTCCACCAAGTAAACAGGTTGTTGGTAAATAAGATACCATGAAAAGCACCTTGAAGAATTTCAAAGGCTTGGAATTGAAAGTTCCTGGGGCTGGGCTGTTTATTTGCTTGTGCTTGTTTCTGATTAATTTTTGAAGCATTTCAAAGCAATTCTGCAGCTGCCTTTCTTGCAATCTTCCTTTTTCAGCCAGCCCGTGCCCCAGTGGGAGTGTGTATCTCAACTACCCACACCAGCAAGCACTGGAATGCAAAGACAACACTTGCTCTTTGTCCAGATTTAGGGCTGACATTCAAGCAAAACACATTATAAATTCTTTGTGGAGGCATTTTCGTCTTGCAGCCATAGCTGAAAAGTACATTAATGAATAATATTCACTATTGTGTATGGAAAGGTGGGGTAGGAACAAAGCGGGGACTGTTTCGTGGCCTCCTCTTCTCCTGTGGAACAGGTTCTGCCTTTCCCTGGAATTCTGAAGTTAAATTAAGAGTGTGTGGGAGTCCCATGGGGGCAAATAAAAATAGAAATACTAGAATGTACAGAAATACCCCTTCTCCTCTAAGGGGCAGCAAATGCATTTGCCATTGTTCCCCCTGCCCCATCAAGATTTTAGATAACTGAAACTCAATCAAAAACAGGTTGAATTTTGTACTTTTAAGAATTTTTTTAAAGTAGAATATTCCAAATGAAACGATTGTTGTGCACAGCCTAAATGGTATTGTATTAAAGAAGATTTTTAAAGGGTGACACAAAGAAACTGCAGTGCAGACATTTTAAAAAGCATGCGAGACAGTAGTGTAACTATAAATTATTTACTTTCTAATCTTTATAGAATATTTATCCAAACATTTGTAAAGCATATAAGCAAGTTTGTTAAAATGATCAAATCGTTCTTGTGCCTCCTAGATAGTAGCCTGTATTCAACTTCAGTAGGTACCGAGTGCTAATTTGTTTCTTTTTTGTGCAGTTGTTTATGCTTTTGTAATGCTTTTGTTTATGATTTCCCCCCCCCTACTAAAGTTTGGATTGTGAAACAAGAACTTTTCTGTCCTGGTTTAACATCATGCATATAACGTACTAAACTTTAAACTACATCTGTGACACACATGCAACAGACCAAAGTATTGTGAATGACAATAATAGGCTGAGGCCAGACTTAGTAAAAGATTAAATCAATTTTTCTCTTACATTTTGTAAGATTTTGCAATCTTGTAAGGTTCTCCTGTTGCCTGTATGAAGCCTTGCTCCCAACATATATGTGTTTGGTTGCAAGGAATATGGAAGGTGGACACAGGGCTTCCTCTTCCTACAGACAGATACAAGGTATGAGGAGCTTTGGGCTGAAGTTCTTCTCAAGTTGAGCAGAACCAGGGTTTGGGATCAGCATTTCTGAAACAGCAGCTCCAAACACACCCCAGAGTTAAGCAGTCGCTGTAATGGGGATCTACAAAAAGGGTTGCAATAAATGTGCAGAGGCAAAAAGTTTAGGAACCACGGTTTTAAATGGTGACCGATACAGTTGTCAGAATAGCCAGGCATCTTTTTTCTTTTTGCACTTGAACTCTATTCACACTTCTTGTACGAGCTTTAATGTATACTACAGCACCATGAAGACTTTGAAAAGTAGTTAAATCAATACTAGTCTGACTAGTATGTGATGTGATTTAAGTAAATACTGTGATTTTTATTTCCAAGTCTTAGTTTTCAGGGAGTGGTATTGCTCATCATACACTGTTTTGTAAAACCTGCTGTGCAAGCAATATGCTTGTAAAAAAAAAAATTTTATATAGTTTATGGTGGTTGTAACAATTTTGTTTTAATCTTTTGCTTTATATGTGCTTTATGTATTCATTAAACTGTTTACATCACAAAACCGGTGTACTAATTATTTAAATTGTTTTAAATACTTTAATCCATTAACAGAAGTTGCAACAAACTACTTCGTAGTACATGGTGGGGTTTCAGATCATTAAAAGAGGCTGTATGTCCTTCCACAAAGTTCAGTTAGAACAGTGTATTGGACAGAAATGACTAAAGCTTGCCTTCTGTAAGGAAAGGACAAGGTTTTAAATAACTGAGGCTGCTCAATCCGGTGTTCTCACTTGATGATAACGGGAACTGAATCTAGCCTCTCTTTTTCATAGCAGGTAGTAATGAATGACAGATGACCTAAAAATTATTTCGTGTATCAGAATTGCCAGTTTGATTAAAGCTCAGTCCGCTTGTACAGTAGGCCTCAGAGCACTTTAGGTTTGTCTGTTTTAAAAAATAGTAACCCGTACAAAACCAGCAAGTATTGACAGGTGAGTACCGCACGGCATGCGGTAAGTGAAAGGCGTAGGAGCCAGCATTCCAGAGGATTGATATTGACATGTTCATTTAACACACATATGTACATATACATGTTATACATGCTTAATAATTAATTAACACATTATTTAATGCACTGGAACTAATTATCTCTTGCATTTGCAAGGAAACTACTGCTTGAAGCCTTTATTACAAACCATAAGAGAATTGTGGAAGTCAAACTAGGTTAAATGCCACGTAAGGGCTGCTTAGAAGAGCAAGCACTAACATTTGGTAAAGTATTAGTGATGCTTCGTGCCCAGACAAACTGCGGACACAGGGCAAGGTTTAGTCAGAAATGGGACCAAGTAGCTGGGCTCACCGATTGGTGGTAGAAGTTGAAGAGGAAATCGTGATGGGGTGGACAGGAAAATCCTATGCACTTCACTGCTTTTGCTATCATTTATATGGTCTTTTTTTGCCTCTTAAATTCAGAAATGTACTTAGTAATGTGTTCAGGCTAAAATGTGAATTAATCAACTGAAGCATTTTAAAGATCACTGTTTCTAATCAGTCTACAGCAAAAGATTTCCCCCTTTCATTAAACTTTTAACAGTATCTTCCAGTTCAGTCTTCGCTAGACTATTTCAAGATCTTCTGTCCACCAGTGTGCTATAATAATGATCGTCTGTTTAAGAGGGAGCTAATAGGGTGCTCTGAAGAAGAGCTCCAAGGCTGCTTCTGAGTGCTTGGTGAAGTTACAGCCTTGCTGGTATGCTTTGCCTGGGCCTCGGCATAATGGCAGTGCAGAGCCACGGCCACAGGAGAGGCAGCAATGGCAGCTTTCAGGTCTTTTGGTGGGAACGGCCCTTGGCCGTTCTGCAGCAATTCCTCTGGTTTTTCAGCTGGATGGTACCACAGCCCGGTTGAGAAGGTCTGGATTTAATTTTACTATGATATACCTTGGGGGCTGCTTGTTTAAACAAGTGGGAGGGGCAGGCAGGAACCCCAAAACTCACATACAGAAGGTCAAGTGAATGTATTCAAAATTTAGCATGAGGATTTTCTCTACCTAACATTAAATTTTTCTCATTGTGTTTACTTCTTTGTAGATGAACCAAATTTATAAATAAGAAATTGCTTTATATTAAAATCTGTTACATCATTGGGGTTTTTTCCTATCAATCACATCTCTGAATTCTTGGCAAATGAAGAACTGTATTATCCTTAGCACGTTCCATCCTAGAATGCCAAAATTAATGACTTTGTTCTTCAGCTGTTTTGAGATTGCACAATGGTAAACACTGCCCAATAGAAAATTGAGGCAAAAGTTAATACGTTTTTTTTTCCTGACCTTGTTTTGTACTTACATCATTGCACATCATTAGCAGCAATTGCTGGCTTTCATTTTGTGTACTGATGCAAAATACCTTACCTTGTTCCTGAAATGGTCTCCAGTTAGTTAGACATGTTCAGTTACTCATTTCACTCTGAAGTTACTTAGTTTCATTTCTGAGCTACACAAAACCCTCCACTGCTATTTTCAGGTGCTTTTACTGAATTTCTTACAAAGCAATTTAAAAAATATTCGTCTAACATGCTGAATTACTAGACCCGAGATGATCCTTAGCTCTGTTTTGCCTTTTGCTTATGATGCATCTACTTTTTTCATTTCTGATTGATATGTCATACATTTAACATGCCTTGGAAACTGTACAAGCCTCAGGTTTTGGGTGGTCTGTCTCCCCCCTATTGTATACTGACTACATCACTGGAAATTTTACCTCTGATCGATAGTATTTGTTTCAAATAAGCTATTAACCATGCCATGTCTAATTGTTTCATAACAGTAAACTCGCCTTACTATTATATTCTCCCCAATAATACTTTTAACAACCTGTACGAGAGTTTAGCTTATCATTTTCTTACCTGTCCAAGGTGGAAAAGACACAGAATTGGGCCAGTCCCTTCAAAGACGGGAACTGATAAAATAGTTTAAGGGTGGGCGAGTGGGTGCAACCTGAGAGGTGAAATGGGTATTTCAAGAAATTAAGGTCGTAGTATAGCACCATTCTTCCCTCCACTGAGGGCTGTAACATTTTTCTCCTCTTTATTTCTGGTCAGCAAGTATATAGCGATAGTGTACATCAGGTAGTTATAGTTTTGTTTTCCAAATAATTATCATCATCTTGTTTAGTGTATGAGCATCTTGACTGTATGAAAATACTAGGCGATGGGCCTTTTTAAAATTTTTACAGATTTCTGCTTTCTTAGTGATAGCCATAACCACATTATTACCTTCTTTTGCTGCAGCAGCACCAACAGATGCATCGCCGCCAACTATGTAGTCTTATCAGTAGAAATTGACCATCATGACTACTAATCCGTGACGCCGTCCATATCTTGGCCATGTACATTAGGTCCTTAAGGCTGTGAACGTTGTTGGTAGCAAAAGCTACCCTGGAAACTACCCTGAGAATACCTACTAGCCAAAAGCTCTGTTCTGCTGGAGCGATCGTTCTCAAAAATCCCCCAAACCAAAGCTTTGCAGTGGGTTTCCATGGTGGGTAATTTCAACAAGGCTTAAACTATGTCATTGTCTGACTGATACCAACTTGATAAAACGGCACAGACAACAATCCTGAATATGCACCAGAGACTGTCCAAACGGATAAAGAGCCTCTATCGTAGAAAATATTTGAATAAAATGATTAATGCTAGGCAGAAACATGCTTCAAAAAAGCAAAGATAAATTAAAGCATTTGGGTTTTGCTCCTGAAAGCATTTATCAAGTGTCACAACAACGGAATAACATGGACATGGGGAAAAACCCGGAAGGTATGATGGCACCAATCTCTCACTTGGGACCCATCATAAAACAGAACTACTATCCTGAACAACCATCCCAGTTCTTCTTTATTTTTTTTCCCCAATAACTCTTTTCTGTCACCTAATTTCTGAACACCATTCTTCAAGGCACGCAGGCATAAAAGGGTTATGGAGAAATGTGGTTCTGGATTATCGATGATCACTTACTTACCTCTCTTCATGGCCAGTGTTCTCCATTGTTTCCTTCTTCAGTGCCGTTTTTCTTCTCATCTTCCTTGGGTTTCTTGCTTTTCCGTCATCTCTAGTCTTTCCTCCCGTGTTTTTTATTCCCATCTTTCTGCTAGGAGTTCCTCCTCTTTCTGTTCATCACCTATTGCCAGACAGAGATTACATGAATGATCTCAGCACAACACTGGAAGGCAGAATCTCCTGAACTCTAAATCTCTCCCTCTCTCTCCTTATCAATTCTGCTCTGTCACTTTGAGCAAGTAATTTCTGCCCCGATTTCCACGTTAGTAAAAATTAACAGTACCATTACCAGGATGCGTGGTTCATCCTTTCTAAAGTGATTAGAAAAGCCAGTTGAATTAGCTAGTTAATTATAACATCACCGTCAGACCAGCATATGGGGAAGATGTCAGCATTCCCATCGCTTTTTTGTAACAACAGATCAGTAAGTAGGTTGTGCACAGCCTGGAACAAACACTTTCACGGAGGGCAAATCGGTACTCGGGTTGTACGTGAATGAAAATGGCAGCAACGACACCAGTATAACATAGCTCTGCTTTAGCAGCGCCTGTTTACAGTAGGTATGTTACTACTAGAATAAGCACGGAGAAATAATACATCCTTGAATTACACGTGCTCTATATTCTATTGCTGCCTGATGAGACGCTGGGTAGCAGCCCTGGAAGGCTGATGCAGTGTTGGCTACGCCCAGGAACACTAAGCCCCACGTACAAAGCACCTCCAAATCCCGAGATGAAGCCATTTCTGTATACAAGCACCTGTCAGTTTTCCCATGATTGCTCTAGTCAAACTGTATATAACAAATTTCCTCTTGTTTAAAAAAAAAAAAAAATAGTGTCTATATTCACTGAAAGGATGCATCTCAGTTCCTGTTTGGAATACTGTTTTGAAATGGTACTAGCTACAGAAATTCAAACCTGGGTGGGAATTTCCTTATACTCAAGAGAGAATTTGGATTCCAAGTCCATTTCAAGGACTACACAAAATCAGCTGAGTGGCTTACAAGTTGCCTGTTGCTCTTTCACCTTGCTCTTCCCACAAACCAGCACAAACAGTCTACCAGTACGGTTGCAAATTTCTTAGTGGGGGTTAAGCATTACATCCTGTAAGTTGTGGAACAGTTTGGTTTTCTAAAGCAATCTAAATGTACTTTTCATATCTATATGAATTTGAAATTTGTAGATTTTGTATGATTTCTTTTAAATTCATTAGGTGTCTTCAGTGAAGACAACCCAGTGAAAACCCTGAGACCCGCTGAATCCATGAAAATGTCCATTGTTTTTCATTCTTACTAATGTCAAAAATGCTTACTTGGTTTGATTACATTTTAAATCGGCTATTTCTGTATTTCATATGTATTTGGATTTTGCCGTTACAGAAATGACATGTGACGTTCTTTAGATTTTCATTTTGCATCCTAAAGTAGGCAACAAAGCTACGTAATAAAGATACTGAAAGGAACTGGAAGAACTATAAATTCAGTACTCCAAACCAAAAAAACCTTAATACTATTGTTGGCACTAATGCGTATCATCTCTGATTGGGAATGAGAGCTTTAAGTTTATATTTACGTGCATATGCGATTTTTAGTTATAAGCAATCCTCTTGTGGAGGAGGAGAGCTCTCGGTGAGAGCTTATAATATGCATTTAGAAGTCCCCCTTAATGAGTACGAGTTGCAAGATCTAACATATCGTGCTTACACCGCGCCAAGTCAGGTATGTATTTCATGGGATCTCATAGTATCACTAAAAAAATGTCTGCTACTACTTAACTACCTTTTTTACACTTCTGCATCAAATCTGAAAACAGAATCCAGTAGGACACGTAGAATGCGTAACTGCAATCCTGTTTATATGAAAATGGATTTAAGGCCCCAAATCCTACCGTGTCTCAAGTCAGACGCACGTATGATCACAAACCTGGATTATCAAACACCGTGTCCAAATGTGCAAACCAGAAGTGCCCGCTCCATTTATCAAAAACCACAAGACCTCTCTTCTCCAGCCTCCTGTAGAGTTCCAGTACAGACGGTAACACCCCTTAACCCTTATTAAGTGCCACAGAAAATACCAAGAGACTTGGGTTAGGCCTGCTCTCTGAGAACACTGAAGAGCACGTACATACTCAGGTATCTTCCCCTCAATTGGAAATGTAATAATCTTGCACAAACCCCAAAATGGAGCGCATACCGAATTACGTATGGATTCTCGTTACTGTGTTAGAGAAACGGCAATTCTTTTTCCAACAGCTCTTTCAAAATGTTAATACAGGTTGTGCCAGTAAATGTAATTAGTTTGATGTCAAAGTACATGGCTAACGCAGGGAGTGCAATGCCCATGTATAGCTACGGTTAAGACTTAAAATACCCGTGTGTTTTCTTTGCACTATATTGAAACTTACTCTCTTCTCTTCTTTTGTCTTGGTGGCCAACATACATAAGGTAGGTGGCACAGTGAAATAATGCAACTTTCCTGTGCCTCACCAGAAGGAGCTGCAAAGGATTCCAACATTGAATCCCTCCCCATTACAGAATAACTGTGGGTATTTTTCATACATTTTAAAGAGTGTTCTTATTTACAGTATTAATCCTGAAAGCTATTAATTTCACACTGAAGTTGCAAACTGTGTCTGGGTCATCAGATCTCGCAGATACTGCTTAAACTTCCAGTACTAGCAAATATTTTCTAATAATTAAGATTATTCAGATGAAGGGATCTTCCTTTTTGGCTTTTTTGAATGTACAGCAGAGTTGACTTTGTAGGGATCCTTTATTAAGGTCAAACAAAAAGTTAACTGGGAACAGTGAAAACTGAGTGTTCTCCTCTTTTTTTTTTTTTTTTTTTTTAAAAAAACACTCCTCCTAACTAAAAACTTTTCAGTTACCCTAAAAGTTTTATTTTTTAATTTTTTTTTTTTTTTTTTTTTTTAAGGGCACAAGGAGAGGCACCTCTGTTTTCAAATTCACAAACAGTGCCCAAGGGCTCTGAATTCAAGAGTATACTTTCCGAGTACATTTCACAATACATAGATGTGGAAGCCAAGCTTGCTTTTTATTGGCAACGCTCCTAAGACTGAAATTCATGACAACGTTGCAGGAGGTGTGGGGAGAGCTCGCTGCAGCTGCCGGGCGATAGAGACCTGTAACGCAAAGAAACAAGTAAATGTCACCCATTCCTAAAACATGGTTGCTCTGCTGTATTCCTATTAGGTTTGAAGGTTAATGCTTTTTGTTCCCCAAGCGCTTAAAGCACATTTAAAGATAAATGGCTGTCTGCTGAATGTATTAGTGAAATCTGCAGTGACTAGATGAGCTCATTCAAAAAGTCCAATTATAAAACAACACCTCAGTAGCCCATCCTAGCAGGATAAACCAAATTTATTTTCTCTTTCATTCAGCAAAGCGTTGCCTGAATCCACTCAAATTTAACTTTTAACACCTATAGATATCAGTTATTACTCTTCTGAGGGAAATGACTTTCATAAATCGTGAATGTGAGCAATCTCAGAAAAAAACCACTGGATTTCACCCCCCGCCCCTAGGAGTCCAAAAATTGGAAGAACAAACTACAGGTGGAAGAGTAACAATAAATTAAAGGGAAACATGTCATTAACTGCTACAAATCGAGAATAATATAGAAGATTCTGACCGCAGATGAAGCTTGCTGATGATAATATGAAAGGAAAGCACTTTCTTCATAACACTGGGAAAACCATGGTATTAAACTCATACAAAACCATCAGTAAAAACAACTTCAGACTTGCTACCACCCGATAAGCTTTAAAAGGGGACCCAGACCAGGACTATGCTGACATTTGGCACCACAGACAGAAGAAAATTTGTATGTACCACACGATAACCTTTTCAATAAGCCAAATTATTAGCACCTAATAATTGATCAGAATGCTAAATTCAGGAAACTCAACCTCATCTAAACTGTAAAAACCTATTATCCCACCTCCTCTGGGATGATTGCCTGGTGGCAAGCCATAGCCCACTGCAGAGTTGCAGGCTACATGCAATGAAATCTGATTTTGAAGTTTGCTGCTTCACGTACTGCAGTAGTTTTGCAGTTAGATAGCAACCAGTTCCTGCTGCTGAAGATGGACGTTCAGATCTGCAACATCACGGTATTTATCATAGTATTTACCCCAAAGGCAAGGCAGTCAGCTGGTTCCAGAGGCAAAGCAATGCTTAATTTGAACACAGATTAAAGAGACAAATACATGGCTGAAGTACCTTGCTCTAAACACGTGTCGACGCCTTACTGGCTCCCTCTTCCTAGTCATGACAGCAGGGGGTATTTTGGCAACACTGGAACCAGTGACAAAATAGAACCTGCTGCAGAAGTATAAGCAGGACTGACTGCCTGACACTACAGAAATCTTGCAGATCCAATTAGATTCAGAAACTCCTGGTTTTTAAACAGTCAATCTCTACATATCATCAGCATGCAAAAAATGACGCTGATAAATACCAGCTGAACTTCTCTGCATTGGCTCATTTTTTATCCTAAGGAAATTCACCTTCTAAACAATATATCTGAATTTCATTTCTCCTCAGAATTACATAACTTAAAAGGCCACTCATGAAGATGCATATTTCATCTCATTTGGCATGATCCAACATAATATAAATCCATTTCATTCACATAAGATCACAAGAGCTGATGCTGTTCACTTAACAATAACATTTGCAGGTAGCAGCTTTGAGCAGTAACACCGGATGGTTTCGTGGGACCTTTTATTCAAGTGTCTTAGAACATGTGTATCTCTGTGCAGCCATTTTCAGTAGTAACAGCTCAAGGCAGTCGGGGTCATTCTGAAAGCTACTGACGTCACGAGATTTCACTCAAAGTGCAAAAAGACTCTTCAAACCTTTGGAAGTCTGTGCTATAGATATTATGTGTCAAAAATCACCAAACCGCTCATGAGGCAGGAGTCCTGCTCCAACAATCAGACTAAGCTTTTTCCCTGGCAAGTTGATCAATGTTTTTCTAGATGTGATGAAAGCAAAGTATATTTTAAATAACTATTCATACTGTTCTTCAGTCAAATGTTCATTCAAGTTTGTGCTACTAGGGAAGTGCTTATGTGAGCTACGGCCTCACTACGGATTTCCATTTCGTTTTTAGAAGCCAATGAAAATTTTTAGTATCCACATGACGCTTATAACATCATTGTATTTTCAGGGAATTCATTACACTAAGAGAACTATTGCGACACTGTTGTCACTTTCATTCTCTCCTACCTTCTCTGCTCCCCACTGAACATACTTCAGATCTGTTGCACTGAACACGAAGCCTTGTGCCGCTCTACGTGTGCAATGACGGGCAGATGTCTGTAACTGGGTCAGTCATACGTAACAGTGCTTTTTTTAAACTTTGTCATACAGCATCCAGGTAGCAGTAACTACACCAAATTTTTGACACGATTTTCACTGCAACAGGTGCATCACGCTCTAACTACCAGTCAAGGTATTCACTCTTCACAATATGTTAGTTTTGTTATTTATTTTACCTTCGCTTACTGGACTTCTTTCTGTATTGCTCAGGAAGCTCTACTGAAAATATGAAGTATCATCAGTCTCATTCGATTCCCTCATTCTAAAAAACAAAACAAAACAAAAAACCACCACACCAACAAAAAAAAACCCAAAAAACATTGCTCTTGCAGTTCAGTGTTATGTAGTCTTTGGGAACTGAGAATGATACACAATCCACTCCCGCTCTCGCATGGAGAATGACCTAACATCATTTCAAGTTTTTCTCCATTTCAGGTTTCACTTCTAAAATTACATTCTACGATCCTACTTACAAAAGAAGGAAAATGACAAGGTTTCCGTTATCAGAACTTTCCAATAACAGGTTTAATTCCACACTGGGCTGTAACGCTAAAAACATGTGCACCCATATATATACATGCACAACGTACATCTATGTACGTACTCTGTATTTGCCATTGTATTAAAAAAAAATCATTCCTTCACAGCACGGACAACTTCAGGTTGCAATCTCTGTAGATTTCCAAGGCATTTTTCTCTTCATTCCTGGTGAAAATGACTCTTCTCTTCGTACAGTCGCCCATTATCTTTCCTTCCTAGCTGACCTGGCAATATGCCTATTCTGCTTTTCAGGATATACATGCAGCCAGGGCTAGCCACCACGTAGGGTCCATCCCCCAGAGATCTCAGCATGGCCGGCCTGGTGACGACAACCCCGTAGTCCACTTCTTCAAGAACATTGTAAGTCTCCTCTCTTCTTGTTATGCACTAAAATGAAATATTTTCTTTAGGATCCATCAGTAACCAAATACTCCCCAACCATTAGCCATTATTTGGAGCCTCATGAATTGTACTGTGCCTTTGAGTTCATCATGCCATTCGATATAAAAATAATTTTTACCTGCTAACACAGACAATACTGAAATGCTACAAAAAAGTGGGTGAACCCCTGATTAACATAGTCAAATTTCAACAACCACCATTACAGCTTCACCATTTACAGGTTTTGTCCTTGTGTCTTCAGCGTTGGCTGTATTAAGGAATGTTTTCTGTTTAAAAATAGACAAAAACCCGGTGCGTTCTAGACAAAGTGTAAGACAGCAGAGGAGCTTCTCAGTGCAATTACTTAGATAGCGCTTAATCCTACTCACTCATAGATAATATGCAAAAGCCTTGACGATTCCCTACATTTATTTTTGCCTTGGTTTTACAACTTTTTTGTGCTGGTTTTTAGGTCTCGCCCCGTACACCTCCCCCAATGCAAGCAAAGGTAAGCGCTTTCAGGGGCTCTAGCATTGTGCAAGATCTGTTGTGGGCTAATTTATACCAATTCAACTGCTAGCCTGATTAATTTTCTTTAATGGCACTAAGTAAAAATCTGGAGTTATCACTGGGGATATTTAAAGCAGGGGACTAAGACAGAAAAGCCATGGTTCTCTTCCTCATGCACTTCCTGACTTGCTGCATGACAAATTAAAGCCACTGGCAGGGATTTTTATATTCAATTTATGTTGTGATTGCTTTATGTAATAAACTAATAATAGGTAATGCTTTCAAACAAACCTCATCCACCAGGAACTTACATTTACTAAGCTCAGCTGGCTTCCAAAGTACATAAAACTGACAAATCATGGCTAGTGAAGCCAGTTCTTGTAATTATAATGAAGAATTTTGCCCTTTTTGTGTCATGGAATGACTCTACACAGATTGTTGTTTTCAACTCCTGCCTCATTTTCATCTTCTTCTGTGTATGGTAGACTCAGATGCTATGTTCCATAGTGATCATCATGTCATTGTTTCTATTTCTTGCATGTACAGGGAAGAGGATTATCCCTCACCAGATTTAGCTGGGTAGGTGATGAATGTGCTTTCAATAACAGCCATTTTATTTACCAGGCCAAAGCATATCTTGCTCCATTGCCTCAAGCTGCTGCAGCAACGTGATAATTTTGTTTTGTCTCAGTTTTGCTATTTTGCTTTTCCTGTACCACCTTCCGCCCTCCTCCCACAGCACTTTAAGACGGTAACTTTCTTGCTTGCTCTTATCCAGCAACTTGACAGCCTTGCAGTGATTATTTCTTTTGCTTTAGCACGATGGGAGCAAAATCCACTGCATGGTAAAGCTCTCTTCCCTTAAAAGACTCCTGGAAGACTCATCTGCTGCATTTTTCTTTTCCTGGGAAGGACAAAAATGGGAGGGAGGGCTGGGAGGAGAGGGGTGCTTATTCCACAGTTCCAGTCGCTCTTTTATGGTAAAGTCTGCAAACCTAACACTGTCACTAATTCAAGTATTTTGTCCTACCCTTCCTTGCAACCCCTTTCAGTAAGAAGTGATCTGCCTAAACAGTTATTAGGCAAGTTCTTCCCACAGTTATCTCACAACTAATTAAATTCTACTTCTCTATCACAGGTCTGATTTTATATGAGATGGACATGTAAATTACTTGCATTTTAAGACAAAATATTAAAGCCTTCAAGCCATTAAGCATTTCTTTCACTATCAGAAGAACACAAATTAGTTGACGTGTTTGACATCTTCGAACTCGTGAAATTGAAACATTTTAAGTTTTGTCATGCCGGTTAACCTTCTGAGTACCCGTTTTTTTTATTATTAATTCCTCTTTTACAGATTGGTGCTTCCCTCAGATTTGAGTATATTCTGATAATTTCCTAACATTTTCCTTCATCCTTGTTTATTACGTAAAAGATTATTTTATTCCAACACCTCTAAATTTCTCATTTGAGTATTACATTTCAGTGATCACAAACAAAGATTAATGTGCATATGATAATGTGAATGCGATAGTTGCAATAGATATGAAAATCTTTCTTTGCAGGGTGGTGAAGGACACAAGCCAGGATATGGAGGAAGTGGAAAATTCTATGAGCATAAATCTGCTCACAAGGGACATAAGGGATCCTATCATGAGGGCCAGGGCACTCTTTCCAAAATCTTTAAACTGGTAAAGTACAACTGAACTTAACTCTAAGTACAAAAAATTGAGTCCGGGAAAAAGAGACGCCAAACCTCTCCAGAACCTGCCATGTTTGAAACAACCCCATTTCCTTAAGGCTTCTGAAGGAATTAGATTTGCATGGATAAAACAGAAGGTTATCTCATGGCCTAATAACTACTTACATGATAGGAAACAAAGGTAAAAATGCACAGTCAGTTACCATCAGGAAAGAAGGTAAGTCCACAAAGTCCCACAAAAACCCGCAGCAGGATCTGTGTTGTTACTGAACTCACAAATGACCTGGAACACAGAAGATGAATGAGGTGACACAGCTTGCTGCTGCTGCTAGCTAAATTATTTAGAATAGTGAAAGTGAAAGCAAACTGATGAACTGCAGAATGGTAGTACGGGGCAGTATTGGACACATATTTGGTTGAGATGCAAGAAATACCTGAACAGTCCCTGCTTGTTCCCACACCGGGTAGGAGACTCCCTACAACACATCAGTACAGTGAGTTGCAACACCACATAGTCAGGTAAATTAGAAAACTATGTCATATGAAAAATAAACATTTGGTCAGATTATCTTTAATCTGGTTCGGTTCCCCATTTCGAGTCACCGCGCAGCCCTACCAACACAACAGGAAAAAATGTCAGTCGTGAGGATTTTTCACATTCTATGTCAGGAAAAAGACATGCGAAAAGCACATCATATCCACTGGCAGCTACTTTAACTAAGACTGTATTTTTCCTCAAAGGTAGTGAAGCATTCGCAATTAACAAATCATCTAGGATACTATTTGCACATGAAGAATGCAATCAGCAGTAATCTTAACTTCAAGACAGAAGGTCTGAGATCCCATTAGCAGAGCTGATCATCTCAAACTCTCACTGCTCTTACTCTCCAACAGGAGACATAACAGCACCAGCACCTGTAGCAAAAATACGTTTTTATCTCTTAACATGGTTTAGGGTACGTATCTTTCACTGTAGAGCTGTTTTTCAAACATATGCTGCACCAAGTGACAGCTTGCAAACTCCAAGGAGGTAGCAAGAATTCTGATGTTGCAATTTGAGAAAAGGAGTGAGCTCTTCAGAGGCCCAGGTAAAAATCAAACATTTACCTTGTCTAATTTTCATGCTGTGCACTTGTAGCTTTTTAATGGAGTTCAGATACATCAACAATACCATGGCTATATGCTGACATTATTTCTAAAATTTTTTTTGAACATCTGAAAATACTCGATAATAATCTCTCCCAAAATTTAACATTCTCTTTTTTACATAACCATCACAACTATTTTAGCTCGGATTTATATCTATCTGATGACATACATAAACCAGTTCTACTTTTTAGGTAGCCTGTTCCGAGCCATTGTAACTTTTGGAACTCAGAGTTTTACTCATGCCTATTTGATTTAGACCCACTATTTATAGCAGGAGGCATTAATAACTATTTCTTTATATAGTTTTACAGTCTTTTACAATAAAAAAGTTATCCATTCTTTAAGATACCTTAAAATTTTTAAAAGAAAAAAAGCCAATTACCTAATGCATTACACAAATCTTTCCTTGAAATAGTTCAGTAAAACTAAGGAGGGAGCACTGAGAGATGAGAAGAATAATATAAATAAAGAAGACAAAATCCCAAAATACACATATGCTTAATTTTTTTTTTGAAGTAATCAGTTCAGTCATCAACTGATTACAGTAACAATTACCACACTATCTCACATTTGCGGTCATAAATGTATTGTTCAAGATTTGCCTAGAAAGTTGCTAAAGCTATGGGAAAAGATACCCAGTTAGCATAATCTTAAATTCCAAAAATAAAACGCCCAAATTTCAGCTTGGACCATCTTTGCTATAAAACTGCTATAAGGCTTTTCTCAGTTGCAGATTTATGAATTGTCACAAGTGGTTTGGTCCGTTGCGTGTCGCCCCCCCCCCCCCCCCCCCCCCCTTTTCCCCTGNTTTTTTTTTTTTTTTTTTTGGTGGTTTTTTTTTTTTTGGGTGTTTTTTGTTTTTGTTTTTTGTTTTTTTTTTTTTTTTTTTTTTTTTTGTTTGGTTTGGTTTTTTATTATTAAAGTATACATACAGTTCAGGGGTAGCCATAAAAAGGAAAATTTCCAAGATGTCCAAGTAAATAAATTTCTTTCATTAGGAAGGCCCGAATAAGACCATGCACCTACAAATAATCCATGAGACACTGTCTAGCCCTGTATGAGAGATTTAATGACAGTAAATTCATCCTATGTGAAAATATATGAAAAGCAATCATCTCTTGTGATTGTGTGCGAGAAGTGAAAATTCCAGTAATATTCAGCAATATACTAGAGGCCACTGCAAGCCATTTTCATTAGGTAATATTTAAAATTTTGTTGCACTACAGATCGATGTTTTTCAATTTATAGCCCCAAATACATAGTACCTTTTAATTAACTTAAGTCTGTTCTTCCCTCCACAGGGAGGCTCTGGGTCCCGACCTGGATCGCGGTCTGGTTCACCAGTTGCTAGGCGCTGAAGCTCTAAGATGCCATCCAAGGATCATGTACTCTGCTTCATAATGTAACTGCCTTAAAATGAATAACTGCAACAATTACCTAGATAGATGCAATCCGTTACTTAATGCCCATTAGGTTCTGCGAGCAGTAGATTATACAAACATCTATTGGCAATCCCTGACCAACAGTTGAATGAAAGGAACACAAAAAGTAGCTTTACTAGATGTTTTCCTTATTTTATGTGAAGTAACAAGATCTCTGACTTTACTCATTCTAAAAAAGGATGCCCTAACTGTATGCTGGACTTCATTATTTCTCCCAAGCACCTAACTTGAGCTCAAGACTTCTGGTTTCGCTTTAGTGAACATGAGAATTACAAATAAAGAGCTAATGTCCTGGATACTGAGCACTGCTGTTAATGAATTTCTGAGACACTGCTGTTAAAAAAAAAAATCCACCGGGTGCAGAAGTTGCAAGGACTGTTTATCCAAATACTTTTTTTGATTTGGTTTTGCTTTGTTTTAATCTTCCTTCTCTCACTCACAGAATAATTTATTTTCATAACAGGATTAGGCAGTCATGGAAAGGTTTACCAAACATCGGGAGTTCAAGGCATGTGAAGTGTGGGAGGGGGCAGATGTTGTAGAATCAATACGATGCGGAGCAATAGTAATAAGGAAATTCTTTCCATACCATGAATTGCTTATCGCATCCAAACCATTAGAATTAAGAGCAGATGAGGGAGAGAAAGAGGATTTCAAATTTGAGTTAGACTAATGTTAAGAAACAAGGGATATTCCCAGAGAAGAAACATCTAAGATCGCACAAGTGACCACTGGACGTCACTGGTGCTCCACACGAACTATGCTGCAACAGCATTAACTTTGCAGTACAATAAGTAAATAAATATATGAACAAATAAGTCTAATGTCTGAAAGAGAGCCCTTCAGTACTGGTATCTCAGATAGTCCTGCACATCTCGCGTTAGAATTTCAAATCTTTCTCTTGGTATTGCAGCAGTGTTATATTTGGTCGGTTCACCTTTTGCCTGAGTAACATCTGGATGCCTATTAAAGACAGCGCACCAAAGCAAGCTCATAGTAAACTACTGTGAACATTTAACTGTTGTACTGTAGTTGCCTTATAGAAATAAATTTTAGCTAAGTTAGATTTAGGTATTAATTGTCCACAAATTACTAAAACGAATGTGTGGCAATGGTATTTCCAACCACACCTAGGGAAATAAAAGGCTCTTCTGAATTGCACTGTTTTATTACTTAAACTTACCATTTCTTCAAGCTGTCATCTAAGTGTCTGATTAATTACTTTATTTTTTTAGTTTTAGCCTACGCATTTTAGACTACAGTTAATGCTTCTCAGGTTGAAACTGCATTCCTAATAAGTGCCCAGTAAATGTTACCTATAAATATGTATGTTAATTGCATTTCACATCTAAATCTATTGTAGGTTTAAATCAGTGTCCATTAATATGAAGCAATGAAAGATGAGAGGATAGAAAATACATAGAGACTAAAGAAAACAAAACCACCAAAATTATTAAGCATACACACACGTATTACATCTTCTATTACCTACGTTGGTTGCTATGTGTATTTTTCTATTGTAGCTTCATTCAGATGCATACTCTGCAACATAATAGTTGATTTAATTTGAATACGTATTGTTCTTATAGGAACACAGCTTTTAAAAAAATTCATCATTGAAATAAAGTAATCAACTTGAAATGAAACTTGGACCAGTTTTGTCTTTTACAACAGAGAAGGTCATATATGTGAAGTTCTGTGGGTTTTTTTTCACAATTTATGAATAATGTTCAGATACTAGAAAATGACACTTTGGGACCCAGGACCCAGTTGCCTGCACACAGGCTTCTAGTGACATTGCTGGTGACTTAGCGTGGCCCACAAGGCTGACAATAGAATTTATGGGAGGCCAGTGTCTTTGTGGAGTGGCAGCTAAAAGCCAGGGGGATATTGCAAGGCATAAAATGCCTATGTACAGGCAATGAAATCCTGCCCTTCATAAACAAATATAGCACCAAGCATCTTTGAACAGGGTATGTGAAAATCGCGTTGTTTTTTAAAGCAGCCTTCAAGAATGGGAAAGAATATTTAAGGTAAAAAAAAAAATTTGAGAAATACATCTTTCAAAATACTGCACTGTAGAACTACAGAACTTATCCAAAGCATCTTCCTTGCCTTCATCATTCTGCTTTCCCCTCAGTCATCTTTTCCAGAGGCTGGAAGTGGCTTTTTTGGATTTACTTCCCATAGAAGAAAAGGTACGGTACTTTAAAGCATTATTTTACCAACACAAGTCTCTTGAAAGAGATTAAAACTTAGATTGAAATTTATTCTTTTACTCACTCACTAGTAGTTTTGCTGAAAAGCAGCAGTTTAAAAAGCTATTTGATTTCTAAGCAAAGGATTTTTCCTGAAATAAGAATGCATAACCAGTACTAGGAGTGTGTCATTTCTTGTACTGAAGGAATGGACATAAACCAAAAGAAACACTTGAGCAGACAGAAGCCAAAAAGCCTGAAGCTAGCTTATGCTAGCCTACTACTGCATCAAACCAGAAAGAACAGAGGCATTCCTAAGCACTATTCACTTACCCACTATACAATGTGGCTCTTCAAACAGGCCTTAGAACAAGAGTTCTTTCTGCTTCCTAAAAAAATGCATCTACTTCAACACTGCTTTTGAAAATATCAACATATTGGTTACAGTGTCTGTATTTGTACTGAACATCAACAGATACACTGCTTTGAAAACCTCCAACTCAATTGTACCAAGGAACCTGGGCTATGAAAACCTCTATGTCAGGATACTCAAGAGTGAATTCTTGAAGTTCATGGGGGAGGAGGATGCAGGGAAGCAAATCAAAGACCATGTTACAAAAAAAAGTTTTTTAAAAGTCTGTTTACTGTGACTGACAGGACTCCAAGTGCTGGAGGAGTAGCAGACTGAATTCAGGAAAAATGTCAGCTGACTCCAAAACTCACGCTGCTTATTTAACATTTCCAAGACTTACAACACACACTCATTGCCTCTAATCAAGACATAACACTTTGAGAAGCGACCATTTAAAAATGGCATCTTTTTACTCATGAGATCTGCTTTTAGCACATGCTCACCAAGTATCAACCACTACCAGTTTTTACCTGCTGGCAAAGCAATCACAGCTAGAGCAGACTGAATGCTTTCAAGCATTCAGGAATCACGTTCCCATTATGAAGGATGGATTTGCACCTGGATGTGACCAGCTGTAAATCATCATCTGTCAAACTGGATTTGGCAAACTCTGCAAAGTGTCATCCCCTACAGAGCAAATCAACTCCAAACTTTGCTGTGCATTTATACAGTATTCTCTGAAAGAACATGGAAAAGGTTTTATACATGGTACATGCAACACAGCGCATTTTACTATATTATTACAGATAAAGAGTGCTATGCCATCATGCCAGTATGCCTTCAGACAACTGTAAAAAATGTCTTTCTTAAACAGATGAAACACTAATAGGCTGTCTGGAAGGAAAGGCACTGCTGGAAGAACTTCACATATATCCTTTACATAGAATATTGAGACACGCACTTCTGGTAAACAAAGTTTTTAGAATTTCCTAGAACCCAGAATCAAATGCTTAAAAAATACACGAAACAGAATTTGGAAAAAAGTAATATTATTTAACATGTTTTTGAATTAAATATTCCACATAACAAAAGTGTTATTTTCATGTCACCAACTATATTACTTATATACATATGCCAAAGAGTTAACAAAAGAATTAAGAGATGCCCTATCAAAACCAACAGTGATTTCTTGCTTCAGCAATCTGAAATAACTAGTTTGTATCATAGACAAAGTATAGACAATATTTACAGAAAGGGCTTTTTTGGATCTGAGAACAATTATCATTCAGAAGGTGAATTAAAACCCAGCTCTGTATTATATAGTACAACAAATCCACCACTGATCTAGAAGTACTTGTGGCAAACCGAAAAGATTAACTTCCTGCAACTGGGATTAGTATTTACAAAATATACTGATCAGCCACACAGAGGCTCATATAACTTTAAATATATATACATACATACAAGCACACATATATATATCTATATATATGTAACATATAAATAAAATTCAAAAGAACAAGGTAAAAATAAGAAAAGAGCTTCTGTCTTTGGAATGTCTGAAAGATGACTGTTTTTACTCCAGTGTTTCTTTGTTATGAATATACTTAGGAAGTGGCACCTTTCAAAGCATTACTCAGTCAACTAGGTAGTTTTGCTGAAACAATGACTTAAACAACAACAAATAAAAGTAACATATTTCCAAAATTCACAAAGAAAATAACGAGGAATTTACAGATTTGAAATAACTGTTTACAGCACTGGGGAATACTGTATAATATAGGTGACCTAGTGTGCATCTAACCTTCTCACTGCTAACACAAAATTGTATGCTTACTTTCCAGATTTAGTTATGGCTGTGTTTTCCACAGATACTGAGATATGTACCTGCTGATCCAATACAGCAAACATAAAAGAAGAGGCTTTCATTGGAACCTCTTCTAGCTTGGATTCTCTTTAAATAATTATTGCTGAGTTTAAAACCTCAGACTTTTAATGTAAAAACTAACAACTAACTGCCTCTGTGGTTGGAATGGAAATGAACATGCTCCCTCTCAAGAGTTTAACTCAAGAAAAGCCATAAGTTCATGGCATTTTATTTTTTTTTCAACAAATTCTCAAAACATACTAAAAAAAGCTTAAAACAGAAATACAGCATTTTCCTGTGCCTTGTAAAAAAAAACCTCCCAAAACAAAAAAAAACCTATTTTATACTGCATGCATCTACTCTGCAACATTTTGTTTCCAACCTCAATTATTTCATTAAACATGTAAAAAAGAAAGCTGACCGACAGTTTCATGGTTTTCCCACGAAGTTCTTCTTCACCTCCTTTAAAAATGGGAATCATTCTATTCTGATACAAAGTTCCAGTTTATTTTTCAAATAGATATACTGGCTGTGAATTAGAAGATGAAACTGTATACATTATTACCTGAGTTCATTGATTCACAGACAACTTAGCACAGATTAAATGATGTTTTCCCAATATTCTTCTACAAGCTTAAAAAAAGAATGATTATTTTAGGTAATATTTGTAAATAATTAAAAAAACTATAATATATTATTCTATTGTTAATATTTTCAATGCTTGAAGCTTTAACTGTAAAAATCCATCTTTTACTTTTCTGAAAACTTGTTTAGAGAAATTCGAGTCCCAGAAACATTTTTAGCTTTCAAATTTTAAGGTGTCATCGAAAAACATTGCCTATACTTTGCCATTCATTTGAAGATTCTTGTACCACTTCTTCTAAATTCAGAGCACGACTAATATCTTCCCCTTCTTGTTCTTGATGACTAGCAGCCTCTTGTACAGGACCTACCAAAGTACAAAAGAAAAAGACAAATGAGTATGATTTGATGTATAGTGTAAGAAAAATGCAAATATAGCACTTGGGAATAAAGGAATCATGCTGGCAAAGGTATTGCACAACTACTTCAGATTCTGTAAATTCATCAGATGCTCTTTGAAAAATTAAAAAACCTATATAATATAACTGATTGTTTTCCTGTAATAGTTTTTGAACTTTCTATTTCTGTACTACAGAACTCCACATAAAAAACAAGGAACCATAAGCAGTAACCAATCTCTGTTTCAACCTGCTTTTTGGGTTGCATGTTCAACTACTAGCTCATCAACTCTGGTCTTTGGCTGTTAGTGCCTAATTCCTCGATAACTTAAGGGAAGTGTTTTGCGCTTTCCTAGTAAAGCGTATGGCTTCCTGCACTCACTGTTACTATCATTATGCTACATACCAGTGTAACCATGAGCCCGTTTCATATGCAGTTTCATATTGCTTTTCTGTGTAAATCCCATGGCACAGTAATCACATTTATAAGGCCTCTCTCCTGTGTGCTTTTTCATATGGACTTGAAGAGCACTCTTCTGATTAAAAGCCTTTTCACATAGCGTGCACTGAAATGGCCGTTCCCCTTATAAAAGAGAAAAACGTATTTAGTAATTTCTCATTTCAACATAAAAACACACTTCAGAATTCAGTAAAAATCATCAAGATGATCTTTTTCCTTGAGACTCTCAAAACAGTGCTATGGCTCCATACCATCAGCAAAACATCCCAAATTAAATATCAGAATATTTACATAAGTCCTAAACCACTGATATTGTTATCTTTCCTATCCAATTTATTAAGTAAATTATTTAATAGAGGTGTCAAAAAATCAGTTTACCAGTTTGACTTTTCTGTACTCAAGGGGACCGTCACCTTTTTAGATCATTTACGAATAATGTAGATAAAGCAATATTCTAGAATTAACAAAGCTGATGTTTGCGAGAAACTACAAAGCCTACAAAGCCGAACGTGTTTACAAAAAAAAAAAAAAAAAAAAAAAAAAAGAGTTCTGGTAGTTCTATATGGGACCTGTGGCCTCCTATGCCAACAGCTACTAGCGACTCCGATATCTTACCAAAGCAGACATATTCTTCCGAATCTGCCAGAATACTACTAATTTCTTAATATAAACTCAAGAACATACTCATTACAAAAATACTTAAAAATTTTAAAATACCTACTTTGCAAAACCAGACATTTGCTTCAACACTCAACAAACACCACAACCTCCGACATCAACACAAGACACATTGCTGTATGTCATTAGGGACTTCTAAAAGCAGTTTCTGAACTTGCAATACACTTTGTTTTTAGTTAGCACGATAAAGCACAAGCAGGAGTATAAATACTTTTCCACATTTTTCTTCAAAGAACCAATTTCTCTCTTCCTTCATTACCTGTATATTAGTGTCCCGACACGCGTTGTAGCTTCCATGCTAAGTTCAACTTCTTAGACAATCAATAAAAGGTCCTTTAAAGCACAGAAGTGTTCTTTCTGTTTTTGTTAACAACAATTTCACTAGTTTGAAGTGAAATCTAGGTTTCCTCAGATAGTTTTGACTCCAAGTTTTCTGTTCTGTTAAGATGAACAGCCTTTTTGGTGCTGTGTAATGGATTACCACATGGCTTTTCGGTAGAACTAGAAGCATAACTAGAAGCATCTGCTTCCCTCTAATTTCGGCAACATTTCTCCAAACTGCTCTTCACTGATAAATCCGAATGCGTAAGATATTTAGAGCTATTCAGAGAAACAATGTGTTTTCCTTCTGGCCACCGATTCAGTAAGTATTGCCCATTAGAAATCGTTAAAAAAGTTTACTCAAGATAGAAAGCAAAAACACTTTCTCACAGTAAAGGATCATACCTTTAGGAAAGCAAATCTGTTTAGACTTACATTAGTCTTTCCTATCATAATTCATTTAAGAGCATCCATCTAAAAACTTCTGTGCAGCACATTTTCACTCTTTTGGCCTTAAGGGATTTTTGAAAGAACATTTCTCTTCTGAAAAAGTGACTATCATGTGGATTGACTTGCTATTTCAACAACGTTAGACAACAGTAATATAAAAATGAATTTAGCAAGGATTGTTATAGTTTGTGGGCATTCCCAGCACATGAGCACCCAAGTACAAGAAACACAAAAATATCTGAGGATTTACTGAGTCATTCCAAAATAGAAAGAGTTTTCATTATGATGGTGCAGATTTATGAGAAACAGATGCATAAAGGGACTCTGCTCTGTTCCGAGCCTTCCTGAAGTGCTCTGTGTCTATTACAATGGGCAGCATGAATCAAAGCAGGGAAAAGAGAAACTGGCCTTCCTTCCTGCTTTCAGATTATTTTGTGAACCTCTTAACAAGTCTGTATTATTTAAATCAGTTATGCAGAAAGCAAATTATTGGGGAATTCGAAAGACTTTTAATCTCCTTGGATTGTAACTCCTGCCTCTCTTTTCCTGCCCTGAATATGACCAGAAGGTTCCTTTCTACCACAATAACCACAAAGCAGCTCTGTTCCCCTTCTTCAGTTTTCTGTCAGGAAGAACAGTCACCATTTCTCTTGGGGCAGAGCGTGGAGGAAAGAGAAGCATAAGCAATCACAGAATCACAGAATGGTCGGGGTTGGAAGGGACGTCTGGAGATCATCTCGTCCAACCCCCCTGCTTGAGCCGGTACACCTACAGCAGGGTGCACAGGACTGCATCCAGGCAGGTTTTGAATGTTTCCAGAGAAGACGACTCCACAACCTCTCTGGGCAGCCTGTTCCAGTGCTCTGTCACCCTCACAGTAAAGAAGTTTTTTCTCATGTCCTGGTGGAACTTCCTGTGTTCCAATCTGTGCCTGTTGCTCCTTGGTATCTTCTTGATACCCACCCTTTAGATATTTATAAGCATTGATAAGATCCCCCTTCAGTCTTCTCTTCTCCAGGCTGAACAAACCCAGGTCTCTCAGCCTTTCCTCACAAGAGAGGTGCTCCAGTCCCCTGATCATCTTTGTGGCTCTCCGCTGGACTTGCTCCAGCAGTTCCCTGTCCTTGAACTGGGGAGCGCAGAACTGGACACAGTACTCCAGATGTGGCCTCACTAGGGTGGAGCAGAGGGGAAGGATAACCTCCCTCGACCTGCTGGCCACCCTCCTTTTGATGCACCCCAAGATCCCGTTGGCCTTCTTGGCCACAAGGGCACAGTGCTGGCTCATGGTCAACTTGCTGTCCACCAGCACTCCCAGGTCCTTCTCAGCAG